>CAOLHI010003530.1:0-171361 GCA_948474755.1 Ctenosaura bakeri | reverse complement strand
AAAGCTACTGTGAATAAATAAAATTAAGCTCTGCTCACTGAAATAAGCACAATGGCACTTACATAAGGGATTATACTTCTCAAGAAAAAGGATGTGGTCTTTAAACAAAAGATAATAAATACAGCATACACAGATCCAAAGTGAAACAGAAACAACCTGAAAGCTGTGTTGCCACTGAAAAGCTAAAGAATGTTGCTTATTGGTATAGATCTCCCACCCTATCTCAAGATTTGGTGTGCAGTTGTACAATATGAAAGTCTTTGTCTTGAAGCACTGACTTGGCTCCTTCAAAATCCTGCTTGGTTAGGAGTCATGCAGAGATGAAGATTCAGTGAAACTCAAGGCAGAAAGGCTGAATCTTGGGCACAGGCAGCATATACAGTCTGAACATCTTGCTTCCCAGTTTTCAGCTTCTTGGCTTCGGTGCCTTTCATCTCCCATTGCACAACATACCAATGATGTGTATCAACCAAAGAATAGAGTGTGTACTGTTGCAGCTTCCATTTCTATCATGTGGGTTTTTTATATGCTTGGTGGTATCATTAAGAGGAGCATTTACAAAAGACAGGTGAAACAAGAGACGCTATACGCAACCACTTCTCATACCTGCCCATTATGTTTGTAATAGTTATAATCATGGAACAAACCAAAATGGCCTCCACCCTCCTATTTACTCTGCTAAAGCAATTTTAAAGCAGATGTTTCAATAAGGATTCTGAACCTAGCATCTGTGGACATTTTGCAGTGTCTGTTTGGAGAACCCCCCTCTCCCTTAATCCTATTTGCATGGGTTAACGTCTTCTTAACAACATAGCATTAGCTCCTCTTAACATCTACCAGTTTGTCAGCTTCACAGTTGCCTCACAATACAACTGCAGTGAAAGGTTCACACGTCCAGGGCTACTGAAGGAGTTAGGATTTCAACTCAAGAGAGATTCCACCCCTATCAGAATTCCCCCTACACAATTGAAGTGTTGCAACTACCTACCTCTGTGAAATTCCCTGCTATCTCTTTTGGATTGTATGTCACAAAAAGCCAGGATTAGGCAGGAAATCCAGTATATTAAAGAAACACCAAATTTGTTTCCATACATGGTGTTTATTGTCATGTCTCGAACTGACACTCTAGTTTACCCTTTCCATGGCAAGCCAGAAAAATAACTCTTGATTTCTCTAGCTCGTGGGCTAGAGAAACCATAGGTTATTTCTCTGGGTTGTCAACAGAGAAATAAGTCAGTGTACCAACTTCTGCCAGATTCAGACATCACAATAAACAAACCATGGATGTATCATCCCTAGTTCAACAACTCCCATTGAAAATGGAAGCAGCTAGCCAGCATATAGCAGCCCACTGTGTTGTCTAGTCCACAAACATAACTCTTTGAAATTCCAGCTTTCCATCCAAATGTGCCTTGAACTGTCATATGACTATCCTCAAACCTGAATTCACATGCCATTTACCTAGGTATAACTGATTTCTCTACTGCTTTCCACTTGTCAGTTGTGTAACATGAATATGAAATGCTACCTTTCAAAAACAAGTTATTTTTTTTAAAAAAAATCAAGAACCTTTTTTAAAAAACAAACAAGTATAGCTCAACAGTTATCATATTTACTCAGAAGTGCATGCCATTGAAACCAACTTCCTAGTAACCAAGTTTACAAATTGCAGTCACACAGGTTGATCTTGTGCATGTTTACTTGGAAACAAATCACCCTGTGTTTAGTGACATCGGCACCTAGGAAAGCCTTAATGTCACAGAAGCCTTATAATCAGGCCTGAAACTCTTGGGACATGATGTTCCCTTTGATTTCTGTCACTTGTTTTAAGAATGTAGTAAGCAGGTAGAAAGACCTGCATCCAGTGTTTTGCCAGCTCTCTGTTCCCCCTTGCAAAATTCTTCACCTCCCCAAACCTGCTCTGGAAGGTTTCTCAGCCTTCTGGGGAAGGGTTTGAGGGCACATAGGGATGGGGAGGGGGAGGCTGTGGCAAGTCTGGTTCTGCTGACAGGAGCAGTTCTATATGTGGAATGGTTTCTTTTGATCCTGCCAACAATTTACAAACTACAACTAGTATTACAAAACTGTATTAACATAATCAGTCAAGACAGTCTGTGGTAGGAAGATAATGATAGCTTCATTTGAAATGTGACAGTGCGTACTGCTGAGAATCGTACTCTGGGAATAGTGGCTGGAATTCTCTTGATGTAATAAACCAGCGGCTGAACTTTTTCTAGAGTTGTACAAGGGTGGTGAGAAAAGGCAGACAATGGCTTGAATCTCACTGTTAGTCCCAGGAAGCGTAGACCGATGGACTCAGTGGGATTTTTCCTGTGTTGGCTCACCATGCAAGAACTGATTCAATGGGTCTGCATTAGTTGGGACTCAGCAACAGCAGAGGGTTGGACTAAATGGCCTTTGTGGTCCCTTCCAACTCCAAGATTCTATGCAGCCGCCAACTCCAAACAGCCCAACTTCTCTCCAATGTCTTCCTTCCTTCATTGCTGCTGCACTCATGGCATTTTTCCTCCCACCACCACTGCCTATGCCAGCATAGCAATGCCAGTGAAGGGAATAAACAGGACTCCAGTCTCAGTGCAATGTGATTCATGGAAATAAATGAAATCACTGGGTTTTGTGTACTGAGTGTAGCTTGTACTGATACTTGTATCATTCCATTGGTTAATAAAAATGAAAGTTCTGTCCCCTTGAAAAATAATCCCATAGCATTATTTTTGTATTTTTGTTTGTTTGCATCAGATCTTTTAATCCATGATCTGTAAACTGAAAGAGTGGCCTCCCACATTAAGCTCTTTGTAGTAAACACTGGTTGTGCACTTTTAGCAAAGGTTCACTAGTAAAGAATGATTTTGGACACAAATCTTAGCTTACTTATCTGGAACTAAACCCCACAAATGTCAGTTCGGAGGATATACAGGATTGCTCTGTTATTTAGCTGAAATATATGGTGAGAATGTTTAAATGAAACAGATGAAAAATGATATACACTTACATTCTTAAACAGTCTTATCAATATAACTAAAAAGCTTTTGAGGAATATAACTCATGAAAGCTTGTGCCAAAATAAATCTGACAGTGTTAAAGAGACCATAAATCTCACATTAAGCAAGAACAGACCAATGCAGCTATTCCTTTGAAAGTTATCAATATAGCTGTGTCTCCTGGCCCTCAATCTGCAACACAATTCAAAAGAAGATAGCAACAGCTGTGTTGCCTCTTTCTGCTATGTTTGGCTCCAATGAAAACTCAGCCTGTCCACAGTTACAACTGTCCAAGCCAGGCAGCCCATGGTATCTATGGTCATCTCAGGGCCACCTCAAGAACTTTTTCTGCCTGGACCAGAGGACAGAATGGTTGCCCCTTGAATATACAAAACTCATCCGGTTTTGCAGTCGAAACTTACTTCCACACTGGTAATGGGACAGTGTTCTCTACCATAACAAAAGGCAGCAGGCTAATTTAGGAGTGCAGAACAGGCACTGTGGTATACACACCTCTGTCTTCCATGAGAAAGAACAGCAAGGAATTGGGACACACACAGCTGCAGAGGAGGGGCTGCCACCGATACCTCACAGAATTTACAACCTGAAGCAGCTGCCTCACTCTGCTCAAGGGCAGGGCCAATCTTGGCTCTTCTTCAAACCACTTGAAAAATTTTAATGACAGTACTTTATAAACCCATTTTTCTCCACTTATAGTTTCCATCTAATTTTCTTTTGAGGTACTATCAAACTTTTGGGTACTACCAACATTTTGAGAGCCAACAGGGTGTAGCAGTTTGAGTGTTGGATTTTGACTCTGCAGATCAGAGTTCAAATCCCCACTTGGCCATGCAAATCCACAGGATGACCCTGGGCAAGCCACACTTACTCTGCCTCAGAGGAAAGTAAAGGCAAACCCCCTCTGAATAACTCTTGAGAAGAAACTCCCATGATCGGTTCACCTTAGGGTTGCTGTTAAGTCAGAAATGACCTGAAGGCACACAGCAACACTAAAAAAAAGGTTCAGGGATACCACACTAACTTCCTCAGGAAACACATCAGTTGCCATTGTTATGTTATGACAAGGTAAACTACAATGGCACAAAGGTGCCGAGACACTTCCTGTATGTGAGCCTGGGTCAAAAAAAAAAACCTTTTATGTCCAATTCTGCAAAGTACATTGATGTGGTTTTTCTCAAAGAACAGCTGGCCAAATCTTTTATAGAACTGTGGGAAATTTCAAGAAAAGTTTGTGGTATGGCCTAGGGACCAGCATTTGAAGAAAAAACTCACAAGTCTTTGAACTTCTCAGAAGTATCTTTAAAAAAAAAAGGAAAAGAAAAAAAGGTCATATCCTGAGACAATAGAACTGAGGTTAGCAGTACCATTATATGCTCTGTTACTTTGCTTTAGGCCAAACTACTTAATAGCTATCTCATTGATTCTTACAAAGACCAGGACATAGTGAAAACTGTACTGTGCAGGAATTGAATGGGGCTGAGCAGAGAATGAGCTTGCAATGACTACTTTTTGGATTAAAATGCCCTAGATCTCCTAGCCAGCATGAGTATTCACCATGGCTTCGAGATTCTGAGAGCCGGAGCTTAGAAACCTAACTTTTCCAACTTCGGATGGGGATTTTAACGCTGTGTTTTGGGCCACAAGAAAACTGCCCCTACTGATAGAGTATGTTTCATTAATTGACCCAATTTCATCATTTTTAAAAGGGCGGGGATTTAAAAATATCCAAAGGCTTTGACTGCCCCTGCTGCCCAGAACTCTTGACCATAAGTACCTACCTAAACTTTAATGCAATTTTGCTCAAAAATGGTATCACTTTGAGGTATTGTCCCAATGTTATTGAAGTATCCATCATTTGGAAGAGCATCATAAAATAGTCAAACTAGAGTACTGGAGTGTGATTTGGCCAGAAGAGACCCACTGATTTCAACTGGATTATTTTGGCCTCAATAAAAGATTAATTTAACCAGGCTATATCTATAAAATACAAACCAATTGGAACTACCAGCTGGAAACAAGTCAGCAGGCAGTGAACTTGAAAGGAGTTATCCAAAGTGCTGAACCTATTGCAGAGCTAGGATTCAGCACCTTAGACAGTTCCTTTAAAGTTCAAACTGAAAGCTGGAGCAGATTCATCATCCCACTGACATCAAAGCCACAAGTTGCTACTATTTCTGGATTTGTGGATCAGAGCCACAAATTACCAGTGTTTCTGGATTTCAACTTGTCAGAAGCATTAACCCATAATCCTTTTTGCATCTACTCAACTATGAATGGCACTGTTTTCAAAGGGGATTATTCCCAAGTAAGTTCACACAGTATTGTGGTCTTAGAGTTTCCAACAGCCTTCCACTGATTTTGTGCTTCCTTAAGTCTCATAGGCCCATCATCCATTTGCTGAGAAACAGAAAGAAGGGCTTTGTTTTTTTGTTGGTTTGGTCCTAGTTCCCTTTGGTTATTAGTGTTTAAAATAGACACCCCCCCCAAAAAAAAATACTTGTTTCTCTGAGATGTAAGTGTGCTATTGGTGATCTACTGCTATTTGAGTATACATGGAATCTCTTCCAAATATTTTGAGGCAATCACCCAGAATATTACCACTGTGTCTTCCACTGTTTTATTTTAATTCTTCTCAAAGGAGCAAACTTGTTCTTTCAGGGAAAATTCTTGTACTATTTACTAGACAATTACCTTTGTATTATGGGGGCAGGGTTGAAATCAAGGTGCCACAAGTTTTGTTTCAACCAGAAAATAGATTAAACAAATTCTACAAAGAAACACACAATACTTCATGTTTACAAAGCAGAATTCCAGGATTAGAACTTCAATTCAAAAATAAAAATCTTTTGATGTGAAAAAGGATATAAGGAAACAGATAATTTCAATGCTGAGTGAAATGCAAATATTCCATCCTCTTTTTTAAAGATAAAAATAAAAATAGTAAGGAGACAGACAAAAATCTGCTCATCACTGGCTAGCTTTACATTTCAGTGTCAAAGCCACAATTAAGACCCAAAGTATTTCCTTTAAATGACTGTAATAGGATGTAATCTCCTCTTCCTCAAAGTTATTTTTCTAGACACAATCAGTATACTAAAAAAAAAAATCCCTGCCAATTTTTTTTTACATGCTTTTTAAAGTGAAATCCTTATTTTAATTAGGTGGAAAGGGGGTGTTTTCGGTAGATAGGTATGTTATCCTTCCAGGGAGGTAATCCAGCAATTGCAAATTAATTGCAATTTTATCAACATCCATGATTATATAGGGTTAGAATGAAAAACAACCTTCGTGTTGTCGTTTTAAAGAAAGTGGATGTGGAGCAGAGTCCATATTTCCTCATCCCAACGTTTTTGCAAAGATGGAGGGGGGCTCTCTCGCTCAGGAGGCAAAAACTCAGCGTGGGGGGGGGGTCAGAGCTCGGAGTCCCTGAGGCGGACGGAGGGGCGTCGGGGGCGCCGGGCGCTGCTATACGAGCGATTCGCACACGGGCACCGAGTCCGAGTCCTGGCTGTGCATGGAGCTCAGGCCCGTGTCGGAGTCCTCGTCGTTCTCCTCCTCGCAGTCCGCTTTGCACAGGGTCCGGGCGGCCTCCTCGCTCCAGACCTCGGAGGGGATGGTCGGGGTGGGATCGGGCGCCCCAGGGCAGGGGGAGGCCGAGGGCGTCCCCTCCTCCTCCGCGCCTGCCTCCTCTTCCTCGCCCTCGTCGCCCGTCTCCCCCTCCTCCTCCTCCTCCTCCTCCTGGTCCTCCCGGAGGCCGAGGGAGCGGAGGGTGCGGAGGAGGCCCTGGAGCTCCCGCTCCTTCTCGGCCCAGGTGCGCTGCGTGGCCTCCAGGCGGCCCCGGACGGCGTCGAGGTCGGTGCTGAGGCGCAGCCCGATGTAGAGGCTGGTGCTCAGCTGCGTCTTGACGCGCTCCTGCTCCACGTGGAGCTCGCCGGCCCCGATGAGCTCGGTGGTGTCGCAGTCCGCCTCGGCGAGGCCGGCGCCGGAGCCCCGGGCGGCCGCCAGCTCTTCCCGCCGCCGCCGCATCCAGCGCTCGTTCAGCTCCGCCTGGATCTCGCCGGCCAGCCGCTCCACCAGCGCCTCCTGGCGCCGCCACTGCTCCTGCAGCGCCGCCACCTGCTCGCACCGGCGCGCGTACTCCGCCCGCTCCGCGCTCTCCCGCGCCTCCGGGGCCGGCGGCGGCGGCTCCGGCGGCTCCTCTCCCCCCGGGGGGCTCCGGCTCCCCCCCGACCAAGTAGGTGTCCTGCACGTAGTTGGCCCCGTGGCGCTTCACGCGGTCGAAGTGGATCCTGGCCTCGTAGCGGTCGATCTCGCGGTCCAGGTCGCGGAGGCGCTTGACCTGCTGCCGGATGGTGTGGTCCTGCGAGAGGACCAGGTGCACCAGGGTCTCCATCCTCTCGGCCGCCGCGGAGAAGCCCCCCTCCTCCTCCTCCTCCGCCTCCTCCGCCGCCGCCGCCTCGTCCTCCTCCTCCTCCTCCTGGCGCTCCTTGGCCAGCGGCGAGGGCGGCCGCGGGGATCGGGGCCGCGGGGGCGGCGGGGGCTGGCGCGGCGGCGGCCCCCCCTTGCGCTTGTTGAGCTTGGCCAGCTTGCGGAAGGCTTTGCGCACCACGCGGCGCTGCCGCTCCTGGCTCAGCGCCAGCCCGGCCCGGGGGCGGCCCCGCGGGCGTGGAGGCCCGGCCGCTCCTTGCTGGGCACCACCCGCGCCTCGGCGCTCCGGGGCCCCGCGTTGGGCAGGGAGGCCTCGCTGCGGACCAGCACGAAGCGCACGTTCTCCTGCTCGTCCCCCCACGCCGCCCAGAGCCTCAGGATCTTGGTCTTGTTGGGCAGGATCCGCTCGAAGCCCCGCCACTTCTCCACCAGGCAGTAGGAGTGCGGGGGGCCCGAGAGCATCCCCCCGCCGCCCTCCTGCGGCGAGGCCCCCGGCGGCCCCCCCGGCTGGCCCCGGCGCCGGCGCCCCTGCCTGCTGTCCTCCAGGAGGACCCGCACCACATCCGAGCAAGTGGTGCGCTTGGAGAGCCCCGAGATCAACTTCTCCTCTTGGCAGATCCACACCGAGATCTTCGGGTCCTCCGGCTCCATCGGGGCCCGGCGGCGCGGCGGCGGCTGCTGCTCCTCCTCCGGCTGGGATTCTCCGCGGCGGCGGCGGCGGGGTCCCCCATGAGAAGCGCCCGCTAGAGCGGAGGCCGGGCTGCCCGGGAGTCCAGGGGCGGCATGGGGCCCAGGCGCTCCGGCCGCCGCCGCCGCGTCCCTCTCCCGGCTGGAGCTACGCCGCCCCGACCCTGGAGCTCCCCATGCGCGCAGCTCAGGTTGCCGGCGGAGGGAGAAGGCGCGCGCCGCTCCGCGCTTTCGCTCGGCGGGGGTTTCAGATGCGCCGGAGACGCGACTCCCGGAGAGCTGCCAACTTCGGAGCGGCGGCGCTCCTCGTCCTCGGCCGCTGCTGGGCGCCTGGCTTTTGGCTCCCGGAGAGGCTTCGCCTGGCTGCCGAGCGCCTCGCCTGTCACGTGGGCCCCCACACCCTCCCTCCCTCCCTCCCTGGCTGGGAGTTTTCCTTCTCCCGCTTGCGCCCGCCAAAGAGTAGCGCTGTCTTCCCGGGGCGCGCGGTCCCGTCTTATCCCTTGGCGAGGTCACTCGGCACAATGTTAGTCTGATTTGTAGGAAGGCAGGAGGGACCGCTACCCTCCCAAGGGTTTTGGGTGGCGGGAGGGGAGGGGAGGGGAGGGAAAGAGAGGAGGGTGGGAGTCAAAACTTCAAAGAAACAACCCCAACCCAACCAAATTTCTTCCATTTCAATAAAATCCCCAGCCCTGTAATTAAAAAGCGTTCATGTGTGCCAAAGCACTTCGGAGAGTAAACGTGCAACCAGCAGCTTTTTTTTTTTTAAAAAAAGCAACCCTCACCCAATGCTGTTGCTGCTGGGACTGTAAGAGAGAATGGACCACTTATTCCTAAAGGAGAACACAGAGAGCAGAATACCAAAAGCTGGATAGGTTCCCACATTGGAGAGCACTATAGATCTGTCTTATTTGATTTAGGACCATGTAGAAAACTGCTCTGATCTGAGAAAGGATGAAATTACACTGCCTCAGTGTGGAGCTGAGGATAATGTGTGCGGACTAAAGTTCACAATAACCCCAGGAGAGAATCATATAGAATCATAGAAATGTCGAGTTGGAAGAGGCCACAGGGGCCATCCAGTCCAACCCCCTGCCATACAGGAACACCCTCAAAGCACAAAGAGGCCAGGAGAGATGTGCACAGACTCCTCTAATGATGGATGTGCTGAGTGTAGTGTAGTCTTCAAGTGCATAGTTTCACTTCAAGCATTGTGCGTTGTCTTCGCCTTTCTCCAAGAAAGGAAGACACGCTCTTGGCTAGCGTTTCTGGGTCTTTTCACATTAAATAGTTGTACCACTATGATCCCACTTTAATTGCCACAGCTGCATTCTAGAGTTCTCTGTTTGAGAATTATAAATACCGGCACTCCTCACTCTTCTGCAAACCATGATTTTACAGGATGGAATCATGGCAAGTGAAATCATAGTGCTATAATTATGTGGTGTGAAAGGGCACCTTATCTCTGCAGAAAAAGACCAGAGGCCCTCTCACACTCTACGGTTATAGCATTTTGATACCACTTTACCTGTCATGACAATTTCCTGCAGAATCCTGGGGTTTAAAATTTGCTGAAGCAACAGGACTCTGTGCCTGAGAATTCTAAATACTTCTCCCTCAACTGCAAACTCTAGTATTCCATAGGGTGGAACCATGCCAATTAAAGTGGAATCATAATGCTATAACTGTAAAGCAAAAGGGTGCTCTGCATTGGAAAAGACTAGATTGGATGTTTTCTGCTCAGAGTTCTGATATGATTTCCGTGTTCGGATGACTTCTGATATGGAAACACTGGACCATTCTGTGTTGAGTGCCCTCATACACACTATGTGTTTATTCATGTTTAAAATGGTTATAGGTAACTTCTAAGGTCAAAGCCTTCCCAGAGAAATGTACGAAAGATTATTAAAACCATAAAGCGAAGGATAAAATGGGAAATAAAACTAAGTGATTGCAGCAACACTAATAGCTTATTAACCCAGTGGCTCTTAACATTTGCTTTACCAGAGATCCCTGTAAATATAATTTGTTGCTGGAGACCTGCAAGATTTAACTCAAGTTTTAAATATTTAGATTAAAACATTCAAATGTTTGTTTATTTATTTATTTATTTATTTATTTATTTATTATTTGTATACAAAACATATATTTAAAACAATTTGTCCATCACAGGTTTATACATTTACAAGAAAGATTACTGTATTTTCTTTTCTTCCTATATTTCTACCTAAAATCTTAGTATTATCATAAATGGAAATGTTTATTTTATTTATTAAAGACTTTTGAAGACTAAGTTTCAAATCTCCACTCAGACACTGGGTGACCTTGGGCCAGTCACATTCTCTCAGCTTCAGAGGATGGCTAAGGCAAACCCCTTCTAAACAAATCTTGCCACAAAAACAACAACATCATCTTGTGATAGGTTCACTTTAGGATTGCTGTAAGTCCAAAGTAATTTGAAGGCACACAACAACAAAAGTGCCACTGACAGCAGAAAGTTCCTTCTAGGCGTCATGTCTCTCACCTTTGAAAACTGACTTATGGTAACCCTAAGGCAAACGTATCACGGGAGTTGGATTTGTTGCCTTTGCATTTCTCTGAGACTGAGAGAATGTGACTTGCCTTTCATGGCTGAGTGGGAATTCAAACCCTGGTCTCCAGAGTCATAGTTTGGGTGTGTGCACATGCCTACAGCCATGTCCCTTTCGTCAGGGGTGTGCGTAGCGCGGGGATGCAGGTGCTGAAACTGCTCTCTTGTTAAAACTGCTCCCTCCGCATCTGCGCATACACACTCTGCTGCGCATCCCTGTTGCTGCTGCGGTTGTTGGCATCCAGCAGTAGAGCTTTGCAGCCCTCTTGTAAGAGCTCCCTGGACTCCAGATTAAGAACCACTGGTTTAACCCACTCAGCACCTAACACTTTTAATAGAGCCCAGATTAAAACAAATGCATTTACAATGTTCTGTTTAAAAACTAACAAAAATGGGACTAGATAGACTTCTATGTTGTACAAGGTTCCAAAGAAAAGCCTTGGTAGGCAACTTGGCTGCCTTCAGATATTGTACACCATGACTTCCATAATCATTGATCATAATCATTGACCATTGACCATTGACCATTGACCATTGACTTATGGAAATAAAAGTCAAAAGATCCAGAGAATGCACAGTCACCTGCTAGTCAGTGGTGGCTGGAGGTTTTTATATTGATGGACCAGTTACCCACTTCAGGTTTTAGTATGAACTTTAAAGAAGCCAGTCATGATGCTGAATGCCATCCCCCAAATACATTCATCATCTTAAATAGTTCCTTACAGTTCAGACTGAAACCCAGAGCAGAGCCTGCACTGCATTGCTTGGCTTCAGAATGCAATCTTGAGGTCTAGTCAGGTTTACAGGGGTGCAGGTGCTATTTTAAATAATCCAGGCACAAAGTGTCTAGGCCTTTCCCCAATGTGCATGATTGGTTCCATGTACTTCCTGGTTTTGTTTCCTTTAAGAAGCTTGGATGCTCAAGGAGCTTCTCATCCATGGGACCCTGCCCAGGCTGAGGTCTGTTTTGGCATGCATCTTCTCTGGGGAGTGCCAAAGAGCAGTGAATCCACTCCAGATTGAACCACTGCTTCTCCTGCAGCTCCTCCAAAGTGAATCTGAGCTCTGCCCCTGCCAAACTAGGATCCAGCACTGTCTGAAGATCCATTCAACTTTAGGAGGTAATACCCAAAGTGAATTCTCACACGCATCCAGCAGATCCACCAGTTACCTCTGTTTGTTTAGCTTCATGCATCACAAAACTGGTGTGAACAGAAGCCAGGTGGTAACCACTTGTATAACGCTGTCCTTCAACCTGCATTTTGAGGTGGTAGTAGCATTTCATATCATGGTGGCCCCCTATGCCTTCCTAGGTGGTGCATGGGAAACTTGACCGGTTTGGGGTTCGAGAATACAGCCATAGTGAATTGAAGACAGCAGTTTATTTAATGACACAGTAAAAGTCCAGATGTCAGCATTCTGCTTGCACAAGCTGACAATGAAGTGAACATACACCTCACCATTTCTAGCTGTTTTGGAAAAGCTAGCCAGCAACAACATACAACAAACCACAGGATAATAGAGGAGATAACAGCCAGTCTTGAAACAGCAGTCGTTAAGCCAAAATGGGAAATTGCCAAGTGAGCAGCATGTAAAAGCTATTCATATTGTCCTAACATTTCAGATCTTTATTAGTTGAAGACAGTGCCAGTTAGTCAAGGGTAGGATCAGAATGCTGTGGAAATGTTTAATTTGCTTTTTCTTGAGATTTCTAACAGCTTAATAACTTTGCAGCTTCTGATATTTTTTCCCACTTGATTCAGAATGCCGTTCCTTTAGCATGTCTATACTGTACTTTGGCCTTGGTCAGCCTCTGACCTTTTCCTTCAGTGGTTGAGCAAGCTGCAAAGAAAATGGCACCATCATCCTCACAGAGGCATTGCTCTTCCTGCAGTCTCTTCACTTTGAGTTAGGCCAAAGTGAGCAGCTGCCTCTGATTCTGGTTACAGTATTAATGTTCCTGTCTTAGGAAGGAGAGGCCAATTTCTTGGTGGCCTGACAGGAAAGAACTAGACTTTGGAAACTTGTTAAAGAGTGGGGGCCAAGAGAGTTTGCAAGGGAAGCACATTGGGTGTGTTAATTAAGTGCTCTTCAGTGACGTTCAAGTTGCGTTGTTACAACTCTACACAGCAATTGCTTTAGGCTGTATGCAGGCTTAGGCAGATTTTATTGGTTTGGTTGTGCTAGATTTTTACTTGGAAAGGTTTCTTCAAAAGCATATTGTGTGCATGCACATATACACATACACATTACCTTACAGAAGAAAATGTTAGAGTCTGTGTTGGGTTGAATGGACTCTTGGCAAATATGATGGCCTTCAGTTTAACTCCTGTTTCCCCTCCCTTTTGCAAAAGAGATGCCTGCTGATTTAGAATATATAAATAGTTCTCAAAAATCAGGTTTTGAGCAGTGGAATTTTGACTCTGGTTTCCCGTCTTGTGAAATTTAGTTGTCCTTAGAAGACTAATTAAAGTTGGGGAGAGGGACTAATTTTTTTTTTTTGAAGGGTCATTAAATTTCAAGGTGCATTACCATAATTTTCTTTTTAAGATAGCTTCTTGAAATAATATGTGTCACTGTCCCATTTTTGATCACAGATTCTAACTGATTTTTAGGTATGTGTTACCTTTTTGGATGCTAAAACATAGGGTCAGTCATCATGCCAGCAGGAGATTATGGGAGATTTTTTGATCTCTGGATATATCATTGGCATTGATTTGGGCTCATTGCTCCCTTGTAGGATTTGTCAGGACCAAGGACCAAGCAGGTAGGTTTTGGACATACTAATCACCAGTTCTTCAAAATCAAGCCAGTCATGGAATAATGTTATCTCATCCGTAAGTACCAGTAAAGTTTGATCTACATATGTCTTCAATATTTTCAGATGAGACATGAGCTTTGTTCACTTTTTTACAAGATACGTTGCATTAACAAGTGAAGAGGGGAGTGTGTCCTTTGGCAGAAAAATGTTCTCCAGCCTCGGATATGGAAATCATATAGCAAACAGTGACTGAGATCCTGCATTAAATAGAGGCCACTGCTATTGTTACTAACTAGTGGAGAAGGGAGGGAGTGGGAAGGCAATTGAGAAGAGGAAGATGTTACTGGTCTCAGTTTGGAAGAGGAAAGAATAGTGCATTCCCAGATGAAGCACACCTTTGTTTCCCTTCCTCTAGCAGCACAGACCAACCATTTCTTCCACCTAGGAATTGCTTCCCCTTCTTCCTCCTCTCCTACATGTAAGCAGCAGCAGCCTTCCTGAGGATTGACAGGTACAGGATGAACGGATTTGAAAGGGGCATAAAGGACAAGGGAACAGCTTCCTTCTTCCCATCCAAAGAGATACTTCCACATAATGCAAATGGACACATACATATATCAATAAAGATGCCAGCCCCATTTCTGCTAGCTGAAGAAAGTTTGATGCATTTCCAGAAAATTTAGAAATGTTTTATTTTAGAGTGATCGTTTCCAGGCTACCTTTAGAATATTCATGGCTTATCAAAGTTCTTTCTTCAAGATTTTCACACTGTGTTGTTGGATTTACTCTCAGTTATATGATTCTTAGGCCATTCCATGCTCCACTGTTATAGTGCTATTATTTCGCTTTCAGCATCCTATGGAATCCTGCGGTTTGCAGTTTAGGGAAGGGCCTTTAGAACTTTCAGCCAGAGAGCTCTTGGGCCTCAGTCAAAGGCTCCTGTCTTGCTATGGAGATGAGGCTAGCAGCCAGGAGGAGGACAGTATATTCTCTCTGGAACCCAACCTCTCTATGTTAATAACTCTGAATACAGATTGGATTGGGGAATACTGGGAAAAGTTACAGGTACTGGACAAGACAGTTTGGGAATTAGAGACACAGGATCTCAAATCTTTCTGAAAATATAACCTATAAGAAAATAAAATCTCAGGCAGTGCAGGGTATATACGCTAGCGACTTATAAAGCTGTACAGCTTAGTGTGGGCAATTTGAAAGACTGTATCTCCCTGTACAAACTGCTAGAGCCCTAAGATCTGCTATGGAAGGCTTTCTCTTGGTCCTGGCACTGTCCCAGGCTCACCTGGTGAGGACATGGGACACAGCCTTCTCATTGGCTGCTCCCACCCTGTGGAACACTCTTCGCTGGGGTGGCCCCCTCCCTGCTCTCATTTTGCCATCCGACTAAGACATTTCTTTTAAAGCAGGCTTTTGTATGAACTGGGAAGCTTTATTTATTAACTTGTTTTAAAAATGGAATATTGTTTTAGGTTTTAATAATCTTATATGTTTTTTAAATGTTTTTAATGTGTTTTAATTTATTGTTGGAAGCCGCCTCAGGTCTCACTCTGAGAGAAAGGTGATAAATATAACAAATAACTTCCATAATCTCTTACCATTGAACATGCTGGCAGGAGCTGTTGGAAATTGAGGTCCAAAACATCTGGATGGCCAAAATTCTTTACCGCTGCTGTAGGGCCTCTGAATCAAATGAGAACCTGCTTCATGTGTGTCCTGTCTCTAACCTAATCTCCATTATCTAAGTACTTTCCCAATGTTTTTAATAAGTACATCCCTCCCCCATGTTAATGCTAGAGTCCATCAGCCTTTTGTTCCTTCTCAGTTCTCTTGCCTAGCCTAATTCTTGCCCAAGTAGAGCAACTTGTAGAGCTGGAAAAGATCCCAACCATCCTCTGTTCCAAATCCTTCCTAGTGCAGGAATCCACAGCTAAACCATCGCTGACAGAGGGCTATCCAACTTCTGTTCTGAAACTACCAGCAACCTACTACCTTCCAAGGCAGTCTGTTCCACTGTCAAACAGTTCAAACCATCAGGAAGTTCTTACTAATGCTTAGATGGAATCTCCCTTCTTGCAATTTTAATCCATTGGTTCAGGTTGTACCTTCTGGAGCAGGAGAAAATAAGTTTGCTCCACATTTTAAAGATGGCTATCATATCCCCTCTCACTCTTTCATTCTCCAGGCTAAACAAACTCCCCTAGCTGTTCATCATAGTGTTACTATGCCATATACCCCCAATCTGTGATGCAGTATGGTTGGCTATAAATATAATTTAATTGGCATGAAGTAAATGTAAATCTAGCACTTATGGCTAAAAGCTGTGTGGAAATTAAAAGGACTCTGACTGAAAGCTTCCTGAAGCTAGGACAAAGGGGCTCAGCATGGCCAAGTCATACATTAGGAGGATCAGTCCAAAAACTCAACCTGATGAGGTTTAGATGGTTCTCTAAAGTACCCGAGCCAAAGAGACAATAGCAAATGAAGCTGCTAGAAGGAGAACCCAAAAGCTGACATCTTGTTATCTCTTTCTCATAGAAACCATCCATTTCTTCCCTCATCTTTCCTGTCATTAAGAGGCTATCGTGATTTCCTTCAGTGCTTTGTCACTTGCTACAAAGACAATCAGAACTTTCCAGACCCCTTTGTCAGTTCTGCCAGAGAGCAATTAATACATTCCCTTCAGGGCAGAAAAAGGGTATTTAAACCCTGGCTCAGCCTCTGATTTCTTGCTAGTACTTTGGACACATGTTGGCAATGTTACTCTGTGTGAGGGCCCCAGATTCCTGTTCACTGTAGTGCCTTCAGATGTCCCCAGTCTGAGACACATTGCTTTGATCCTCTTCAACTTCAGAAATGGTAACTATTGCCTATGCACCCCAACTCTTACTATCCAACCTTTGTCTTCTTTACCTTTGCTAGACTTGTGTGGTTTGTGAGACTGCTTGATTTCTTAACACGTGTTTGTGATTTCCCCAATAAAGACATTATTTTTGATTTCCAACTGGTGTCCTACAGTTGGTACTGTAAGGTTACCCTGCTTCTCACAGGCCTCTCTTTTGAGCTGTATTTCCCCATCTTTTCACAGAGTCATGGGTACTGCTGAAGGATCTTAAGGTTTTTCACCTTTTAGGGGTAACAATAGGACTTGGTTTTCAGCCTCTTTACCGTCTTTGTTGCCCTTCTATGGACTCATTTTTGCTTGCTGAACTGTACATCTTGAACTTTAGTGCACAGAATTGAATACAGTATTCCAGGTAAAGTCTGATCAAAGCAGAATAAAGTTGACACTATTACTTCCCTTGATCTGGATGTTTTGTTAACACTTGGTATCCAGTCCCTTTACCATCTTGGTCACTATCCTTTGAGCACATTCCAGCTTGTCAACATCCTTTTTAGAAGACAGAAAATAGCAGGATTATAGTACAGGACAGCAGAACTAGGCTTTTTCATCTCGGCTTTCCTCAGTAGGTGTTGGTCCAGCAATGGGCCTAGCAGTGTTTCTAGTCTTTAAGGAATGTTGGGCTATCACATCTTGCCTCCACCTGCTTTCTCTGCCCCTTGACCCAGCTTGCTTAGAGCTGCCTCACTGAGTGTGAGGATTAGCTCCAGTGATGAAGCATCAGGTAAATGGAAGTGAAGCACCTGTGTGTATCTTAACCACCCATGTGAGTTTAGCAACACAGTAAGGCGGGTGGGGCATTCATCTCTTCTCTACTTTCTGCTAGTTTTTCAGATAAACAAACTGAATAATAACAGTAATCAAAAAAACCAGCTAGGCAGGTAGAAAGCCTGGAGTGCCATAGGTGCTCTCCAGTTTTATGGCACTCACTAAGCTTCAGTTTTTTCCTAAATTCAGAATGGAGATGTAGAGGTGCAGGGATGATGCCTCAAAAGGATGACATAAATGTCCCAGTCCCTAGCATTCCCCTTGAGCTAGAAGCTAGAGAGGCAACAGAAAATAATTCTAGCAATTATGCTGTACTTTAGAAGTGTTTGGTGTACTTCAAAAGGATAAATATTCTCTTATGCCTCTTCCTGAGCTTCAAGCTGAAGCATGTGGTGGTCACACTGTGTTTCTGAAGTAGTTGGAGAAGTGCACACAGGGCAACTTAAGAGACATTCCCAGGCAAACACCCATACTCTCCCCAGCTTGAAACTTAAGAAAAACTTTCTCCTGTTGTATGCTTCTTCTACCTCAGATGTTCAATGTAGCTATGAAAACCATTCCCAAACTTGGATTCTGTACAGTATCTGAGGATGAGCATCCAGAGATAAAGCCCCATTCTTTACATCCTTTACAAGAGGGCAACTTCATATTTTGGAGGAAGTACAAAGGGCATCCACAACATGACCAGAGTTTTGGCAGCTGGAATGGAGAGAAAAGGACAGAAATTAGCAACACTATGGCCATTTCTGCACTACACATTTCTGCACTACACTTGCCACATCTTATGGAATCCTGGGGTTTGCAGTTTAGGGAGGGGCATTTAGAATTCTCGGCCGGATTGCTCTTCGGCCTCAGTAAACTACAAACCCCTGAATTCCACAGGATGTTGAAAGTGGAATAACACAACTATAACAGTGTAGGGCAGAAATGGCCTATGAAAAGATGGGGAAAATGGAAGCAGGTAAACAGGTGGGTAATACAGGAATATCTTGGCCCAAGGGAGCAAAAGGCCCAAACCTCATAATCTTCTTTACTCATTAGGCTTGTCAATCTCTTCTTGTGCTCACTTCCTCTCTCACCTGTCATTTGTTTTCCTTTGAGAAAAACAAGCCATATGACTCACAGGAAGCCTTTCCAGCAAGCAAGAAACTTGCTGTCCCTCCCTCTCTCCCTCCCTTCCTCCATATACTCAAAAGGCAGAACAACAGCGATGTATTTGCCATACGAAAGGGTGCCTGGAGCATCGCGCGATTGTGAGGAGCGATCTGTACAATACACTCACAATTGTGCGATGTTCTAGGGGCCGGCACGCACCGATCACACACCTTTTCATTTTTGGCTGGAAGCCAAAAATGGTGCTTGATCGCTCATTGCTCCCAGGCCCCACACACATTTACCTGGTGTGCGGAGCCTCCGGAGCCGCACCAGTCACACTTCCTGCCCCAGCACAGCCTGGGAAACTCCCAGGCTGCACTGTGGAAGGAAGAAGCAGGGCTCTCACGCAAGCAGGCAGCTTGTGTGGAGTTGAAGCAGCAGGGATGCGAGAGCCTCTCATCAGAGGCTACTTGCATGTTCCCCGCACCCCAGCACCGGAAAAAGGTAACATGCAGAAAGGGCCTAAGTCTTTTACTCCAAGTCTCAAGTCAAGTCTCAAGTCTCTACCTTCAAGTCTCAAGTCCTTGAAGATACTTTCAAGTCAAGTCTCAAGTCTGGAAGCCAACTTTATACCCCAACCAAAGTTTCAGAATTAATAGATAGAGTGACATAAATTCCATTTTAACGAATTAAGCAGAGTTGGCTCTCCACATTTGCAGTTTTGCCATCTGGAGCTTTGGAAGTGGGGAATAGGATCCTGTTTTACTCCTCATTACTGAAGATTCAAAAGCTTTGAAAGAAAGGATCCTTCTTCCTCAAGCCCATTGCCTAACACATTTGCTGTTCCCCTCTGAAAAATGAACCCTGCACTCTGGGGACGAGTCTTGTCTTTTGCTCTCAGGAAACATTTTAGAAGGCTCCTCCAATATGCAGCAGGGACAGGCTGCTGAGCAGAGCTCAAGCCCACCTCAAGCCCATTGCTGTTTGCTGTTCCCCTCTGAGATATGTGCCCACACTTAGGGCTTGAGAGAGATTGTCATGTGACTAGTAGGCCAAAAGAGATGGAAGCGTTCAAAGTTGTAAGGTTTCTGGATGAATGTGTTATGTTAACTGAACCAGGGGCATCAAGTCAGTCATTAAAAATATACAAGTCTCAAGCCAGTGCATCATTTATGGCTGAGTTGAGTCCGAGTCAAGTCACTGAAGTGACTTAAGTCTGACTTGAGTTTGAGTCTATCAACTCGAGTCTACATCACTGCAGAACAACACCTGAAGGAAGACTGCAGCCTGGCAGAACCCCATTTGAAAGGTTTCTGAGGTGCTGCACACAGATTGGGGTGCTGGGAAAGGACGTCTGCAGCGCTCTCCGAGTCCCAGAGTGCCTTGAGAACAGCAGTTGCAGGAGGACCCTGAGAAGGCCTTTCCGGCTGCCTGTTCTTGATGTGCCCTGTGACTCGGAGAGTGCTGCAAATATCATTTCCCTGCACACTGATCTCCAGCTCTTCAGAAATGCTTCAGCAAGGCACACTGCCAGACTGCAAAGGTAGAGTTTTGGAGGTGCTATTGTGGTAGCTGGGAATGGCTCCATTTTGATTGTTATATTGATGATGCAGGATCCCGGCCACTGTGTGCATGTTTACTGTAAAGTGCACATTAATTTCAGTGTGACTTACTCCTGAATAAATATAGAAAGGATAACATCCTTGTCCTTACAGTATTCTCTTCTATATCAGAGAAGCAAGTTTTAGTTTGAACCGCTTTATGGTGGGAACAAATGCAGGTCCCTAAATCAGTAGTGTCGTTGCAGATATCTATATGTTCAATTTCTCATAAAGTCAAAGAAAGTTGTGATAAGACACTGATTAGTTGTGACTGATTTTTCTAGAAAAATTTCCTGGCATTGCAAAGTAGAGTCAGAGAAGTATGAAATTATTTGGTCTATTACAATTATGTGTGAGCATCCTCTCTGTCATCTTTTTTGTTTCATCTGGGTATTAGAAATTCATTCTTCTTTTCTTTTGTTTTTGTTTGTAATAATATTTCCTGATGTGGAATTTACACTTTTATTGGATGATTTGCTGCCTTAGAATAAATGGAAAAACAGATTGCCAGTATTGCGTAGTGATTTGAACATTAGACTATGACCCTGGAGACCATAGTTCAATTCCCTACTTGGCCATGGAAACCCATTGGGTGGTCTTGGGTGTATCACACAGAACATTTCCGCATGACACTCTTATAGTGTGATGATTCCACTTTCAACCTCCTATGGAATCCTGGGGTTTGCAGTTCCGGGAGGGGCCAGCCGGCCCCTCCTGAGACTGCAAACCCCAGGATTCCATAGGAGATTGAAAGTGGAATCATCGCGCTATAGGAGTGTCATGCGGAAATGACCATATTCTCAGACGCCCCAAAACACTGTGATAGATTTGCTTTAGAGTTGCCATAAGTCAGAAACAACTTGAAAGTAGAGAACAACAACGATGACAATAACAATTGCATCCTGTACCTTTTAAGTATTTAAAAGCTGTATCAAGAGGCCACAGTCACTTAGGCCATTTCTGCACTACAGTGTTACAGTGCTATTATTCCACTTTCACCATCCTATGGAATCCTGGGATTTGCAGTCTAGGGGGAGCATTTAGAATTCTCAGCCAGTGAGTTCTTTAGCCTCATTAAACTACAAACCCCAGAATTCCACAGGATGTTGAAAGTGGAATAATAGCACTATAACTGTGTAGCGTGGAAATAGTGATGCACATTTAACACTGTAGTCTTATATAAGAAGTCCCCACCTTTTGTCACCCCCTTGTCTGACAACTTGTTCTTTTGATGCTTCCAAATTGAGGACAAGTTCCATTAATTTGATGGGGGTTCCACTCTTTCATCAGTTCTTCTTGTCTACAGAGGCTTGCTTGGAACTCGCACATGTGTGCTGCTTCAGAGCAAGCTGGGGCCAGGGGTGGGAAAGATGCTAAGCCAGTAGAGATAACTTTGCAAGCAGCACATGTGTGGTTGGTCCCACGTGAGGCTCCATAAGTCCTTCATGCTCCATGCAGCAGAGTCCATGGGTTCCATTTTTCAGCCAATTTCATTTTCTAACAGTACTCTGATCTCTAACCTATCAGATAAGTGGGGGAAGCCTGTACATGCATAACTTGGGACTCTCATGGAACTCACTGGGACTTATTCTGATGTAGAAATGCATAGGATTGTTTTCTGAGTCCTACTGAAATTCAGTCAGGCAAAAGCACATATAACTGTGCGCTATACTGAACCATAGCCTATCTCCTAACTCATTTATTTTATTTTATTTTTAATTCTTTTAAATATTTTAGCAAAATTTGATCAATTTGGTAGCTTAGAAGCAAGCATATTTATTTTCTATGTGGCCTTGTGTGTGTGTGTGTGTGTGTGTGTATATAAAACCGACATTTATCTACATAAGGGAAATGTTGGGGACAGAGGAGCCAAGGTGAGCTACAGCTGGGCTTCAATCTATCGCTTTGTTGTGAAGTTGCTCTTTGTTTCTTCCCTGAACAGCCGTGCCATTTATTCCATGTCCCTCCCTGGGTTCCTGTTAATCTTATTTTACGAGGCTTTGCATTGGACAGCCAGGCACTTGTTGTTTTTGTAACTGGGAGACAAACAGTGGTGCAGACCTGAGCCACAATAAGACCATTAATCAGATCTGTTACAGGCTCTTCAAGAACCTGCCTGCGCTTTGAGCAATGTGAATGGAGAAGAGGCTACTTGAGCATACATATAACTCTTTCCCAGATGCCTTATTTCTTTCATACCTATTTGGTTCTTCAAAGAATACAAGAGAATAACCAAATGCGGAAATCTGCCGCTTTTCGTTCAAATGCACACCATGAAACTCTAACCCTCCTTCAGTCAATAGCCATGGGTGGAACACAGCTGAAGCAATTCCTTACCCTGTTTTTGTACCATCCGGTGCCTCTGGGAAGTAGTTCCTTTGCAAACAGTTGGGAAATTAAAATGTTAGCCAGTCCTGTAGCTATTTGCTGGTATGGCAACTTGGAGAACTCCTTTGTGGTTAGACAATAATTTTAAAACTAAATGGAAGGCCTTTGAATGTTAATTGCCTGTTGCTGAAAATCTTTTTAATTAGGGTGTATTGCATTTGTGTTTGCATAATTATTATTATATTTAACAGCCTTTTTGGAAAATTGTTTTGAATTAATGTTTCAATGTGATTGTGTGTCTTTTACCTTTTTTTTGTTTGTCTTTTAACTTTTCTGCTACCTCTAGTTTTAACTATATTTTAACTATATTTGGTTTTGCCTAAGTGAGCTGCCTTGGGTATCATATTAAGAGAAAGACAGGAAATGAAAGTAATTAATTAATTACTTTAATTTTACTAGCTTCTGTATTTTCCTTTCATTTTCTATTTTGTTTTTGCTTTGTGTATACAGACACAACAAGCGCACTGGATGTGGAGCAAAACCACACCCAGCAAATCAAACTACTGGATAACTTGGCATACAATTCATAAACTGGCATGAGTCTCCTGGGATAGTGTGGGAGCAAGCTTAAATCAAAAATAGCAGTTAGCAATTACATTTCTATACTGCTTACCAGCTAAGCACTCCCTAAGTGGTTTACAATGAGTTTAGTTAATTGCCCCCAACAAGCTGGGTACTCATTTTACCATCCTATGGAAGGGTGGAAGGCTGAATCAACCTGGAGCCCTGAAGGATTGAACTTACAACATTGTGGCTGCAGTACCGGTATTTAACCACTGCCCCACCAGGGCTCTTTACCTGGTGGTAAATAGGGGGAAAAGAAAGTACAATATCCTAAATACTAATATCAAATAACAATGCTAAGCATTAACATTAAATACCAGTACTAACACTAACTACCAAAGAAGAAAATTAAAACAAAGGTAGTTTCCCACTTTCCTAATGTGGACTATTATTAGTTCTATATAAAAACAGCAACTTCTCTTAACTACAAATATTGTTCATGTGCTTCCACTGCTCAACATGTGAGGAGGCTGGACACCACTCCATAGCTATAAAGTGTCCAGGGAGGATGCTGGGAGTAGGGGTGACCAGGCAGCCCTGGGAAAGAGTGACCCACCAGAAAATGAGCAGGTGGTTCAGAGAAAGAGTCATAGCAGACAGACATGATGAATTCCTCCATATTCCACAATCAAAAAATGTACCCACGCATGACTTTCAGGGATATATGTGAATGCCTCTAAAAGGATTCTAGCATTTATAGTGGAAATGGAATCAATGCACTGTGGAAAAAGATGCTGTAGGTTGGATGTGGATTGCCCATGAATAAAGATGTTTCTTATGGAAAAATTTCCACTCCTGAAAATCATGGGAGGTGAGTTTTCTGGCAGTGGCTTCCTCCTCCCCCCGCCTCCTCCTCCTCCTCTTCATCCCTCTCCCTCTCCCTCTCCCTCTCCCTCTCCCTCTCTTCCTGGTCAGTTCCAGCCCCCTGTAGCCCCTAGCTTTCAATCTGTTGTTGGGTTAGAAGATCTTCCAGTACATAATCAAAAGCAGGTGGCTTGGAGGGGAAAGGAGTACCAACAGAAATCATCTCCACATCATCTTATGTGAATGGCATCCTTTGCTGGATTACTGAAGGATTTCTACTAGAGATCTCCCATTCTGGATCCATTCTTATATTCAATTACAGTGTATTCCATCTTTACAGTTTCTTTATTGTTTCTTTCTTTATTATATTTTTGTGGGGGAAACTTTGTAGTGGTGTAATTATACTGATACATATCTTTTTGTAGTGGCTTTTTCCTCCTCTTCTTGTTAATGAGCTTCTGTCTTTGTGGTAGGTTGTTTAGAAAAGTAACAAACGCACATAGTTACTGGAGAAAAACCAAAATAAAAGTGAAGAATGAAGACTGCAAGGCATCAGACCAGGCAGACAGAATGGTGAAATCAAGACCAGATTTCTACTCTCAAATTTATAGAAGAGTTTCACTTTGGGTGGAGCTAGCCTAATTTTGCAATATCTGAAGGAGTCAAAAAGTTGGAGCAGGTTTATTGTCCATGTTGTGCATCTTCCTGCTCTGTGTGGGAAATGGGGAGTGTGAGCATCTCCAAGTGATCGTTCTCTAGCCCGTGCTTCATAAGCTGAAATGAAGAAGAGCTTCCCAGTCCTCAGGTAACAAGTTCAATTATCACTCTGCCCTTACCACCAAGAGTCTCTCCTAATGTCATCTGAAATCTACTCTCTGTGACTTAAACTTATCAGATCAAACCTTGTCATCTGGCCAAGGATAAGGGCAAAGAGCAAAGAGTCCTTTCATACCACACTATTATAGCACATTGATTCTACTTTTTCTGCCATAGTTCCATCCTGTGGAATCCTGGCATTTGCAGTTGAGGGAAGCATATTTAGAATGCTCAAGCAAAGAGCTCCGGTGTCTTCTTGTTGTGTGCCTTAACATCAATTCTGATTTATGGTGACCCTTAAGCTGCACCTATCAGAGGGTTTTCTGGGGTTCAGTCAGTATGTGTGACCCACCCAAGGTCATCCAGAGTTTCCATAGATAAGTGGGAATCAAACTCTGCTCTCCAGGGTCATAGTCCAATGCTTAAACCACTACATCATGCTGACTTACCAAACTATAAATCTCAGGCTTCTATAAGATGCTGCAATGGCAATTATAATCACAAGTCTTTGCATAATATAAAAGGACTCCAAGTTTCTGCACTTTTGTATGAAATAACCCTTCAGAATTTTGAAGAGCACAGCATATCCATCTCTTTGACTCTGATCTTCTCTGGAATAACACATCCAGTTCTTCCCCCTTTCCGCACTAGAATTATTCTCCATGTGACTAACCATTTTTCTTAGTCACCTCTGAATCAGTTCCAAATTACTTTTCTACTTTTTAAATTGAAGCACTGACAGTTGGGCACAGAATGTCATGGTCTTTTTGTGCATCTTCTTCTATGAGTTTTCCAAGAGGCAGAAGACCTTGAGAGCAGTTGGACAACTCATAGTTCTTGGAAGCAGTGGTACTCTCAGAGTGATTTTGCTGTAGGTCAAGATCTATTTGGCTGATTTTCAATGGCCAGGTTCCTAGACACACAGACACACTCAGGTGTGGGTGGGTGTTGTATATATGTGTTTTGTTGGCCATATAGCTTAATTTTGAAAGTGCTGTAAGGTTCTTGTTATTGGTCAGGATTATAGGGACAGAGTCATATTATAAGAAGTAGTGATGTGATCATGGAACCAACTTTATCTGAAGTGGAAATTACGTTTTTGTTTTTTATGGTTAATATTTCATGGTTTGTCCTCTCTAAAAAGATACAAAGCCACTTTCCCATGTCAGTTCTCTTCTCTTTGTTGTTTTGTGCTGACATGCATGCCATTAGAGAACATTATATTATCCTCTGTTTTAAAAGCGCAAGGTTGCTAACTGGAGGAACCGTACAACAAATAATGAGTAAATCCAAAGAAGAGTCTTGAAACACCTTGAAGACATGTGGCTGGCATCTTGTTCAGTAGTTATGAAATTGTAGGCTGGATCTACAATTCCCAAAGTGCTGGGGATTCATATTTACAGCCATTAATGACAAAATGTGATTCCCCTAAACTCGCCTTTGCAACCTGGAAGAACCCCAGCTGAAGGGTTTCCAAGACACTGAAGATCAGTGTCTAGGAAATGATATCTCCAGAACTCTCCCAGTTGCTCGGTACCACAAGAGAAGCAGCTGTGACAGGACTTCTTGGGGATGCTTGCACTCCCCATTTCCCACAGGAGAACTCTGTTCTTGATAAAGCTTGCAATTGGGAGAATGCAAAAGACATGATTTGCCAGTGCCCAGTCTTAAGTGCCTCAGAAACCCTTCAGGCTGAAAAGGTGGGTTTTGCATGGTGGCATCATCAGAGATAACTACAATAATGGAATTCTGCCATTGTAGTTATGTCTGCTAATGCAGACCACAGCCTAAAAAGTATTCAGTGGTGGAGCTTGGAGTGTTTGGAAGGGTGTGCAGGAGGGGACGTGGCTACAGTGGGAGGGGTGTGGCTGTGGTGCATGGCGGCATGGCCAGGGCGCACAGGGGTGTGGCTACGGGCCGCAATGCCCCAGAAACATTGCTGCCCAGGGCAAATCACCCCCCCGCCCCCACATCCCTGTGTGACTGCAAGTATTATTTGGCCCAAGGTTTCATCGACTTCAATCATTTTCATCAAGTGTATCTTATGAAGCAGGCTGAAATCCATGAAAGCCTCTGGCAAATAAAACATGTTAGGTTTCAAGCTGCTACATGACTCTTTAGCCTAAATCCATTGTTAGTCCCAACTACAGTAGACATCTTGAATCAATGCAAACTTGATAAGTCAACATTTACATAGTTTCTTTAATTCACTGAGTCAGTTCTAGTTAAGACTAAGAATTGGATTTAGGCCTTTGGTGATTTCCCATAGATGCCCCTGCAATGCCCCTGGTAACTATAGACAACTATAGACAGGAAAAGAGAACAGTAAAGAACAAAGAAAGAGTGATTTCAGTTGGAATGTAGGATGTAAATTTAGATGCAAATCTACATCTATTGAAAATTTCAAACATACTCTCCATTTTTAGTTCATTAAAGACAAACCAGAAAATATTAACCATGACTAAAGTTGCAGTCCCAAACCTTCCTACAAGGAAGGAACCCTCCCTCAAATGTGTGGGGTTCATTCATAAGTAGTTGACATCTCTAATTACATGGCATCCTCATTACTTTCAGCAGAGCTTAGATGCATTTTAACTACTGCCTGGCTCAGCGGAAATATGGTGAGTTCAATATGTTACAGTAAATACAGAACAGCATACAGCCGTGATTATAGTCATTGTATCATCTTCAAGATAACGTTCAAGAGCTCTGAACCATCCTAAAATTACCGTGATGCAGCAGTCTGTTTCAGCTATGGGAGCTGAGGTGTGCCCTACCACCATGAACAGCTTCCTCATTCATTTACCTTGCTAGGTCTGATCTGATCCTATTAGGCTGTGCAGCTGAAATTAGTTGACCTCCAGTGCACACACTAGAGCCAAGAGCATGCTACAGTATATATTTACTAAAAAGAAATAGTTGGAGGAATTCTATATGACCATTATGAACTACATAGCACTGTAAGTACAGTGCTACTTAGGGGATAGTGGTCAGACTCTCCACAACCCACTTACTGATAAGCAGCTGAGAGATCAACAGTGGTCTGTTCCTCTGTGAATAGAGAAGCAGCTGCCTGATGTTCCCACCCCCTCCCATGAGCAGTCTCTGGTACAACAGGCAGAAAAAAAAGACTCCTATCATAAATCCTCCTCATGCTGAGATGGCTCACTCGAGGGGTGGCTGAAAAATCAGGCAGCCACTTTATCAACAGGGGGACGTACTCATGTCAATCCCAGCAGCTGTTTACTGGCATTTGGGAAACTTTCACTGAACTTTCACAGTCTCTACATAGCTTCTAAACTAGCGGCTACATAGGCATCATTCATATGTAGAGCATAACTGTCGGTTATGTATTCGTAACTGCCCAACAAGATTCTGGCCCTTTAATTTTTAAAAAAGCATAACTTCTAATGCTTCACTTCACATATATGTTTTGAAAGTTGAAGATCCACTGACCATGCTGCCAAGTACAGTGGCCCTTTGACTTTTTTGATGGTTCGGGGATCAGAACCCTTGTGAAAGTAAAAAAACTGCAAATAACTCCCCTCCACTCACCCAAGTGAGCACCCCCCTTCCGATTCCCTTCTAGGGCTCCCCTCCCATTCACTTGTGTTTCACCTGGGCAGACTGCCTTCCAGGCATGTAGGTGAAACACAAATGAGTGGAGGGGGAAAAATGTGCACGGTACTGCTGCTCACTCCCATTCACTTACCTATCCATGCACTCCCCCTATTCACTTGTGTTTCTCCTGGGTGCACTGCCTTCCAGGTGCCCGAGCAATAGGCAAGTGAATGGGAGTGGGCAGCTGCACATGTGCAGGTGCTCCCCCCCCAATTCACTTGCCTTTTGCCTGGTCATGCTGTCTTCCAAGTGCCTGAGTGATAGGCAAGTGAATGGGAGGGGGCAGCGACACGACCAGAGACGGTGAGTGAGAGGCTCTGCCTGTCATTTGCTTGCCTTTTGCCCAGGTCTATGGAAGGAAGACATGTATGCCAGGGCAAAAGGCAGGGGGATGGGAAGAGGGGAATGGGAGGGAGGCAAGCAAGCACCTCACAAATAATCAAGTTTGCAAAAGTCAAAACCCCTGAACGTGGAGGGAGGACTTGTACAGAGAACCTAACAGTAATCTGAATAAGACAGAAGAAGACTGAAAAGAAAATCTAACTAGATGGAGACTTGTTGTTGTTGTTGTTGTGCACCATCAAGTTGTTTCTGACTAAGGCAAACCTATCATGGGATTTTCTTGGCAAGTTTTCTTCAGGGGTGGGGGGTTGATCATTGCCTTCTTCAGAAGCTGAGCAAGTGTGACTTGCCCAACTGAGGTCATCCAGCATAGGTTCTAATCAGGAGTATGCAACTGTTCTTCATTATATGGCCCAGCTTTCCAGGGTCTGGAGGACAGCTCACTACATAATATTAACTGGAACTATTATTCTGATAATAGCCTAAGATGCTTGGTTGGGTTTTTGTTTTTGTTTTGTTTTTTTAAGGCTTCTGGCAAATAGTTGAAAGAAAACCTAGATTTCTAGTCACTGTCAACATTTGATGGTGATCTTCTGAATATTCTGGTTACATTTGGAAAATCTCCCACTAGGCCTTTGATTTGCAGAATTTGAAAGAACAACCTTGATAGAAGAATCATTGGCTGTTGAGGTCATAACTGTACAGCCACTAAGTAGAAGTCAGCATCGTTAAGATCAGTGGGGTGTCCTGTGTAAACTGTGTACTATAATAGCTGTCCTCGCCCAGAAACTGGCCAGTTTTAAATTGCGATTTTTAAACTTAAAATAAATATTTTAAAACAGTCCAACCATGTATTTAAAATCCCCCAGATACAAAATGGGGAAGAGGTTCCTTTTTTTTAATAGGATCAAGCTCATTGTGCAAGACTTTTGAGTTTCATAGAGTTCAGCTCATCGAGTCTGGAAAAGTTTCCTCTTTGGACCACAACCTACAGAAACTTCCAGCCACTATGGCCACTTTTTTCTAAGTTCTAGGTGGAAAATGGTTACAGTCATCCTTCCACATTCACTAGGATTAGGGGCACAAGACCCCGTGAAAGTGAAAAAACTGTGAATAACTCTAGGCCCTCCCAAACCACATTTAACACACAAAAAAGTATGATCACCATATTCAACCCGCCATGGCATCAGGGTCCTTCACAAGGCAGAAGTGGGGCTTACTGTCACCTCCATTGCTGCCCTACACCATTTTTAAGAGGGATTTACAAGCCTCGTTTGCAGTTTCTCAGTCTCATGAGGCTTGCAGTCCCTATTAAAAATGGCATAGAGAGGCAACAGAGGTGACAGCAAAATAATAATAATAATAATAATAATAATAATAATAATAATAATAATATAATATTTATTTCTATCCTCTCCACATGGATCAAGGCGGCGAACAACATGAAATACATTAAATACATTAAAAGACATTAAAAACATACCCAATCCTCCCCACCCACCAACCCACCTAAACCAACCCCTTAAAACACACAGCAACATATCAAATGGATATCTTGTTTGGAGATGTTTTATGTTATATTGTGATATTCTATGTTATATATTTTGTAATGGATTTTTTTTTCTTTTTTGTTATGTTTGAGTTTTGTGTATTTTAAAGTTTGGAAACTTAATAAAAAAAAACACACAGCAATTAACAGTCTATCAATTAACTATTAACAAAACAGCAAGACAATTGATGGGAAGCAATGGAAATGCTAGTCTTGGAAGGCCTGTCGGAAGAGATCAGTCTTGACTGCTTTTTTAAAGCAGTCAAGACTGGTAATGTGCCGGGTCTCCTCCAGCAGGCCATTCCATAACTTGGGAGCGATAGAAGAGAAGATCCTCTGGGTAACTGCAGCCAACCTAGTTCTGACTGGCTGCAGTAAATTCCTCCCAGAGGACCTTAATGTGCGGGGTGCATTATATGGGAGAAGGCGATCCCACAGGTAGGCTGGCCCCAAGCCATGAAGGGCTTTAAAGGTAAGAACCAACACCTTGTACTGTGACCGGAAACTAATAGGCAGCCACTGAAGAGAGTTTAAAATTGGTGTTATATGATAAGTTTTAGGTCTATCGGTGACCAACCTGGCTGCCACATTCTGAACTAATTGAAGTTTCCAGACTAAGCACGTGGGTAGCCCTATGTAGAGCGCTTTGCAGAAGTTGAGCTGTGAAGTTACCAGCGCATGCACCACTGTTTTTAGGTGTTCCAGCTCCAGAAAAGGGCACAGCTGGCATATCAGCCAAAGCTGATAACAGGCACTCCTAATAATCTGTGAATAATCAAATCCACAACGGTGAAACCCGCAAATGTGGAGGGCTGACTGTATAAGCAATTCAAGCTTCTTTTTCTAGAGTGACTATCATTTTTTTCCCTCTTGCTAACTCTCCTTGAGTGAATGTGACCTAATGGTTTAGTGTTGGACTTGGGCTCTGGTTGTGTCAACTAGGGCTCGGGGTTGAGTCCCCACTCACCTCTGAAACTTGCTGGGTGACTTTGGGCAAGTCACACTCTCTCGGCCTCAGAAGAAAGTCATGCAAACCTCCTCTGCATAAGTCTTGTCAAAAAAACAACAAACCCTAGGACAGGGCTGCCATATGTTAGAATCAACATGAAGGCACCTAACAACAGCAATGAGCTATACTTACCTCTTTCTATTTCTTCTGTTGTGAAATCTGTTTGGTGTCACTGTTCCCTCTTGTTAATACCAACAGCATTTCTAGCCCATATGTGAAAGTTCCCTGTTTTATATCTCCTTTTCCCTTTGAGAAAGATGGACTCAAAATAAGGTCTGTTTCTTCATACCAGTATGTTGACACCCGGTTCAGTTCCACACAACCAGATACCATGGTGGAGAATTTTTTTCCCCTCTGTCTTCAAAACAGATTCTAAACTCGAATGTGTGGAACCAGCGGGTGGTAATAGAGCTAACACTGAAGATAAACTAAATAAGAACCCAAAATAATGGTAATGAAAAGATTTACTAGAAGAATCAGTGAACCAGAGTTGAACAGAGACAAAAGACCACCATGAAGTAACTGGATCAAAGAAGCTGAAGCACCGCTGTGCCTGAGGCCTTCCTGTTTACAGCACCAAAAGAGTTCAGAGAAAGGTTTCGAAGGTGATGATTGCTGCTTTCCTAATTGAGGAAAGAGAACCAGAAAGGGTGAGGAAAGAGAAAAGGTACTACTGCAGTGGAGAGATTTGAAGCCAGCTATGTCATTTAGAATTATGTAATGATCAATAGCTTGATCCAGGTCAGTCAAAATACTAGAGTTAATCCAGGTCAGTCAAAATACTAGATTTGGTCCCAATTAATTTAGTGGGAGTACACCAAGTTCCTGAACATTTCAGTGATGGAAAGCTGAAGCCCTACTTTGTGACAAAGCAACTACACAACACTTCCAAGGAAAGGCCTCTTTCCCCCACCCACTGAAGCAGGACTTCTAAAACAGTTTATCCAGCCAGGTACCCTCCGGGTGTGTTGGACTGCTACACCTGTTGGCTGCAATCCAAAACCCCCTCCTTGTACTGTAAATATCTGCATTCAGAGATATCCTGCACCAGCACTACACAACCCCTATGCAGAATAGCAATATTGCACAACACACATTGATGACAGGGTGCCATTGTGCAATGTGTAATGTACAACCTTAAGGAACAATGCACAAGTGTAATTCACAATGTGCAATTGTGATGTGAAATGCACAATGTGAAATTGCAATGCACAAAATTCTTTTATGCATAGCTCCACTTCTGCTGCTGTCAGCAGAATATATCTGTTGTGCTATAAAGAATAATTCATCTTGCCTGCAAAACATAATTTTCATATGAAGATGTCACTAACAGGATGCCAGCTAATATCCCCAACTAGCAGGACCATTGGCTATGTGCTGGTTCGGGATGATATCGGGCTCTGTGCAGTATATGTTGTGCTGGTGGGCTCATTAGTGGAAGGCTGTTCTAAGAAGACATGTAAATTCTAACCTGGCTCATCCTTATGTTCTGAACAAGAAAGTGCAATTTTTTTTAAAAATATCACCACAAAATGGCAATTGGGGGATGGTGGTGGATGTTGTCCTTGGAAAAAATTGACTGATTTTATGCATATCCATAAATGGGTAGAAAGGTGTTGCCTTGTTGAGTGGACTATTAAAAAAATAGAAATTCAGATAGCTCACTTTGTGGGCAATCAACCTGACTGTTTCTTTTGCTTGCTGTGTGCAACCATAGGAAGGAACGATGGCAGTTAAAGTGGAATAATAGCAGCATATCTGTGCAGGATCTGAAGTGGGTTTAGCTGCCACATTGCAAACACTGGCAGTGGTGGGTGGTCCCTCCCATGTTAGTAGAGGCAGTGAATCCATTCTGAGTTTTAGTGTGAACTTTGAAGGTGCTACCAATGTGTTGAACTTAATCCCCAAAAATAGGTTCAGCACCTTGGAGAATACCTTTAAAATTCTAATGAAAAACCAAAACAGATTCATAGGGGCTACCAACATGGAAGCCATTAGTTAGAACCAAGCAATAATTCTTTTAACTCTATACCCCAATTTGCAAATAGGGCAGAAATATCCTTCCCTTTCACTTTCCTTTAATGCCCCTTTAAACCTGAGATACTGGTATGCAGTCTTCTGGCTTGTGGGATCTCCTTTGTTTTGTACTATACCCAGTTGGGGCCAGGCACTGAACAATGGCTGAGATGGGTGTAGGTACACTAAGAATTAAGAAATAGTCTCCTTACAAACACAATCTCTGCCCAGGGATTTGCGGTTATTGTGGTTATAATTCAAGTTCACAAATTCTTTCATACAAAAATGCCAGCCTTGGTTTTCCCTTAACCTTAACCCTAATTTAACAAGGGTGAGAGGAATAGACACTTTTGAGTTGTTACTACTGTTAAATGATATGAAATCAGAAGCTCTTGTCTGATATCTAATGGTAGATCCTACACAACTTTCTGCCCACCTGTGACTCAGGAAATGGGCTGTGTGAATCTCTTCTCAGCTACAAGGCTCTGCCCAACATCAATCCATACTTTCCATTCCAGCTTGGAAAATATACACTTTGCTGTATCAGAGAGGTGAGAAAGGGAAGAACATTAATGATGTGTTGGTGATAGATGTTGTCATATTTGAGGAAGCACTGGAACCCTAGACTGATATAAGGAGGCAAATTGCCCTCTTAACAGTGTCAACTCCACTGATTGTGGAAATTATTCCCTCAGCAATGGTTCATATAGGGCCATCAGAGACATTTTTCATCCAGTCAACAGGACGCCTGAAAGTATTTGAAACAAGAGGTTGGATCCTCAGGAGAAAACTGAGGAAGGAAGACAACGCCTGAGTGAGGAAGCTGCAAAGTAAATATCTGTGTGCGGTGGAGCCAGGCATTGACTCTGACTTCTATTAGCATTACTTTGCTATTTCTTCCTTTTCATTCACTCCTGAAAATTTTCCTTTGAAGGTAGATAATTTTATAAACTGCTGAATGCATGGTTTCCAGAGCCTCTGGCATTCAGCAAGAGAGACTGGCTTTTAATCTAGCTCTTCTGTTCTTGTATTAAAGGAAACATTTTCAAAGCGACGGGGGCATGTTGCTGATACAAAGATGTCCTCCCTACAAGTAAGAGGATGTAGGTGTGTAACACAGATCTACTTGCTTTGAAAATTCACCCTGAGGGGGAAGGCAGTACAGATGTTTCCCTGTGACTTATAATAATATTGCAATAAAACAGAATGTGCTTCTTGTATCAGTGTTGGTCTGCTGCTCTGCTAGAGGTTTGAACCAATTTCCTTTTGAAGAGAGAAAACTTGTTTTGAGCAGTACAAGCAGTCATGTGTCATCAGGTCAGCCACCTGAACATGGGCTGAATCTATGAAGAGGCCATTTTGAGGAGGAATTAGCCAATTAGGACTAATCCTAATAGTTCACTCAGAAAGCTGTTTGCCACCCACAGTGATGAAAGTGAATTATGGGGGTGGGGGCATTGCTAGTGGCTGAGATCTTTTCCCAGGAAATCTATCATAAGATTTTGCTTGAGCTGAACTGTGATATATTTCCCCTGTCTCCTGGAAGACTCACCTTCCTCCTGGATCTCTCCTAACCTTTTAGTGGCTGATGGCCAGTGAGTCTGTTGGAGAAGTATCTGGCTATCTACCAATAACCTAACACATATTTACAGCATCATCCTCCAGGACCTCTGGAAGACCCTTAAGAGATCTGGGAGGATAGCTAGACACTCTTCTGATGCCTCCCATTGCCTCCAGCCACTAAATGCTTGTGGAGAAAAGCCTTCACAGGAGGAAGATAAATCCTACAGGGGTTTGGCCATTGTGTGAGGGAAGTATTGAACCCCTCCTTCTGCATTGACCCCAGAAGTTTAATACACATGTGCCACTAACAGGACACCATTGAATATCTTTTTACCTTTTTAAAACAAAGCAATCTAATCCACACTTTTCAGATTAATATGTTGACTGAAACACAGTTGTTTTCATATGTTTCCAAATGTTGTGGTACAGTCCTCTGTCCCAAAGAGAGCTTGCAACTGGTGAGGCCCTTCCTCCATTCAAATTGCCATTGCTTTGGCCTCTGAAGGAGAGAAGAGCAGCCAGACGTAGTCCAATAATGCTTTGGCCCAGTGGCTGGTGAGAGTCCCTCCCTCCATGTTCCAGCTCCATTGCTCTGGCCTCTGAAGAAGAGAATTGCAGCCAGTTTCAGCTGGACTTAATCTACACCCCTACTGCCATTCTCCTTTCCTTATGTGTCATGTCTTATTTAGACTGTAGACCCAAGGGCAGGAAACTGTCAAAATAATGATTTGTGAACTGTCCTGGGAGCCTTTTTGCATGAAGGGTGGAGTATCAATACTTTAAATGAAGAAAAATTTAAATAAATAAATAAATAAATAAATAAATAAATAAATAACAGACAATGCATATATTAAGGAAAGCTACATGCAAAAATCAAGTAGAGCTGTGTCCAGAAATGGCCCACCTGTTAGGGAAAGCTGCACACAAAAATGCATATTGCGCAAAGTTGCATACAAAAAAACCCCATGTGTTTTCAGGCCCTTTTAAACCAACATTTTGAAAACACATGTAGAAATCAGATGAGACAGTGCTACTGTGCAATTAAATACATGCAGACCTGACATGGACCAGAAATGCCCTGATTCATTCAACCATAAAAGCAGCTATTATTGTTGTGTTCCTTCAAGTCATTTCCAACTTACAGCAACCCTAGAGTGAACCTATCATGGGATTTTCTGAGTCTGAGAGTGTGTGATGTGCTCAGTGTCTCCCAGTGAGTCTCCATGACTGAGTGGGGAATATAACGCTGGTCTCCAGGGTCATAGTCCAAAGCTCAAACCACTGCACTATGCTGACTCAACAATTTATTATAGAAGGGTATTTTAGATCAAAATTGAATCCTCTATGTCAGTGCTACTCAAAGTAGTCTGTGGACAGTGCTTGTCTGATAGCCATTAGCTGGGGATCCGTGGTGAAATTCCACAAAAGACAAAAACAGTTGTAGCCAAAGAGCACAAACATGGAATCAGTTTCTGGCATATTTGGGAAAATAAATGCTGGTTCCTCACATCAGATACCCTGAGATGCACTGCTCTAGATATGCAACTGACCATTCCCATAAGCTTCTGTAAAGCAGTTCCACCTATTTTTTTCTGAAAGAAGGTTGTGAAAACATCTGCATTTGTACCCAGATCTTTAGAAGAAGATTTGGATAACGATGAGCAAGTTGGTTGATATATAATGATCCGTCTGTAAGCTTTCCAAAGTATCTGGTCATTCCCTTATGGACTAGATGACTGGTCTGGGAGGTCTGCTTCAGCAAGGAATTGCTTATGTATGAGACAGTGCAGGGACCCACGCTTACCGAAACTAGAGGGCTCAGCCATCAACAGTCCTCTCAGCTAGGAAGCAAAGATGAAATCCTGCTTGTCACAGCAGGTGCTTACGGGGGCTTTATCACAGTGTTTTTCGATGGAAGAAAAGTCAGACCTGAACAGATTCTCTCTTCATCAGAGAACCTTTGAAAGGAATACAGGAGCAGCCAGAAGTCAGAGAAATAGCATTTCAGAACATAAACTATATTCCACTTGCAATAAAATTATGCTAGTTGTAGTTTTTTAAAGCTACTGGGTGGTGCATTTGATGCAAAAGGCCATTGGTGGTGGTGAGGAGAATGCTTGTTGTCCACCACATTGATGAAAATTTCTCTCTATCATACTTCTTGTGTATAACAGAATAGATCTTAAAGGCTTAATCAATATGCTCTGATTGCAAATCGTAGTCCATCAAGCTAAACAACTTGCATAGAATTCTTTCCAACTCAATTTTTGTTACTTTAGTTTGCTTGCTCATTAATAGTTTTGAAGAAATGCACAGACTGGGGGCGGGGGACCTTGCTTTGGGAAAACCAAAAGACAGAGATTTGCTGCCCTCTAGTGAGTTACAGTGGAAGGAAAAATAGCAATTTTAAAAAAGGAATGACTTAAGGGTATGGCCTCAGCCTTTACACATGCAGACAGACACCATACCCTCACACTGTCCCAATTTGGCAGGAACAGTCCTAACTAATCCTCTGTTGCCCCACTTTTTCGGCTGCTTTTAAAATGTTGCAGTTTCTCCTCCTACCACTTTCTTCCTTTATCCTTGACTTACTTCAGTTGCTTCAAACTGACTTTTTTGCACTTAGTTCATTTCATGTGAGGAGAGGAGGGGGTGTAGTTTTGGCTTTCCTTGTAGCTTTAGGCAAAAGCCAACTGCTGCAGCCTCTCCAAGCTTGTGGGTTTTTCCTGATTAATAACTTTGGCCATCTTGGCCATGCTCTGATGTTGCTTGGCCACACACATCACAGTTTTTATCTGTGAAATGTTAGAGGGTATGGAGTTGCACACACACATCTACACAAAATTCACCAAGACCACCTGCCTGTGTCTAGTGAAGAACTGGGCAACTGTTCCACAGTCAAGACTCACTTTCACTTTTTCAGGACAGATTGGGAGTGGAGGAGCTGCACACTAGTAGGTGACTGACTATGGGCAAAAGTGGTTGGGAAATTTTCTCATCTGCTACATAACTTGCACAGTTGCATAGATCTAACAATATAATAAATTATTTTATTATTTATTGCAATTTCACTGGTTGTAGGGACTTTCTATTTGCTGCTCACCAAGCAAATGCTGAATGTGCATTGTGAAATAAAGCTTATAACAGGGATGCATTGCCAAAAAGTTTGTTTAAAAACAATAAACAAATAAATAGACAAATAAATAAATAAATGTGCTGTTCCATGCCACTGCAAGACCTGCACCACAATCAATGAATGCAGAAATCCCATCTGATCACTCCCCACATGCATTTTAAAATTCACTGCAGTCGTGAAATTGTTCTTTAATCATGCTGCCTATTGTCTCTTTGGATAATTTAAATTGCAGCTTATGTATGCTAGTTAAGGGATTTTATGAAGAAGCCACACAGGTTAAGATTTAATTCATTGAGCTAAACACTTGATGAGAGAATGTTAATTTGTTGCCCAAGAGGTTTGTTTTTTGTTTTCCATCCAAGTTTATTTTAAATGAAAGAGAAATGAAAGAGAAACACGGTTCCCCTTCCTATTACAGAAAATGAAAAAGTTTATCTAGCTCATGGTAGCCAGCAATACTGAATGTATCAAATGGGTGTGCACAATATATTTGTGCAACAGAATGTGAATATTAATCCTTTTTCACCCAAATATTTATTTTCCTTATTCTCAGCCACTGCTTCTGTGGTGCTGTGGCCTGTATTCGAAGGCAGTCTATGTCATCTTTGTCACTTTTGTTTTCCATTTCAAAACGTCCATCCTTAAAATCCCCAACTCGTTGGAAAGTCAGGCATGTTTGACGCCCATGCAAATGGATTTTGAGCCTACCCTTTTCTACATAACCGTAGTAGAGAATGTCTTTGTTATATTCGGCTGACCCTGTGTAAATCTGAATCTTCTGGAGAACAATGGGACGTGCAAAGACAATGGTGAAGAAGCTTGCTGATGTTACATTCGTGCCCCAAAAAACACCCCTGCTAGGAGGACACACATTGTTTGGCACATAATTTGAAAATATGGGTATATTTGTGAAACAAGAAGCAGGTGGGAAGTCTCCGGAAATTCCAGTGTCTTCCTCAAAGTCTGAATCTTGGAGTTTGGCTTCTATGCTGCGAAATGAAGATATTCTACCTATGTGCTGGAAGAGTGAAGGGCGGAAAATTATGGCAGTTTCCTGACCTTTTGACTTATGGAAAAATTCTAGAAGCCAGTCTGCAGGCAGAGCATCATAAAACATCAAAAGGAACCGGGCCAGTTTAGGAAGATCAGAGCCATGATAGAGTTTCCCAATGCAGCCCAATCTTGAAAATGCTATTGTGGTCCAAGATGTTGTTCTGTCCTTTACGTAGTTTTGTATAATGGATACAAAATTAGTGGCACAGACAACATCATCTTCAAGCATCAAATAATACTGAGAGAGACCAGCACAGAAGTTAACTAAATAGGCATAATCCACATTTTGTTTGGCTCTGCACCCATGGTTCTCCCTATTACTCCAGTGATCCACTTTCAGGCTGCTTAAAGGTGGATAACTGGAGAGAGAACTTCGTATAACAAGTAGTATTCCTTTGTTAACATGCTCACTAAACTTAGCCTTAATTTCTTTGGCAATGCACTCATTTAGTTGAGAACTATTATTAGCAAGGTATATAACCAGGGTTATCATTTGTAGTTCTTCTGCAGAAGAATGACTTAAAATGGACCCAATTGTCTTCAATAAGTGTTTCTCCTTTTCTTTGTAGGCAGATGAGATTCCAATGGTCAAGAATCCTAAAAAAGGTTAAAATGATTTCATTGCATTTTATATGACACATTGTGTGTGCATGAAGCAATTTGCCTAGTTATTCCACTGGTCCTAAACAATTCAGTTATCAATGAAGATGAATGCTTTCAATGACCTATGCCAGCACTGCTATCATTATGCCAGTGTAAGCACTCTCTTGGGGGTTGTGCAAGGAAGGATTCCGTGCCTCCTTGTGCAATGCATTTTCCCTGGCTCTGCAAAGGCAGAAAAGAGCAGCTCAACCTCACACACAGCTTTTGATATGCAGCAGAAGTACACCCCAGCATCATCTGGCTCATATTGCATGGTCAAAGGAAAAAGAGCAGTTTTTGTCCTCTCAGAGCTCCAGCTTATTTATGTTTCTTAAACTTTACACTTAGGGTTACCATATGACCCAGATAGCCAGGTTTTATCCAGATTCCAAGCATGCCATTGGGTACTTGTTTGGACCATGATTTGGTCTGGATTCCAGACTTACATTTTTTTAAAAAGTTAAGTCTCAAGCCCTTGTAGAAGCCAAGATATGGGGAAGAATGTGAAAGAATCTTGTGTCAACTTATTCTGCAAGAAACAAGGGAATTTCAAGTATGAGGGAAGTGAGAGCCAGCAGTACAAGTAGGTGAGCTCAAGAAGCAACTTACAGGTACAATGTGAGGCTCAGGTGAGGTTCAGGAGGGAACAGGAGCTACAGGAGAGCAAGTCGTGTGAGCATCAGAGCCTAAGAGGCATGGGAGTGCAAGTGGCAGAGTGCAAGAAGTGAGGGAGGGGTGCACCATAAAGACAGATGGTAAGGGAAGGGAGGCAGGGAATAGGAGAGATAGGAGGGCATGTGGTGCAAGAGATGGTGCAGAAGAAAAATCAGCAAAGAGTACACTGCAAGGGCACAAGGTAAGGCAAGGAAGCAGTACCTGAAAACGAGAGGAATCAAGGTGAAGATGAGAGGAAGCCAGTGGCATAAGACCAGAGGAGCAGGAGCAGAAGTCCATTCTTGCAGCTGTAGCCTCCTTTCCTATTGTGACATTTTTGGATCCAAGCCAGGGCCCATTTCTGCACTAGACTGTTATAGCGTATTATTTCACTTTCAACATCCTATGAAATCCTGGGGTTTGCAGTTTAGGGAGGCGCCAGATGGCCCCTCCCTAAACTGCAAACCCCAGGCTTCCACAGGATGTTGATAGTGGAATAATAGCGCTATAACAGTCTAGTGCGGAAGGGACCAGGGATTTTCCTAAAGCCACCCACTGAGTTCACAGAAGAGACTGCGAAGTAACAACCCAGTCTTTCCACCATTTGCACAAAACCCATATTTATCTAAGATTCTACAATATTTCATTCTTTCAGTCCCATCTTGCAAGTATAGCCTCCCTCACAAAATTATAGAATTGTAGGGCTGGAAGGGACTGCAAGGGTCATCTAGTCCAATCCTCTGCCATGCAAGAACACACAACTAAAGCACCCCCAAAAGAAGGTTACCCATCCTTCATTTTAAAACCTCCAAGCTGCTCCTCTTAAAGCAACAGGATTCAATGTGGCAAGTCAATTATGTGTGTGATTTGAGTTACTCTTTCTGATTCTGGTAGTACCTCCTTCATGGCTAGCAAATGCTGCAAGTCCATGTTTGTTTAAGAAATGATAGAGAAAACAACCTCACAGTAAACTATGCATTTCAGATCATGCATTTCAAACTAGGGATGACCTGAAGTGACTTGCAGTACAGAAACTGGATCTCTCTCTTACATTATTTCATTTCACATACATAAAAAGTGATCATAACTGTAATAGCTTATACTCACGCTTTTTAGTAGGAGGCAATCCCAAGAGATACGTATATTGTATAGGCAAAGGACCACTAGTACTTCCCGTAATACTGAGGTTTGGATTCTGGGGCTTCTCCCCAATGATATTCTCCAGGTTGATGCTCTTTTTTCCATCTATATCCTTAAACATAAAATAAAATCCCATTATGTACTGACTGATGTCACTGATCTCAGACATGCTTGAGTGAAATCACAGCATGTTTCCCTCATAATTTGCTAAGCAATAGCTCACACCTGGTTGGTATTTACATAGCACGAACAAGATTCTCTTTTCATGAAAGACTGGTGTTTGAAGTATGTGATAGTGACTGACAAAACTTACTGAATATGTTTCTAAGATGGTAGAACCAATATGGCAGGAATGGGGGAGAGAATTATTCCCCTTTAATGAATATAGTTGAGGAGGTGACAGTTGTGAAGGTGTCAGTGTTGCCGATACATATGTTATAGCTTCTAGGTCTGAATTAAGAGGAAAGGGCATATTCATCTCACCAAATGAAATGGAGTCCTAGCCACCATTATGGCAAGAAGCACAATCATACTCTGATGCTGTGTAACTTACATTACAATTTCTACACCATGACTGATCACACTTAAACTTTAGAAACATGTTGTTTTGCTCCAGGAGACATATTTTTTAAAAATCAATTATGCATACTTTGAAATGCAGAGAACATATGGGAAATTCTGTCCACAAACTATTTCATTCCCTTACCCTGAATGTAGGTTTCTCCAATTCTGAACATTTGCGTTTCTCTTTGCTTTGTTTCCAAAATATAGCAAACAGTATGCTGAAAAATCCTAGGAGAAAACATAGTCTAGAAATATTCCCCCAGCAGTGGGTCAGTGACTTCTGTACACTCCTGGGTTTCATTCCTGCTTTTCTTCCTGAGTTCTGAAAGAGACTTAATGTCCTGGAGTGAGTCAAGAAAGAGGACATTTCCAATTATGTTTCAGTTTATTCCAGTATCTTTTAAGTTATATTTGCAAGTACCAAATAAATATTTAGGAAAAAGGGGATACTAAATCTCTTCTTTTTACCAAGTTCACATTCATACTAACAAGAACTGATAATATAGGCTAGCATTTCCCAAACTGATTCTTGTAGTTAGTCAAACCTATCTGGATGACACGATGGTGGGGAAAGGTAATATAGAAAAAAATATGAAATCAACTTCTCCAATAGGAAGCACAAATCTTACTTGAGATTACAGGTCAAACTGGGGACTGGTATAACTGTGTTGTTCAGGGAGTGCTGTAGAGAGCCAGAAGGAGTATCCACACTGGTTGTATGAGAGCAGAAAGATCTCCTTAGCTCAGACAATAAACCTTGGTGATTCCCACTGCCTGTGTTCTACTTAAGAGAAGTAATTATAACCAGCTAAGACAGGGACGACATTTTAACTCCTACAGCCTCAAGAGCACACTGGTACTCCATCTGCAACCAGAAAGGATGTCACATAATCACCGGTTTTGTTTTCAGCTAATTTCAAACTGTCCGGGGGCAGGTTGCGGAGTGGATAAACATTGTGAGATCAAAACTCTCACATTTAGCGAAGGTCCTAAACTTTGTATGACCATTTTGGACAAAAAAATAAATAAAAAAAATTACATTTTTTAAAAAGAATTTTTATGGATATATTGCTTTTGGGAGGGACTTCAGGCCCTCATGCAGCCTTCAGCCCATACTTTGCTAACCCTCGACCTGAGGTCTTCACTGGCTTGTATTTTAATTGGAACTGGGAACAAGCTCACCTGTTTTCTTCCAGACAGACATCTTACACACCCACCCATGCCTGCTTTTCGCTTATTCCTTTCGCATACCTTCCAACTGTCCCAATTTGGCAGGGACAGTTTAATCCTCTGTCATCCCCCTTTCTCAGCTGCTTTTAAAATGTCCCAGTTTTAACCATTTTTCCAGCTCCTTTTAAAATGTTCCTCTTTGGTTCTCCTTCCCTTGTTTTCCTGCCTTTCCCCCAGCTTATTTCAACATCTGCAAAGGGAGCTCAAAGTGCAAAAGCAGTTTGCTCTCAGTTAACTCAGCAGGAGAAGAAGAGAGGAGGGGTGGAATCTTGTCCTTCCCTGCAGGCTCAGGCAAAAGCAAACTGCTGCAGACTCCCCTAGCATATGTGTTCTTCCTCATTAATAACTTTTTCCATCTTGACCACACTCTGATGTTGCTTGACTACACATGTCTTGGTTTTCACCTATGAAATGTTCAATAGTATGAAGCTGTGCTGTATGATTTGCATTATTAGAATGAGAATTGTTTGTTCTAAGCACTCTCCTTCCCCCTTTTACACTAATCTGTGTTTATGCATTCAAACAAACACTTGCAACAGTGTTTACTAAGAAGATCAGCTAGCTAAGTACTTGCCTAGCAACGGGTCACACCAGAAGATGGAGATGTTAATCAGCGGTTCTTCTTGTTATGAAGACTCCAAACCAGCAGCAACACCTTTCATGGCAGTCTGGTCTGGCTGAGTCCAGCTGCTACAGTGCCATCTGTTCTGTTTCTCCCTGCAAGCCTCCAACTGTCATGGAACCTGTATGCCAATCAATAGGAACAGAACCTTCTCCTGTGCTTCTGCTCATTACTGCCTCCTGACCAACTGGTACACCTTAATACCAGAGCATTGTTATATAATACTTTTGGCGACCTACAATTCCCAGGTGGCTGGGGGATTCTGAGATTTGTAGTCCAAAGACTAATGGTTCCAAACTCTGCTTAATGGTGATTGGTAGTGGTCACACAGGTAACCTTTTGATGGGTCAATGACTCCCCTAAGAACCAGATGGGATGTGTGAAGCCTTCTTCTCAGAAAAATGCATATCAAGACTTAATTTTGCAAACAATTTTTTGCATTGCAAAATTGTTTCCATCACATAGAGTAGTCTAGAATGTGTAAATGACAATGGACACTTGAAAAGACTACATTTTTACCTTGAAATTCAGAATGATTGGAGGAAATTCAACTTAACTGGAATTAGGTCAACCGAATACTTGAATCTTGGGTAAGGATTCACGATTCCCAAATCTGAATCCCTGTGCCAAAATAGGCAAACTGAATCTTTCGAATCCGCTAACTAAATAGATTGTTGGAGACTGGGGTGCCTGAAAACCTGGGAGACTGGGATGCCTGAAAACCTGGGAGACCATACAAACAAGGGAAGATAGTAAGTAGGCGAGGTTTTCCCTTGGAGTAATAATGGCCTTTGCTAACAATTTCAGAAATTACATCTGGGCTTGTATTCTAAGATATTTAAATTGAACATTTCATATTTAAGTTCAGCACTTGACTGGAGGCTACAGACTGGAAGCTCAATCCATGTGGAGAGGCGGGATACAAATAAAATTTTTTATTATTATTATTATTATTATTATTATTATTACAGGTTTGAGATTTCAAGGACAGCTGAAACATTCCTTTGCATAGCTCCCTTGCAAACCTCTTTCAGACACAGTTCTGGGGTTTGGAGTTTTAAAAGGTGTCACAGCCTTCTCTGCCAAAGTGTACTAGCACATCATCGAACTACAAACCCCAGGATGCCAGCAGGAACTATGCAAAGAAAAGCCAGGTTTGACCTGGATTATCTCTCTACTGTAGTATGTGGTCCTGTTTACACAGGCAGAAAAATGTGAGATTAATCCACATTTTCCTGCCTGTGTAGAAAGGGCCTTCATGTCGTTTTCAATCTGGGGAGATCCTGAGGCAAAACTATGATAATTGTCTTGGCCAGATTTTTTCAGAAGAAGGCTTGCCTTTGCCTAAGTTTTTGCTAACGCTGAGAGAATGTGTCTTGCTCAAGATTATCCTTCTTTCTCTTGCTTTTTAAACTTTTTTTTAAAAAAGGATTAGAAAGATTTGAGGTTCATGAGATTTGTGGATCCCCAGAACCTTCCAGGGATTCAGATCCGGATTCAGAAAATTCTGGATTCACCCCATCCCTAACTGGAATGAATTGGGAGGAAAAAGAACACACAGTTTATAGACTGGCTAAAGTCTATCCATTAATCTCCTAGGAGTCCATGGACCTCAGGTTAAGAATCTCTGGTCTGAAGTAAGCAGACAAGCAGAAGCACCTTTTTCTTAATCAACCTCTGCACTTGCAATGAGAGGTATTACTGAGTAATACAAACATGCCCCACTATTTACTCAGAGAGGGGAGAGAGAGAGAGAGAGAGGGAGGGAGGTGTAGTGTTTTGGGTGTTGGACTATGGCCTTGGAGGCCAGGGGTCAATTCCTAGCTCACCCATGGAAACCCACTGGGTGACCTTGGGTGCATCACACACTCTCAGCCACAATAAACCCCACGATAGGTTCGCCTTTGGGTCATCATAAGTCAGAAACAACTTGAAGGCACACAGCGTCAACAACAATTTACTCAGAGAGCATGCAACACATACCCTCCAACTGTCCCAATTTGACAAGGACAGTCCTTATTAATCCTCTGTTATCTCAATTTTTCATCTGCTTTTAAAATATCCCACTTTCTCTCTCTTCTTCCCTTTTTGTCTTCAGATTACTTCAGTTCGTTCAAACTGAGTTCAAACTGCAGAAGTAGTTTGCACTCAATTAATTTAGCAGGAGGAAGAGGAAAGGAGGGGGTAAATCTTACTCTTAGGCTCAGTAAAACAGGCAACGCTTCTCCTAAGCTCTGTTGTTCTTCCTCATTAATAACGTTGGCCATCTTGACTGCATTCTGATGTTGCTCAGCCACACGTGTCACTGTTTTCATCCGTGAAACATTGGAGAGTGTGGCAAGGTATATTGCAGGAAGTAGCCTAAAGCTGTGCACACAATAAAGCCTAAAATTGAGCCCCCAGAATCTCTAGGTAAGGCTATGGAAAGCTCATTTTTGAAATGTTAGAGGGTTGCTTCCAGTCAGGGTAGGCAATATAGATTTAATCTGACGAAAGTCAGTAAGGTAATTTTTAACATTTCCTGCTCAGAAATACCAACAACATTTATGTACCTTTACATAACTTTTACATAAATGTTATTCCTAGGAGGGACAGATAAGTTACACGTTACGTTAGAATCATACTGAATGTGGTTACAAATATCTGTTTATTTAGAAAAGGCAGAGGTATCTCTCACCAATACTATTCAGGACCACCGTACGTGGTGGACAAGGGAGTTAACCCCACAATCTTTTCTTGTCAACTCCACAAATTCCTTTCAAAGATGCTATTTTCTACAAACAGATAGTTTTAAGCATGCTGAAGACCATTTGAAATGACTGAGTTTGGCCTTCAGACAGTTATATCCAGCTCTTTCCTGAATAGCCACATAAAGTTACCGAGTAGGTATCTGGTGTTCCCTTGAATTGGGGTGTGGGACCTTAATAAAATTCACAATCCCCACTATCTTCCTCTCCCATTTTAGACAAATAATTCCTCTTCAGCCATCAAAAAAACTAATAAGGGCCAGGACAGAAAACAAGTATAATGTCCACTTCTCTCCTCACCCCCACACATATACCTGAAATCTGCATGTTAATTGCATAAAGGGACATTAAAAAGGAGAGAGAAACACATTTTCTACCATAAAGAAGTTAACATTTGTGGGTTTTTAAATATTTGGCAAACTACACCACTCTAGCCCCAAAGACAGTGTAAATTATAGCATAAACAAGTGCTACTTAAATTGGAAATCCATTAACCAGTGACCATTGATGAGTCATTAGCTACCAGTCTGTGATGAGTTCCCAAGAAAGAAACAATTACAGCCAATGGGTACCAAGATGGCATTGGTCTCTGGTACATCAGAGGAAAATGCTCCACTGGCTTAAAAACCTATTAAGTGGTAGAATCTTCATTATTTGTTTATGCATTGATCTTCTTCATGGGATGAAGATCATGCCTGATATATCCATATTTTTGAAGTATACATGGTATTTCAGATGTTATGCAAAACAGAAACTGATTCCATTAGTTTCCCTCACTGAACTGAATGCTGTCACTAAACACACATTTGTAGATAGCAACTGATCTCTAAAGATTTTCCCTAATGGGAAAGCCTTGTGCTTTAACCATGAATACCTGCAGGTCAAGAAGGAGCATCTCTGTAGCCTTACAATAAACTGGGCTGCAACTGAGAACAGTGAACAATGTACACAGAGAGCTTAGCCACCTATGCTAAGTCAGACTATTGTCCATCTGATTTAACATTGTCTGTGAATATGATCAGCAGCTTCTCCCTACGGTTTCAGACAGGACTCTTTCCTTGAAGAACAAACTTGGGTCCTTTCCCATGAGGAATCTCTGCCCTACTCCTGGCTGACAGTCTTTTGCCTTACACCATGAAGGGTATCACATTGAAACCAAGATCCTACATCAGAGTTGCATAGCATAAATCTCTGCATTTAGAGTTACATGTTGATTGGGCTATGCTGCCCTTGTGTTGAGTAGCAACCCATAGCACCCAGCTGAATGCACAACCAAACACACCAAAAGCCCCACCTCATGTACATCCGCATTTTCAACGGCCCCTCCTACGTAACTCTCTTCAGTTGAATCTGGATGTTCCCCATAAATAAAACCATCTGCCTGCTTCCATAAGGGAATTTATACTTGAGCATTCCTGAGTCATATCTGTTTTGGGGAAGGATTTTTCTCATTCCCAGCACCCTTACAGGTTCATTTGGCAAGGACATGGAAGACAGTGGGTACTCTTTGATTGTGGAATTCCTTCCCAAGGGAGGGAAGTACTCTGTTTAAGAGCACCCACTAAACTCTTTCATGGCATGTTTAATAAGCTATCGATGGGCTACTCAAAGTTGCTCCTTGGAAATACATTCAAAATGTGTTCTATTAAAAGGCAACCTTACCCAAGGGAGGGACATCAGATACTTTTCACCTCATAACTGCCACTTTACTTTGTCCACTTGGGTAAAAGGCACAACAGAGACTTCAAGCTTTCAAAAGCTTTAGGGCTGAGATGTAGAACTACCACATTTATGAAAAATACCATAATACAGAGAGGACAAAAAGGGGGGGAAAAGCAGAACGTGAACCATTATTTTCTATCAGAAAGATAACACGGAAACCTGTCATCAACAATAACTCCAGAGTGGCTAGAACCATCATATAAAGATTATTAATTAACTGACATTTACTGTCCTTTCATGACAGCTCAGATTTGCTGCCTCAGGTGTCTTCTTCCATCTGCCTAGCAGGAGGGCTCGCCCTGAATGAATTTTATGCTGGAAAGTAAAGAAATTCTAGATACAGGGCTTTCTGCCTACAGCAAGCCAGACTGTAGCACAGACTGTCTACACAAGATCCATTGTGAGAAACATGCCAACATTTAGAGATGTGAAGAGAAGAAAAGGTGAATCTGTGTTTACCCATCAAGGCTGCAACTCATTTGTGCTAACAAGTCTCCAGAGCAGCCTCTCTGCTGCACTGAAATGCCAAGTCAGGAAATCAGGCCTAATAGGAGTGCTTTTTGTAGCCCTTCCAATATTTGAAAAATAGAAGAGGGAGTAGGAGGACATTGCCTGTTCCCTGAATTCCAGCTAAAGACCCTCTAAATGGTTGCCAGCTGATGACAGCTAATAAGCCATACTCCGATGCTGAATGCTCAGGTTTACCACACAGCCCCTGCTGAGCTTGCAATCTGGAATTTGGCTTCACTGCCTGTGGCTTTCAAGGATTTCGACAGATGCAGCACATTGATTTAATGTTTCAAAGGGACCCCCACTGTGGCTTCCACAGCTTGTTCCATTGCCTTGGGAGATAGGCGGTAACATACAAACAATGGCAGTGATACCACTCAGCAATTTTGTGGTTATAAACAACATTCAGCGTTTGAGAACCTGGGATTCCAATCAAAAAAGCATTGGGATTTTTGGCACTTCCACTTTCTCCCATCTGTAGCAGAGGCCATTTGCTCTCCCACATACATGCACAAAATTCTTTCCTCCTTCTTTGTGCTGATTTCTCTCCCTCGGCACCCCACGTCTATGTATCTTCCCTACAACTTGGTTGCATTCCGCATCTTTAGCCTTTGAAAGAGCTCTGCTTTGAATTAGTTGAGTAGCATACTTTCATTAAAGAATTCTGTCACTCTTGAAAGGCTAATAAGCTATGAGGCAGGCATTTAAAGGACAACAGCACTGTATAGTGATGAGAGTGTTGGATAGTGACTTGGCAGATCCAGTTCTGCTTGAATCATAAATTCTTGCTCTTGGTTGAGACCATTGTGAGGACAAAATGGCAAGGAAGAGAGTCATGGCCCCTGATCTGAGTTCATAAAGGAAAGGCAGGGTATGAACATGACAAACAAATACAGCTATTTGTATAAATAAAAGAATAGGGAGACTGGTGTTGTATAAATAAAACAATAGAGAGACTGATGCCACTTTAAAGATTAGCCACCATAACTCTGTGTTTGGTGGACTAGAGTCCACTTCATTGGATACATGAACAGGTTGCTTACCTGTAACTGTAGTTCTTCGAGTGGTCATCTGTGCCTCATACAATAGGAGCTTTCGCGCCTGCGCGGTAGCGTTCGGAAGATTCTAGAGCTCGCTGGCTTGGCGGAGGGAGCCCCTCCCCCGGTCGTACTGCGCATGCTCCTCCCGCCGAGCCGCGGTCTCTCCTCAGTTCTGGTCCGCTGAAGAACATGGGACCTGAAAAGAGGGGAAGGCAGGGCGGGTGTGTGTATGAGGCACAGATGACCACTCGAAGAACTACAGTTACAGGTAAGCAACCTGTTCTTCTTCTTCGTGGTCTCTGTGCCTCATACAATAGGAGACTGTATAGCTCACCTGTAGGATGGTGGGTCAGGTCCCAGACCCTAGAGGACAGAGGCCAGCACCGCACGACCAAACCGGGCATCTTGCCTGGAACGGCAGTCGAGCCTGTAATGGCGGATGAAGGTCGACGGTTGAGCCCAGGTCGCCACACGACACAGTTCCGGCAGGTCGACCCCTCGCAGGAGGGCCGCGGACATGGCCACGGCTCTGGTGGAGTGGGCCCGAAGCAGGTCCGGCGGAGGCTTCTTGGCCAGTTGGTATGCCAAGTGGATAGCCTGCGCGACCCACTTGGAGAGTCGCTGGGATGATACCTTGTGGCCTCTTTTCGCCTGCCGTAGCAGACGAAGAGGTGTGGAGTCTGTCGGTAGGACGCCGTCCTATCCGTGTAAAAGGCGAGGGCCCGACGGACGTCCAGGGAGTGCAGGGCCCGCTCCAGGGGCGAGGTCGGCTCGGGGTAGAAGGCCGGGAGCACGATGTCCTGGTTGAGGTGGAAGGTGGACACCACCTTCGGCAGGAACGAGACGTCAGGCCGGAGGATCACCTTGTCGCGGTGGAAGACCAGGAAGGGGTCGTCGGGGCGTAGCGCCGCCAGTTCCCCGGCTCGCCTGGCCGAGGTGATCGCCACCAGGAACGCCGTCTTCATCGCCAGGAGCCTGTCGTCCGCTGTCGCCATCGGCTCGAAGGGCGGCCTCGTGAGCTGCGATAGCACCAGCGATAGTGACCACGACGGTAGCGGGGGCGATACCGGCGGGTAGAGATGTTGCAGGCCCTTCAGGAATCGCTTGACGGTATCATCCCGGAAGAGGGCCGGCGAGGGCGATCCCGGCGGTTGGTACGCCACGATCGCGGCGAGGTAGACCTTGATCGATGTGAAGGCAAGGCCTTGCTGTCGCAGGTGGAGGAGGAAGTGGAGGACGGTCCGGAGGCCGGCCGGGACGTCGGTTCCCGTCGCTCCTCTGCGAGGCGAACAACCGCTGCCATTTATAGTGGTAGTTCCTCCGTGTCGATTCCTTCCTCGCCGCGGTCAAGACGGTACCGATGGCCGGGTCGTCTACGGCGATATCCTCCAGGCATGGAGGGCCAATACCGGGAGGTCCGGGTGCAGCACCTGGCCGTTGGAGTGGGAGAGCAGGTCCGGCGCTAGCGGGAACTTGAGGATCCTCCCCCGCGAGGCCTCGATCAGAGGGCCGAACCAGTGTTGCCTCAGCCAGTACGGTGCCACCAGAATCGCGTCGGCTCCGTCCGAGATGATCTTCGAGACGACGCGACCGAGGAGCGGGAACGGCGGGAAGGCGTACAGGAGCTCCTTGTCCCACGGGATCTGGAACGCATCGCTGATGGAGCGGGGATCGTGACCCGCCCTGGAGCAAAAGCGTCGGCATTTCGCGTTCTGGCTGGTCGCGAAGAGGTCGACCGTCGGCTCGCCCCACCGGTGTCGGAGCATCCGGAAGGCGTCGTCGGCCAGGGACCACTCGTGGTAGGAGGAGGTGTCCCTGCTGAGAGCATGCGCCATGGTGTTCTCCTGCCCCGCCAGGTGAACCGCCAGCGGGTGGATCCTCAGGGAGACGCACCAGTTCCAGAGGGCGAGCGCGATGGTCAGGAGAGTGGTGGAGTGGGTCCCCCCTTGCCTGTTCACATAACACATGGCAGTCGTGTTGTCGGTGAGGATCAACACGGCGCGGCCCGCCACCAAGTGCCGGAACGCCATCAGGGCTTTGTGGATGGCGAGGAGCTCCAGAGCGTTGATGTGGAGGGACGTCTCGTCGTCCATCCAGGCGCCCTTGACCCGGAGGTCCCCGGCGTGGGCCCCCCAGCCCAGCAGGGACGCATCCGTCGTTATCGTGACCGAGGGCCTGGGCTGGCGGAACGGCATTCCCGACATCAGGTTCCGGTGGGACTGCCACCACAGGAGAGTCTGCCGGATCTCGGGGGGAATACGGTAGCGGCGGGACTGCTCGTCCCGGAGCGGGTCGTAGACCCTGACGAACCAGTGCTGCAGGGGTCGCGCTCCTAGCCTGGAGAGGTAGGTGACGGCCGTGGTCGCCGCCATGTAGCCGAGCAGCTGCTGTAGCGTCCTGGCCGACACCGTCGGGGCCTGGGCGGCCGCCCGCGCCGCACGCATGAGCGTCCGAGCCCTCTCCGTCGGTAAGTAGGCCCTTCCCGCCACGGTATCGAGGGTCGCCCCGATGAAGTCGAGGAGGCGGGTGGGTTCGAGGTGGGATTTCTTGGGGTTTACCTTGAGCCCGAGCCGGGTAAGCCACGTCAGGGTAAGGTGAATGTCTTTGTAAAGTTTGTCTTTGCAGGACGCCACCAATAGCCAGTCGTCGAGATAGGGGTAGATCGAGACGCCTCTCGTCCGCAGGAAGGAGACGATGGGAGCCATGCACTTCGTGAACACGCGGGGTGCGGTGGAGAGTCCGAAGGGCAGAACCCGGTACTGGTAGCTGGTACCGTCGATCGCGAAGCGCAGGTACCGTCTGTGCTGGGGGCGGATCGAGATGTGGAAGTAGGCGTCCTTGAGGTCTATGGATGCCAGCCAGTCCCCTCGGCGTAGGAATGGGAGGATCGACGGTAGCGTGACCATCTTGAACCTCTTGGGAGGGATGTACTCGTTCACTCCCCGCAGGTCCAGGATGGGACGTAGGGACCCGTCCGCCTTCGGTACGGCGAAGTACCTCGAGTAGAAGCCGGTGGTCCTGGCCGAAGGCGGAAGCCTCTCGATCGCTCCTTTGTCGAGCAGGGACTGGATTTCCTCCAGCAGAGCCGGGCTGGCCGGGGTGGAGTAGTAGACGCCCCGTGGTGGAATATCCCGGAACTCGATGGCGTACCCCAGGCGGACAATGGTAAGTACCCAGGAGTCCGTGGTGATCTCGCGCCATCGGTCGAGGTGTCTGGCCAGGTCCGGGTGATGGATGAGGTCTGCTGGAGGGGCGAAGGACGGCATCGGTGGTGTCCTGCGGGAGGCATCAAAAGCGTGCCCTCCCCCCGGAAGACGACGACTTCTTCGACGGCGGAGGCTGTCGTCGGAAGGGCCTCCTCTGGGCGGGCGCCGCGGGCGGTCTCGAGGCGGTCGAGCGCGGGGACCGGGACTGGTAGGCCGAGGACGAGGAGGACCTCCGCCAGGACGATCTGGACTGGGAGGACCGGCGAGCCTGGGGGGCTGGTTGATCCCCATCTTCCTCGCCGTCAGCCGGGCCTTCACGAGGTGGTCCATGGCCTCGTCCGTGGACGTGTGAAAGAGCCCCTGCCCGTCGAAGGGGAGGTCCTCTATTCTCCGGCGACTGTCCTCCTGGAGTCCGGAGGAGCGGAGCCACGCGTGGCGTCGGAGGGCCACGGCGCCGACCATCACCCTCGAGGTAGCCTCCACGGCGTGCCTCGAGGTGGCGAGCTGTTGGGTAGCCACCGCCACGGCCTCTCCGAAAATCTGCGTGGCAGACACGCGGGACTCTTCCGGGAGGTCAGCCAGGAGGGGGCCCAGGCGGTCAAAGAGGTTTCGATGATAGGCCGCAAGGCAGGCCATGGTGTTGGCGGTCCTGGACACCAAGGACGCCGCCGAATAGAACCTCCTCCCGAAGCCGTCGAGTTTCCGGCCTTCTTGGGCGGGCGGGGTGGTGTGTGCCCGGTTGCCACCTCGCGTCTGCGACGACTCCACCACCACGGAGTTCGGGACGGGGTGGTTGAACAGGAACTCCGCTCCTTCCCTCTGAGTCCTGTAGAGGTGCTCGAGCCTATGCGGGATAGGCTGTGCGGACGCCGGCTTCGCCCAAGGCTGTTTCAACGCGTCCGCCAGGGTCGGGAGGAACGGGAGCGGCGCGGTCGATGGAGGCCGGGTCTCGAGGTATTGGAAGACCGGGTCCTGCGCCTGCGGGGCGGGCTCCGTCACCTTGAGGCCGAGCGCCGTCGCCATCCGGAGGAGGATTGCGGAAAACTGGCGCACGTCCTCCGGCGCCGATTCCGGGAGCGGGTCTCCGAAGTCCAGCGGCGGTGACTCGTGGGAGGACGGCGTGGATTCCGCGGAGTCCGAGTCCGACTCGTAGGACTCGTCGGACGGGGATGGCGAGCGCGCGGTCTTCTCCCCTTCTCTAGGTCGCTGCTGTGCCGGCTGCGTCGGCAGAGCGGCCGGCGGTACCGTCGGGGCCTGCACGGTCTCCGGGGGCGGTACCGATGGTCTCGGGTGCGACGCCGCCTGCGTCGTCGACGTGGCCGAGGTTCCCGCTCGGGCCGGGGTGGCCTGGGGGTCGGCCTGGTCGCCGTGGCCGTTGTCCGTGGCGGCGGGGAGACCGGTCTGTGGCGGGGCGACGGCTCCCGGGGAGCGTGGGAGCTCGGGGACCCACGCCTCGGCGATCGCCCGTGGCGGGAGTAGTGGCGCTCCCGATGCGGCGAGCGGGAGCGGGGCCGCGGGGACCAGTATCTAGGGTCCGGATGGTAGCGGTCCCGGTAGGAGGGCGAGTAAGATAGTAGGAGCCCGGGGGCTCGTGCCATCCTTGCTCCAGCGCATATCTCCCCAAGTAGCCGGGGGAATGAGCGCTCTCGCCCGCGCGCACGCTCTCCAGGCGCATCTCCCGATACCGCGGGGATGGAGGCCTGGCCCAGTGGCCCGGAGATCGGGATTCGCCACGCCGGGGGAGGAACGTCTCCGGCCCGGGGTGTCCACGTGGCGCTCCGGAGATGGACGGCGACTCGGCGGCACAGTCTCCACGACTAGCTTCGGAGGCTGGGCGGCCTCGACGGGTTGGTCGTCGTCCGATAGCTCCAGGATCTCCTGGGCCTGCGGCGTTTCCTCCTCCGGGACGTCGGAGAGGGCCGACTCTGCCGTGAACTGGGTAGGCGGCGGGGTCGGTGGCCTGGCGGTCTCCGGAGGGTGCCGCTTCTCCTTCCTCTTCCTCTTCTTTTCCCTGGCTACCTCCTCGGTAGCAGGGCGCTTCTTCTGCGCAGAAGTCAGCGGTTTCGAAGAGGAGGCCGCGGGGTCGTCTCGGGGCCGACTCGCCGAGATCTTCGGGATCCTCGGTAGCTTCATCACCGGTACCGGGGGCTTCGATCCGACGGTACCGAGGTCCCGGCGGCCGTTGGAGAGGAGGAGGAGGGTGGAGAAAGTCCTTTTTCCATCGGAGCGGGGACGGTCTTCTGGGCGCGGAGAGACTGCTCCCAACAAAAAGACTTCAACCTCGCCGCCCGGTTACGGAGTGTCTGGTGGGTGAACTCCCTACACGCGGGGCAAGTTTGGCGTTATGCCCCTCACCCAAGCAAAAAAGACACTTCGAGTGTCGGTCCGAAAGGGCGACCTTCCTTCCGCAGGAGGCGCAGGACTTGAACAAAGCCGACATAAACCGCGGGGCAAGGGCGAGGAGAGGGGAGAGTCCGAAGACGCCGCGCCGAGTCGAAGACCCAGCCGAGGAAAAAGCCAAAAACAGTCCAAAAGTCCAAAAAAACCCGTGCAAAACGTACCGAAAACCGAAGGGAAGTCAAGAAACAGTCCGAGGTCAATTCCGAATCCAAATCCAACAACTACGCAGCAAGAAATGCAAGCCAACGAGAAGAACCTTCTGTACGCTGAGGCGGACAAGAAAGAACTGAGGAGAGACCGCGGCTCGGCGGGAGGAGCATGCGCAGTACGACCGGGGGGAGGGGCTCCCTCCGCCAAGCCAGCGAGCTCTAGAATCTTCCGAACGCTACCGCGCAGGCGCGAAAGCTCCTATTGTATGAGGCACAGAGACCACGAAGAAGAAAAACTGTTATCTTCACTGGGCAGATATAATGGCATTTGTTCAGGCTTAGATCTAAACAGTATAACTACTGATGCTTTGAACAGCCACTTTGCTTGTCTTAGTTATTGTATAAAGTTGTCATTTACATTTCATTGTCCTTTGGGTCCCAGCCCTCATAGCGATATATACCTTCCAAAGGAGGATTACACCATGGATCACCAGAAGGCAACAGGTGATTTGAAGGCACATAATTACATCTAATGAGGTGATTTCTAGACTATGAGTACTAAATTAATTTTGCTAGTTTATTGACACAAGACACAGAGGCTCTTGGAGTCTGTGTGCACACACAGAGTGCTTCTTTGCCTTTGGGGGTAGTTAATCTACTCTGGGGTTTACAGCAGTTTGAACTTTAAAGGAGCTATCCAAGATACTGACCTCTGTCCCCAAACAGTTCAAAATATTGAATACTGCTCTTTTAAATTTCAGGCTAAAACCTAGAACATATTCATTGCACCACTGTCCTGAAAACCAACAGCATTGACTGCAGATGAACAACATCAGTGGGAATGAGGGATGGACATTTTTTTTCAGCTTTGGGAGCTACATGTGATGCCAACTTGGGGCCCCAGGCATGGAAGCATACACACCCCATTGGTCCTTAAAGATCATTCTTAGTAGCAGTGGAGGAAATGCTATTGGTGTTAGGATTGGTGAGGAAGGGGAAAGGAGTGGAGACCCTTCCCTCCTCCTTCTCTGAAGCCTTCCTGATGCAGGTAGCTCCTTTCTCACTCCACTTAGCCGTGGATCAAGCTGGGAGTGGGGGGAAAGGGACAGGATGCCCTGTAGCTCAGCATAGTGAGTTGCAGAAAGACCAGCCACAGGATGGGATGCCCTGTCAGGCAGCCTGTTTGTAGTGTAGATCCTGGAATAACCATGCACACTCTCACAACAGAATGAACTAGCCACAAATAAGCAGACATGGTTTTGTACACAGCAAACAAAGGTCATTTCCGCGCTATACTTTATAGCTCGATTATTCCATTTTCACCATCCTATGGAATCCTGGAGTTTGCAGTTTGGGAGGGGCTGGCTGGCCCCTCCCAAAACTACAAACCCCAGGATTCCATAGGATGTTGAAAGTGGAATAATCGTGCTATAAGAGTGTAGTGTGGAAATGGCCAAAGTAAGGTTGGAACTAAGAGGGACCAGAGCTGAATGGAGTTTCCTTTGCTTTCTAGATGAAATTCCCACCCCCACAACCCTGGCCACTTTGCACTATGTCATCCTAATTTCTCAGGCCAAGACCCTACAACAGTTCACCCTAATATAAATCCACCAGCAGACTTACATTGCACAGCCGCTGTACTGAAACTTGCAATATGCAACATATGTAGATCAATGCTTGATGCTCCTAGCTGACAACCTGTTGTGTAATTACAATGCACAATGCCCATGGGTGCTTTAATGTGTGGTCACATACACAATGGTCTCAGATATGCAGCTCTCTTATGCCACTGTCAGCTGGATACAATAGCTACTCTTTGTCCAAAGAAGTAACAACAACAACAACAACAACAACAACAACTGCTACTACTACTTCTGCTGCTGCTCCTCTTCCTTCTTCTTCTTCCTCCCCCCTCCATCTTTATTTACACCCTGCTTTTTCCCCAAGACTGGGACTCAAGGCAGCTTACATATTAAAAATATTACAATTCAAAACATAGAAAAGATCAAAATTAAAACCAAGTTTAACAGTTAACCATATTAAAAACATGTGCTCTGAAAAGATTTTAAAAATTACGCAGTACAGTTTAGAAACGTGTGTAGTACAACTTATGCCCCCATGTGTCATTAACAGGCTGCAACCACTGTATGCTTAGTCAATGATAACTCCCATCATGTTGCATGTCATAAGTAAGCATTGAGAGGATGGAGCAAGAGAATGTTAATAATCCATTTTTTTCTCCCACAGTCCAGTGGGAATGTATGGGGATGTTCAAATCACCACCTCACTGCTTTGGGTGAACATTACCATTCTCTGTAATAAAGCCAAGATGTTGGCAAGTTACTTCCTGGAATCTTCTAGACAAGAGTTCATTGGTAGATATGAAACATTCTCCTACTGCACCAATATTCCCTTTAGGTTAGCATTACTTTCTTGATTATGGCTATTTCCGCACTAGACTGTTGTAGTGCTATCATTCCACTTTCAATATCCTATGGAATCCTGAACTGCAAACCCCAGGATTCCATAGGATGTTGAAAGTGGAATGATAGCGCTATAACAGTCTAGTGCAGAAATGGCCTATGTTCTGGACGAGTTGCTCTTCAGAGATTTTCAAGTTCACGTTTTGCATCATTCAAAAACTCAAGAGGCTTGCTCTACTAAGCAGTTCTTGGGCTCACATGTTCTGTAATGTGAGTGAAAACCCCTAGGTGGCTCCAATGACATGTAACTTCTTCATTCACTTCACAAACACAGCTCACGCACCTGCTGCTTATCATACCCAGTTTTTAGCAGATGGATGGTTCCATCCAAACTCCTTAAATGTCTATGGGGATAATTATATTGAATTGTGATGTGACATATTGTCTTTAGGGCTAGCTTTTCATTATAGGCATATAATAGGATTGTATCCTACATATAATTATTTTCCCCCCAGGTCTTTGCAGTTTATGCTCTGCCCCTGTGTGTATGTGTGTGCAAATACAGACACACAGCTTCATCACTGCAGAGGAATTGACAATACTGTGGCCAGTGACAGATAGTTTAAAGCAGGGGTAGACAACTTCTAAAACTCTGGTACTAATTTTTGCCCTCCCATGGACCTCACTCCCACCTCCCTCCATGATTTCTGGCAGAAGGGCACAATTAGGTCTTTAAGTATCCATGCACCACCCTCCTATTTCAAGGGTGTTTCTGGAAATAGGAAGTGGCCAGTTGGTAACATTTTGGTTGTGTCAGAAGGGGGCCCCTATAAGATGCTTATAGCCCATGGACTTAAGGTTGAAGCTTCAGGTGTATCCAGTTAACAGTATGGACAGAGGTTCAGAATCTGAAAAATCTCAGGCAAGATGATACCATTGTTAGCAGAACTAAAAGCCACTGTTCCTCTAACGATCATCCACTAGCAGGTCGGGACTTTCTCCCCCTCCTCTCTGCAGACCTCTGAACCAACTTTGAGGGTACACTGACCAGAAGGTCAGAGCTTGTATGAGAAAGAAGGCATTGACTCCTCTTTATGAAGAACTGGTGCCGGATTAAAACTTGATTTACAGATGCAGCAGATGGTGACTTTGATGATTCACAGCAGAATGGACAAACTCTCTTCTTCAGGGAAGCTTGTTTTGGCTTCGGTAATACTAGGACATTTGACAGCTCTGGATGTGGTGTTTCCCTGTGTGATGGTCATTTGCTCTGCAGTGGGTATGGCATTCATGTGATCATCGTGAATGTGTGAACTTGCTCATCAGGAACTCTCTTGGAAAAAGTAGCTACTCTACTGTTGGTTAGTCCCAGCTAGAGTAGACTTATTCAATCCATTGTAAAATGTTAAGTCAATCTGTTATCACGGTTATGATATGTCTGGTGAGAGCACTAGATATCCTTTTGATATAAAATAATTTGGTCTTGGATTGACCTTTCTCTGCCACCCTACTCCATGTGTTTGCAGAGGTCCTCCGGACAAGCACGTCTGGGGCACGGCCGTTAATGGGTAAACATTCCAAACCTCTTTCAGGCAGGCAGCTTAAGCCTCTCCGTTGCTTTAGGGAAAAACCTCCCTGCAAACCGGCTTTGCTCGGCGCATATCCACACAAAGCCACACAGCCAAGAGCCAAGCCATTTCTTTATATCGGGCCATCAGCGAACTGATCACGCTATTGTCATTAAGAGCTAAGCTAATCATGCAAAACCTGACCTTTTCCAACTCCTTTGTCCAGCTCCAAATTCCCATTGTTCTCACCGGGCATAACATAGCCTGTAGGTAAAATCCACCCTATAAAAAGTCCCCACTTTTGGGACGTCTTTAGAGTACTTTGGATCACCCTGGACTTCCATCTAGCCTTGCTGCCGGTTTATCTAAAGAGCTCCCCTCAGCCAGCCATGCTGAGCTTTCTTCCTCGGAACCCCCATCTTTCTCTCCAGGACTACGAGACCAGGTGTGGTATTACCCATTCCCAAGCTCTCTATTTCTGTTTTCCAGTTAGCTAGTGTGCGTGTTGTCTTGTTTGCTGTTTATCTCTCAATAAAACTGTTATTTTTGTTACTTTTAAAACTTGTCTTGCTACGCTCTCTGACCTGAAGCCATAGACATAGGGTTAAAGATCCTTGCTAAAGTTACCCTGCCTCTCGTTTAGCTGAAAGAGTGCCCGGGTTTAATTTCCCCAACTTGTGTTTTTATTTGGTTATTTGGGCGCCCCTCCCGGGACCCCCAACATACAGGGTAACAAATCCATAGGTAAATCGCATGGATTCCATGGATCTACTCCAGTCAGTATTAGCAATAGGATTTAGGCTAGGATCTGCAACAGCTCTGTTTTGTTCAGAAAGCAACAACTTTTGCTTTTCTGCCCTTTCTACAACTTTAATTAAAGTTGCATTTTAGAGGAACATCAAGTATTGATTTTGAGTCAGCAAATCCTAGAAGGTAAAACCTTACCTCAGCCATTCACATTTTAAAATTCACTTGATATAATTGAGGAGCTGCACTGATGATTCTCCTGTGCAGGTCTCCAGATGTTGCTGGACTTCCTCTTACAGAATCTCTGATCATTGGCCATTGGTGGCTGGGGATGACAGGAAATGCGGTTCAAAAATAGTTACACATCTATATGGGGGATCACAAAGCTACTTCCACTTGGCATGGTTAAGGCTGCCAGTATACTTCTGGTCTCAAATGGAGATACAGAAATGTTTAAACTCCTCAATGGCTTGGGACCGTAATAGTTACAGAAGTGCCTCTCCCACATATATCTTCCCAAGCACTCAGCTCTTCTGAAATGGCCCTCCTCTGTCTCCCATCAGGGGGTGCAAAACCACTGGGCAGCAAAGTGGGAGAGGGCCTTGTCCATGGTGGCACATTGATTGTGGAATGACCTTCCTCATGGTGCCAATATTAGCTTTTTTCTGGTGTCAGATTGAAACAGATTTTTTTTTAAACCCAAAACTTGGGGGTGGAGGTCTAATCATTTTATCCAAATCTGTACAGTTTTAAACTGTTTCAGTGTGTTGCAATGATTTGTTTCCTTCTTCAATTGTTTCATACATTTTTATACTGTTTAAATCTTTCCTCATTGTTTAAATTTTAATTGTTTTAAATTCTTATAAACTAATTTTGTCTGTATACTGGTCTGAGAGCCTCTTTATGGGTGGGAGATAGCTAAAGAGGAAGAGGGAATTACAGATGAAAAAACTGAGGTTATGTCTAAATAGAGGGACACCAGTCATGAAAAGGAATTGTGTATCATGATTCCATTTTTGTTCTCCATAGTGGATTTTCCATGATAAGGGAAAAGCCGGCAGAACCAGTAGAGAAACTAGGGACAGATATGATTTGAAGACAAAAATAAGTAATTGAGACTGGGCCATAGTGTGATGAGAGCCTAATCTAGACTGCTCAGGTGTGTGAGAGGGTGTGCCTTGTCTAAGGCCAGTGAATGATATCATGGCATCACAAGTCAAACTAAGGGCTTTCTGATTTGTAGCTTGGGTCTTTCATCTTTTCATGGCACCACAAGCAGGTGAGCACATGACTGAATTCCAAAACTGGTAAAACATTAACAGCGGGATGTGTGTGTGGGTGCAGCAAAACCAATTTGTTCCCCGTAGCAACTCATCTCCTCCTGAAACTGTATTTAGCTACAAGCTAAAACTCACATTTTTGATTCAGAGGCAACATTGCTGCAATTAAATAAAAAGAGCCCCATGCAGTTACAATATCAATTACAATATAACCTGCCATTAACAATAGACACCAGAATTCACTTTTGTGAGCATTCCCAAGAGAAAAGGAAGCCTGGAGCAAGGAATTATCCCTTCATGGTTACAGATGGCCTCTCTAGAATAAGGTAATATATGGGCAGGTGCACTCAAGGATTTTTATGACTTCAGCTTAATTCTGCAATGAAAGAGAATGGCTGCTGGCTTTTGTTCACTGATAAAGGCTTCATGGTTATTTAAATGGAAATAATAAACATTCTGCTAAAGGTAAGTCTGATTTAAAGTATAAAGGACAACTGTCCTTCGAACAAGTTAACTTAACTCTTCACCACAAACAGAAACTGGCAAAAGCAATTGATTTGTTCTTTTAAAAAAGTAACAATAAAGTTCATTCATTTAACAACATTTTAAACAGGTCAGTTTTTCAGAGCATATCATTTAAGTAACTATTTTTTTTAATAAGGTAGATAATAGGCAGCTAATGCAGAGTGATGTGGTATTAGTGGTATAAATCAGGCTGGTTTAATGGGACAAGCAATATGGGTAAATGTGGATAGGATGATGACATTATAATATAAATATAAATGCCTTTTCAAGACTGAAATATTTTAACTAGAGGGACACATTGGTTAAACTTCTCGTGTAAAATCCATCTTTATAAACGAGTCATAAAGAATTCATTCGACCTGTAAGGAAAGCGTGCTTATTAGTGCAGTAAGTATTTACAAAAACAAAGGGGTATTCTTTTTTTAAAAAGTGCACACAAACAACTCAGCTAGTGTTGAAAAGTAAATTAATTTGGTGCATTACTTTCAAGAAGAAGCTGAGGTCTTTGCACTCCTATTTGTTGGGAGCGGGGGAAGAGATCAGTTTATTTTTCTATTAAGATTTGTTTAATAAGTAGAATTTCAATAGATAATTGATAGATTGCATTACTAAATGAAACAAAGAGAATTTTGCAATCTAAACCATAATACAGATCATGAACTTTAATCTTATTCATTTGCTCATCTGTGAAATAGGAGAGAAAAGATGTACTGGATCATCATGAAGCACTCTATCAAAACAAAAGCTTTCACATCTGTGACAGAAAAGTTACCAGCTGCCATATGTCGCTCCGATATGCATATGCTAACACGGGCCTGGCCAATGGAGTTCCTACAAATTCTTCCATGACCCTGTTGTCCCACATAATGAATGCCCCATTGTCAGCGGGGCTAATGCTATGCAATCTGTTTTCCCATATTGTAGCACGTCACCCAGCTTTGCACTGTGCAGCACATTTTGCCACATAAGAGTAACGTGCCGGATGCCTTGCAATCTGTTGCTCGAGAAGAGTAGAAGCTCTGCTGTCACATTTGATGGAGCTTGTTGGACCACAAAGGAGGCACTCCATTGTTAGCCATGTTAGATATTCTGTTTTGAGGTTCTTTGGAGAGCAGCTGTCTCAGTTTTAAACAGATAACACGCCAATGACTTTGACTGCTGTCGCTTGTTTGCAACATGGCAGAATCAACTTGTTTTCAGATCCTTTATCCAGTTGATAAGTGATTGGGCTAAGCTGTTTGCATCTTGTTTCAGATATTTTCATAATAGCATCATATCAAAGATTCTCTTGACAGAGTTATAGGTGCCCAAACTAATTACCACCGTTGTTGCTGTGTGCCTTCAAGTCATATCTGACTTATGGAGACCCTAAGGCAAACCTTACAGGGGGTTTTCTTAGTGAGATTTGTGCAGAGGGAATTTGCCTTTTCCTCCCTCTGAGAATGAGTGTGACTTGCTTAAGGTCACCCAGTGGGTTTACATGGCTGAGCAGGGATCCAAATCCTGATCTCCAGAGTCATAGTCCAACACTCAGACCATTACACCATGCTGGCTCATACTGTGACTTTTGCAATCACAATGCGATTTCATTTAATAAAATGTGACAGTCTGTAATTGCGAAATAGGCAGGTAGGTAAGCCGACAGACGAAAATCTGAGGATGATTCAGGAGTAAAGGATTGTTTACTGCAGAGTGAAGAACTGTTAAGAAAAAATTAAATGTCTGGTATAAGAAGAGGTTAAGGGCTGTCATCTTGTTAGTAAGTTACTTATCCCAATGTAACTCACTTTTGTGGTCAAATCATAGCTCAGAATTCCCTACAGACTGTGCAATGACCAACTTACTCAAACCACATTTTCTTGGCCCCACCCTCTGCCCAAATGGCCATTTTTTGGCTGGTGGGGAGTAGAGGCAGCAACAGACAAACACCCAGCTCTCTTCCTATCCCTGGTTGCACAGCAATGACATCATCTGTAATAATCTTTGGAGAACCCACAATGTCCTTTTGGGTACCTGTCACCATGCACTCAGCTATAAGAAAGTTGGATGCTTATTTTCTTTCTCCCCCACAACACATTCCCCACCAACTAGGAAATGGATGCAACCAAAAAATGTAGGTTGTGGGGCAGGATGTGAGATGCACTGGAGTTATATATTGGAACTATGGCCATTTCCACACTAGATTGTTATAGTGCAATTATTTTACTTTCAGCATCCTATGGGATCCTGGGGTCTGCAGTCGAAGGAGGGGCATTTAGAATTCTCAGCCAAAGAGGTCTTTGGCCACAGTAAACTATAAATCCCAGAATTCCACAGGATGTTGAAAGTTATATAATAGCATTATAACAGTCTAGTGTGGAAATGGTCTATGTTTCCTAATCAGAATATGAGCTCAGATTTAGTTATGTGCATGTATTTATTATTTCCATACTGCCCAGAAGTTACTACCATCTGAACAGCTCACAGAACAAAGCTTAGTACAATAAGAAACACAATGAAGGGTAAAATGAAAACTAAATGCAGTTTTTAGCACAGACACACTCTTCTCACTCCACATAAAGCAGTTTAGTTTTATTGCTAGATTAATCACTGGAATCAATGGAAAAGGTTAACTTTCCAACATAAAGTGTCAGGTTTTGTTTAATGCATCTGACATTGTCACTTTTTGCATTGCTTTAAGGAGACATTTATACTGAGGTTGTGATAACCTGGATTAAAAAAAAACCCTTGATAAAATAGTTTAAAACAAAATTAGATATTTCAATACACTAGGGCACAAAGAAGGCAGAAGCATCTTGCCTGAAAAAGAAGAAGTCTCCACCAAAGGAAGACTATAAACTATATTCCAATGATACAACTGTAATTGTGACCTGAAAAGCACTGAGCTATAAGACACCCAATGCAGCAATTGTTTAATAGTGAATCAACACATAAGTAAATCTATTTGATATAATGGCCCTCCTGTCCTTGGGACTAACAACTGGATTCAGGCTGTGTGTTCTTTCTTGCATTTCAACAGAGGGTGATGATTAATCAACTAAAAGTACCTAAGTTGTTGACAGCCTTACTTTTCAACCTCATCAGGTAATCCCAAGGCAACAACTGTTTCCCTCCCTTTAAACTCTGATTTGCTTATACAAGCAAAGGGTTAATGGGAGGCTACAGGGAGCTAATCCTCATCTCTGTTTTCCATTTGCAGTAGCTGATTCTGCAAATAGTGACACAGTGGTATTCAAAGAAGGGAGAGAACACAGCACACAGCAAAAACAAAGGCCATAACCCAAAGTGTTGGTGGAGAAGGCAGCTCCAAACTGTTCATTTGGGACAAGACCATCCACCATATCCTTGTTGCTCTTTGAAGAAGAAGGCAAATTGGGAGGCATTCTAGATGGTCAAGAAAGAGAAGCCATGTTGGGCAATCTATTTAAATAAACAATGGTTTACAAATATGCATTTCGTTTCTGATATCCATTATATTTGTACATTGTTGTTGGGTGCCTTCAAGTCTTTTCCAACTTATGGTAACCTTAAGGCAAACCTATCATGGGGTTTTCTGGGGTTGTGAGTGTGTGACCCACCCAAACCTATCAAGGGGTTTTCTGAGGCTGTGAGTATGTGACACTTCCAGTGGGTCTCCATGGCCAAGCAGGGAATTGGACCCTGGCCTCCAGGGTCATAGTCCAACAGACAAACCACTACACACCACGCTGGCTCAGTATTTGTATGTAATACAGTTCTATTCATCTGGTATTCTCTGTTGAAGTCTTAGGCCATTTCCGCACGAGACTATTATAGTGCTTTGATTCCACTTTCAACATCCTATGGAATCCTGGGGTTTGCAGTTCCGGGAGGGGCCAATTGGCCCCTCCTGGAACTGCAAACCCCAGGATTCCATAGGATGCTGAAAGTGGAATCAAAGCACTATAACAGTCTCGTGCGGAAATGGTGTTAGTTACTGGATTTTTATTTTTTAAAATGATATTGTTAGCTATCTCAAGTAAATTTTTACAGTGAAAGGAAGTATATACATTGCTAAATGAGTGAATAAACAAAAGGAACTGAGGAAGCAGTCTAATTTCGACAAGCATGTATGGCATATAACTGTCTGAACAGGCACTAGAGCTCGCCCACTGGAAAGTCAAAATGCCCTTCTCTAAATGGCAAATCCCAGGATTCCATACAATGTTGCCATGACAATTAAAATGAAACCATAGCATTATAATGGTGTAGTGCTATAATTGTGTGTAACTGAAAGGGCCCAAGAAAGACAAGACCCAAGGACAGCCCAGAAGATTTTGCTGCCTAAAGGTGAAGCAGCAACTGAAAACTTTCCTGCACTCACCCAACTCGTGGTGGGTATTATTAGCAAAACTCAGACACGCTGCTTTGTCTCATAAATTATAGAACTGAATAAACAACAATCTCTACTTCTAGCAGTAAAAATGACAACAACCACAAATTAAACAACTGACAATTGTTGTTCTTTCACGGCACCCAAATCTGTTGCCTGAGGTGGCCACCTGCCTCTGACAGAACACAGAGCTGGTTCCACCCAAGAGGTCAGACTTCAGCCAGAGCTTTTTTGCTTGAGCAACATTTCACTGAGGCAGGAAAGCCCTCCCTTCCTGCCAAGAAGTAGCAACCATCAGCCTGGGCACAGAGTGAAAGATTTTTCACTGAGAAATGGTAGTTCCTTCACTGAGATATACTTGAGGCACTGACAAAAACAGACCGTTTCCACACATGGTCAGTGAAATCTCTTGCACTGGAAGAAAACAAACTCTTATGAAGGAGTTCCCTGATAGATTTTTTTTTAAAGCTGTAACGTTTTTGAAGAAATCTTATCTGCATCTTATTTTATGAAAATAAACATGGTTATATCTTAAATAATTACTGAGTAAGATAGATGGTAATTATTAAAGATACTTGTCATCGCTAAGGAAAAGTACCATGCATGTTGTGAAGGTCTGTTAGAATATTAAATGAACCAGCCAATTGTGAATTTAGGCTGACTATATTTAGAATGCTTCTGTGTATGTGTGTGTTTTAATAACATCACCTGACTGGCAAGCACATAGAAAAAAAGCATTTCATCGAAATGTTGTGCTTGTTTACTATATATACAAGGAACACTTAATGTTGGGTAGCATTCAGAAATGAGCAGAGGATCAGTTTTGCAGAATCTGGAATATGCATGTATGTACTGAGGGCAGGAGTTCATCAAGGGCTGGAGATAATAGTCCAAAACTTATAGGGAGAACTGGGCAAACAGTACAGGAACCCAACAGTGGGAGGAAGCAATACTTAAATAAGCAGCTAGGTCTCAGATGCCTCTAGGAAATAAACAAGATGAACTTGAACTTCTTGCACAGCAAAGTAAATATGATATAATAGGCATCACAAAAACCTGGTGGGATGAGTCTCATGATTGGATGCAGTAAAAGAGGGGAATAATCTATTTCAGAGAAATCGATGAAATAGGAAAGGTGGACTAGAACTATATGTCAGGGACATTTATACCTATGAAGAGATCAATCTTAAATCCTGGAAGCCAGGTTGAGAGCATCTGGGTAAAAATGAAGGGACAGGTCTACTACAGCGAGGGTCTACTACAGACCACTAAGCCAGACTGAGGATTTCAACAATGCCTTCCTGGAACAGATGACAAAATATTAAGGAAGGAGAGATTTCAGCTATCTTGATGTTTGTTGGAAGTCAAACTCTGACAAGAGTATCAGATCCAACAAATTTCTCATTTGCTTTGCAGACAATTTCATAGTCCAGAAGGTGGAAAAGGGAATAAGGGGAACAGTTATTTCAGATCTGATCCTAACCAACAATGATGACCTGATTCATGGGGTGGAGACAGCATCAGGTGGGGTGGATCCTTAGGTGGAAGTGATCGTGTTCTCCTGGAATTTATAATGCAGCAGAAAAAGGAAACCAAGCATATACAGACAAGCATTCTAGACTTTAAGAAAACTGATTTCAGTAAACTTAGGGAAATACTGGGAGTGATCCCACGGTCAGGATATACTAAAAGACAAGGATGTTCATGATGGATGTTAGTAAGATATTGAGGTCAAAATTTCACACAATTCCAATCAAGGGGAAAAAATGGGAGGTGTTTAAAGAATCCAGGACAGATGTCTAAAGAAGCTAAACTTTAAATGAGACATGTATAAGAAACAGAAAAAAAAGGGGGGGAAGAGGGAAATCACCAAAGGAATTCAAACAAATAGCTAAAAGTGTAAGGAGAAAGTCAGAAAGGCTAAAGCGCAAAATGAGCTCAGGCTTGCTACAGAGATTAAAAACATAAGAAGGGTTTTTCTGTGTGTGTGTTTTGTTTTGTTTTTGTAATGTCAATATCAAGGGAAAAACAAGAAAATGATAAAGTCTCTGTGTGGAGAGAATGGTGAATTGCTAACAGGGGACAGAGAAAAGGAAGAACTACTTAACACCTTCTTTGTCCTGCTCTTCTCCCAAAGAAAAACAGTGCTCTATCTGAGGAAGACAGTTGAACTTTCCTCAGTGCTGCACGAATATATATGTGAGTGAACTGTTGATACTATTCAAGATAGTGGGATTTGATTAAATGAAATGTGTGTGTATATCTTTTCAAGCAGCCTGTTGATGTATGGATGGTGACTCCACTAATTTCATAGTGTTTTCTTAGGCAAGGAATACTCAGCGGTGATTTTGCTAGTTCCTTCCCCTGAAATATAGCTGACAGCAGCTGGTATTTATTGGCAAGCTCCCATCCAAGTACTAACCAGAGCTGGCCCTGCTTACCTTCCAAGATCAGATGGGATCTGATGCCCTTAGGGTATTTAGGCCCTAAACAAAATACTTTTTGCAAAACAGGACTCTTAAGAGATAGCACAGAGCCTGTAGCAAACAGTAGGTTGCCCTTCTTTTTGGTTCTAAAACACAAATGGATATAGCAGTAAAAATCTGATTTAGAAAACTACTATGTATTCCTTTGTAAAAATGTGCTCTCTCCTTGGCAGTGTTATTGACCTCAAAGTGCACCAAGGCTATCTGGAGAAGAAACAATTCGACAAAAGAAAACAAGAGCTATGCAAAACACATACAGGTGAGATGTGAATTATTTTTCTAACATGTTGGTTGAAATAAATACCTTTTCCAAGTATTATCATGAGCCCAAGGCTGACATGAGATACTGAAAACAGAAATAAAGCAGATTTACTTTAATCCATCATTTCTAAATAGTTGTTTATTTGACAACATTTCTGAAATTTTTGACTATTCTCCACTTCTCTGAAATAATATTGGCTTCCATGTTATTTATACTGTTCTGCTGAAAGAGCTTTGCTACAAGCACTGTACAAAGCATGATGAAAAAGAATAAAAGAATCACATAAGTTCTTCAGAGCTGCACAATAAATTTTCTAGTGATCCCGAAATAAAATGAAGAAAGCAGCCTCAGGAAGTGTGATCAGGGCAAAATAAAATCCAGCAGCAAGATTATGCGAAAAGAACATCAGGAAAATTAGGGGAAAGTACCCTATTTGCTGGCATATAAGACTCACTTTCCCCCCCAAAAAATACTGTTTGAAAATGGAGTGCCTCTTATACACCAGTGCATTTTATACGGCCACAAATAGCATTTGCATCTTATACACCAGCAATTAGGGGTTGTAGGGATATATTTTTGGCAGAAGGAAAGTCAACTGTAGTGAGAAAAGGATAGCAATTACATGTTTGAAGATAGATTCTGATGGATTGTTAATTCTCAACTTGCACAAAACAGAAAGACCCTATCTACAAGTCTACATAAAAGTCTAGCGTGAAGTAAGTCCCCCTGAATTCAATGAGGCAAGTGGGTATAGGATGGCAGTCTCAACATTTGAAAAACACAGATAGTACTTTCTGAAACAAATTTAGCTCTGCAGTTTAGTTCTCTCCATAGAGATGACAGAACACTCCAAAGTTCTTCTTCATTTTCCTGATAATGGTATTGGCTTTCTCCACTGGCTTTGGCCCTGACCTTCCATCTGCCTCCCTTAGTAAGGCTTTCCACATTTACAAGCCTGTCTTCTGTACATCTGTGCCACGACTCACAGTATAACCAGTTATCCACATGCCAGCACTTTTAGCATGGCCCGGCTGCAGTCCCCTTTAAGTTCCAGCAATTTCCCCCCTAATATCCCAAGAACTGGTACAGTATTTTTGCCCATTGGCTAGGATTGTTTTTCTTTTTTCTTTTTTTTGCACTGGCAGCAGATGGCTTGTGCACTGGCCACAGTCCAGGGACCGCCACTTTGAGAAGCACTGCTCTATATAATTCCAGAGCTTTAAGGTGGAGGAAAAACTGCAACTAAAAGTGTGGCAGCTGTTTTATTTCTCCCCTTTGTGACTTTACTTCAAATAATGAAATGCTATGTCTTCAGTTTTTTGGTTCAGTATCTCGCACCACTCCATCATGTCTTCTTACTATTATTTGCACTCTTGTCTGAAAGCAAAGGCCTTAGTTAGAGGAAGATGATCCAAATCCCGTAGTGGGTTGCATCCCTCCCTCGCTCCCTCTGTCCCTTCCTTTTATTTATTTATATCCTGCCTTGCTCTCAGGCTGGGACTCAAGGTGGCTTACAAAAAGACAGAATATAATAAAACACATATAGTTGAAAACATACAAAATCAAGATTGAAACCATTTTAAACAACAACAGGATGAAAACCAACTAAAATTGTACTTTAAAATAGATTAAAACCAGTACAACACTGTAAAAGTCTTTTTGTTTTGTTTTGTTACAATCAGTTTCCAAAAGCTTGCTGGAAAAGAGAGGTTGCCAAAAAGAAAACAAAGGAGGAGACATCCTAATCTCCCTAGGGAGGGAGTTCTAAAGTGTGGATACAGCCACAGAGAAGGCCTTCTCTTTTTTTCTCACCAGCCAGGCCTGTGAAGGTGGTGGGATATAGAGATGTTCCTCCCCTGAAGATCTTAGAGCTCAGACAGTCTCACAGGGGAAGATATGGTCCTTCAAACTTCCTGAGCTTGTACAAGTTCTGGGAATGGCCTTTTATGTTATGGTTTGGATCCAGATACTGCACAAGTGGAACTTGCCAGTGGATGCTCTAGTTGGAGAGCTTCTTGCCAATCTCCTTCCATAGAGGACTGGGGAACATTCTTGGAAGTGACTCAGGAGATGATAGTGGAGAGAATCACAAAAAAAGAAAAAAAGGAGGAACTTGCTCTGAATCAATGAACTTTCAGCAAATGGAAGGATCTCTTCTATCTGCAGAAGAGCAAAGAGGGATCTAACCAAATATTAAGAGCTACAATCCCCAAGAGTCCTGTTTTGTATAGGACAATGTATATTCAGGGTGCTAAAGTCTCAATCCATACTGGGGTGATTCAGGAAGCCACACAAATCCATATTTGAGCACAAACACCAGATATGCTCCCAAAAGACCAGCCCCAAGCTTTTGTCAGAGCAGAGCAGGCAGGCCTTCTACACCAAATGCTGGTGGGGAGGGGATCTGTCTTCTGGAATTGCGGCTATAGCACTCTTTTATTCCTTTTTGACCAGCCACACTGACACTGAGCAGCAGGGTAAAGTTCTGATCTTGTGATATTTTTGGGGTTTTTTTTTTTTATTCCCACAAGGTTTGAATTCTCTGACTTCTAGAATCTTGCAAGACATCCTCCTGAGTTTTGAGGTGGTTTCCTGTATGTTTCCTATAATGCTCTGCAGGAAACCTGGCAACTTTTTAAAGTGTTGTTCCATATTCTGAAAACAGTTGGGCAGAGAATGAAGCTCCACGGCTGTCTTAACCTTACAATAAGCCAACCCTACACATGCTTTCCTAGAATCCTCCCATTACCTTGAGTGTGTGTGCCCATAGGATTATAGCCTAAGAATTGTCTTAGCTTGTTTTAGGGCAAAGGTAGAAACTTCCTCTCTGTAGACATGTACACTGTATGCAAGAATGTCAAGGGGAGATTCTGCTAGGCATATAACATCAACCAGATAACTTTCTGAGAAACTTTCTCACGTTGTACAGTGATACATTGCTTGCTAGGATATCTGAGGAGAGCTACAGATGGGCAGACTTAATGACACCTACATTCCAGGTGGAAAATCATGTAGCCTTCCAAATGCCATTGGACTGCAACACCCAACTCTTCTCACCACTAGCTAGGGCTGATAGAAATTACGGTCAAACATCTGGAAGGCCACATGATTTCCACCTCTAGTTTATGTATAATTAAATCTGTCTTCATTGACCTGTTCACATTTCCCTGCCAAGCACTGTCCCAATGTGCCTGTGGAAAAGACGTCTCAGCAGTTTGTCCAGTCAACAACAGTACGTGCCCAGTGGCCTCCTCTTGATATCTATACATTAAGTGTACCTGTCTGCAGGAAGGGCCTTTCACACAGGCAGCTGGATTTCCATAGCCTTTGTATCCTTAGCCATATGTGCAACTGCTTCTTCCTGTCAGATGCCCATGCTCTCTGCATGTGGAAGAAACATGGAGGGGCTACTCATTGTATACAAGGGCCTTGGGATGCCAGGTCTGGAGTGTCACAGGCCTTGAGATTTCATAGTGAACACCTGAGACCTAGAGACAAACTCTTGTTTGAGTTTGGCAGGACCTGGTCATGTCATTAAGCACGTTCATTAAGCATATAACATAGTTGCTAAGAGCATGTCATTCAAGTAGAAAAGAAAAGAAACAAATCATAAAACCTATCAAATGAGACAAACAAGGGAGAGAGACTCTACAGAGTTTCTCTAAAGCAGACTGCAGCAGTGATGGCCAGCATAACACACACACAAATTTTTTTTTGGGGGGGCAGTGTTCTCATCCTGAAATTTCTTCCTTCTTCCTGAGCCCTGGAGAATGGGGGCCAGGCCCTGAGATCTGGGAATCATACAGGGAGCCAATCATCAAGGCCCCAGTCTCACTCTCCCCACATGCATTACTCCGACACGTTAGGAAAATGTTTGAAGAAGGCTAATGACATTTCAGCATATTGCTATTTTAACAATGTTGTACATGTGTGAGAAACAGTTCTTAAAGCTTTCAAGATGTGCTTCTATTTCAAGCATATTATGCACTGTTATACTGATATGATTTCCTAGCCCATACATTAAAGGCATTTCCACTAAAAATAAAATATAAAATTAAATTAAATTAAATTAATAATTGAAAAAGTGTCATGGGAACTTGGCGTACATCTTCAGTGATACCCAGTGACACAGTTCCCTTGATTACTGCCCAACAACCAACAATTTTCAGGCAAATTAAAACAAAAGCAAGAACCATTTTATTTTCTTTATTTTCAATCGATACTGTATGAATACAAAGTTTCTAGAAAGCTACAAAAAATCTACCACTTTATCAAGAAGGCATCAAAATGTGTCACTTTGCAAAGACATGGAACACCTGCAGTAACCGACACAAAAATAGCATTTTTAGAGTGATGAAATAATTGCACTTAACTGTCATGGATATTAAAGTTATCACACATATGTACCGCGAAAGCTAGAATACATTTGTTTTTACAAAGCACTTTTATAAAAAAATTCTCTGCACACAAACCCTATAATTTTCATATTACTATCATACTAAAGATAAATTCACTTTAAAGCCAACACTTAAAACATTTTTTTAAAAAACAAAAAGGTACCAGTACCTACACACAGACGACAACAAATACAAGAATACTGTACTGCCAAAAGGTTTGATTGAAACTCATTTTGAAAACTTCAAAATATGTTAAGACAAGATTTGAAAAGTTTCATTTTATATATAAAAAGAGCTTTCCCTCTATGTCTAAGCAAGAGGTACTTTGTCATCCAAAGGCAGATTCTACATCCCACCCTTTAAAATAACCAGCAGCAGTACAATATTAAAGTAACCACTGACCATATATGAATATGCTTAAGTCACAAACCCAGTTTATACACATTACACAAATAAACAAAGTGAGAATTCCATTAAGTCATTTACAAACGTGAACAAATGCATGTGGCAAATAAAAAAAATCAAGAGTAAAACTGTTTTACATAAAATGTACTGATATTAAAGAATTAAAGGCTATTCAGGTTTTAAAAATTGTTATAAAATTCTTTTGTCTTTTTCAGGCACATATTGTATTTTTTTCTGCAGTTATGAGCCTGAAGTAAAGGCCCATTTAAAAAGAAAGAAGGAAAAGAAACGATATGTAAAAGAAAAAGAAAACTATTTTGTAAGGAAGTAACAGGGAATATCCTCTCTATGAACTGAGTGCATTTAAAAATTAATTGACACAGTGGAACTGTTTTTAATTTTAAAAAAATTTCTCAGTCAAACTATGTTGCTGACCTAGAGATCAAGACTGCCAAATTTCTTTATATTTCTAATTAGCTTTTCAGGAAGATAGCTGGGAGAAAATAAAGGAAAAACAGATTAAAGAAAATCAACCTGAGTATGGACTGAAATAAGGACCAGTTTACACATTATTTATAGCCCATGGCTTCTGCCCCAAGTCAGTTCCCCATGCTGATGATCAATGAGGCAAGGAATGCTGTTTAAACGCTTTACCGGGTACTGTGGCCCCAAACTATGCAGTGCATCTGGCGCTGTCAAGATTGTTCAACACTTACATGCAAGCACTGTAAGGATTTAGAACCATATGTGGCAAAGACTATGGAGTGTCACTCCCTGCTCCATGGACTGTCAGTATGTGGAAAAACTTCTCACAGTCAAAGGCAATGTAGGCTATATATATATTGGTCCCTATAGAACCATTTATGTTGCATGATGATTGTTGATGATGTGGGCCACACTGAAAGCCATAGCACTGGTATGTAACTGAATAATCCTAAGAGACTCAACTTAGAAAATATGACAAACCAAGGTTTGTGCTTACAGTAGTTTTTTGTCCAAACCATGGTTGGTTTGAGTTTCCAAATGCATAACAGGCAAACCATGGTTTTGAGCTACTTGTCTACTTGACTATTTCTGACCATTCAGTATCGCAAGTTCATTCCTACTGCCATGATGCAACAGGTTCTGCAGGCTGAGCAACAGCCATAACTATGATTTGTCATGTGAGATATCTTATAAGAGCACGAAAATAACCCAGTTCAAAACATGGCTTCTGATTCTGGTGTAATAGCAGATTGCACAACATGGTTTTGTCAGTTCAGGCACCATGCTTAACCACAGCTAGGCTACCGTAACTATGGTTTTGCCAAGATGTCCAAACTGCCACAGAAAAGCAAGAGTGCCCTAGGAATTAGAATAGGGAATTAAAATTTACAGCTTTACAGTTTCCCAAATGCTGTGACTTTTCTAATTCTCAGTTGTTTCTATTCAGTGTAATAATTCACTCTGTTACATGAAAGCGACAGAAACAAAAAGGTTGAATTCACTGCAGTTGCTAAACTGCCTGGGCTCTAGCATTGGTAGAAACTGGGGAAATAGATATCTAAGTTGCAACTTACACAACATAGTGGTACAGTACCTAAAAAAACCAACCTAGAATTCAAGTAAGTACAAAATTACATTTGTAAAGCAAGCTATGTTGCAACTGCCATAAATTGTACCATTATTTCTTTTTCTCAATTTTGTACATAAAACAATAAATAAAAATGATTCCTTTGCAATAAAATATACTCCAGCCACTTGCTTACCAATATCTGTCTCAGCAGATATATTCTATAGTTGTAAATATATATAATGTACTTTGAGGCCAAGCAATCCTTACAAATTTTGATGCAAGAAGAGACTAAGTGAGATTTGGATCTTTGAGGACTAGAACCAATACAAAATTAGGCTGCAATCCTATACACACATACCACTGAGTAAGCCTAACTGAAATCAATGGGGCTTACTTCTGAGTAGATGCATAGGATTGCAGTGTTGAAGAGTTAAGAAGGGGGCATAAACACAAATATTTGCCATTTTTTGTGCCACATATTAATTTTAAATAAAAGTATTTATTTTTTTCTATATTAAAAACAAAAAATGTATTCATAGCTACAAATCCCCTCTGCCAACTTTTGGTTTTACTGCTGTTACTTCTCAGTGATGGTTTTTAATTATGTTGTGTCCCTCTGAATCAATGTCAATGTTGTCAAAGTCTCTTGAAATAAATGGTATTGTCAAATTCACAAGTGGAGTTAAAATGGCACAAATTATTTGAAGCTGCTGCCTTTCCTGCAGCAATGGCAGGAAAGTGCTGGATGATGCCAGTCCAAACGTTTTTTTCCAATGATGTTTGTCATTCATTCCTAAAAATTTGGTGCTACAAAGCACAGGTCAGATGACAGGTACATTTTGATCCACATTTTTGTTTTCAATTTTAGGCATCCAACTGTTCAACTTTGTAAACAAAATAAGTGCAAATTCAAGAGAAAGAAGAAAAACATCTTCACAGATTTAGAACTAACTATATCAATAAAGTCACATTTGTCCTTTGCCTGAAATTCTGCTATTTACAGACTTGTATTACTCAGATGCAAGACTGGATGGAGAAAGACATGGCAAAGGTGAAATACTGACTGCTTTCCTATAACTGCGAGTCAGCAATGCTGCAGAAACAATGACAAACAGCTGAATAGCATGGAGAATAGTTTTTCAGCATCATGCACTCTTGTGATTTGCAAAAAGCATGCTACTATAAAAAAGGTACTGTTTTTGAGAATGGAGGCCTGTTAGTTTTGACTATTTCCAATAACCCAAAGGCATTATGGTGATCTCTAAACATTTTTGGTCTCTACAAATTGTCATTATTATGGCAGCACTTTTCTAAGCTGGAATTTTAAAACCAAAGGCACTTGCATGCAAGAGTGCAGAGAGTCACAAAGGTTTAAGTATTTGGTCATGACAATTTAAGAAGGCAGCATTATTCGTACAATTCACTTTCTGCAGAAAACTCTAGAGCTGTTAACATTTCATTTTGGTATAGGTATTCCAACTATGTAGTAACGGGGACTGATTTATATAGGGAGGTGTCTAAGACCAGTAGTCAAAAGGCTTCTCTCTAGATTTTTTTTTTAAGTAAACCAATTAATGGACTACATAAGATTGGCATGATAGGGGAAAAGGTACTTCTACTATAGCACTAAGGCACTGCATATTGTAATGCTTTGGCAGCTCGGAATTAAGAAGTTCCTACGACAGCGTAACAGTAACAAGAGAGATGCTTCCAGCTTACAAAAGAGCTCACAGTTTACAGGCAGCCTTTTGGACTACACAATCCACACGGAACATCTGACAGACTTAAGGCTTTCCAGAAGAAACATGCACAGGGGATTGAATCATTTACATCCATGTAAAGTTAATGACAAGGCAAACAGTTCCCCATACGCTTTACAAAAATGAACGCCAAGAAACAATGTGACTCTTCAAACAGTATAGTTATTACATACATAGTGTTGCAGACTGTATTAACGGGGGGGGGGGGAAGTAGTAGTATACCTGGTTTACAAACTGCTTACTTTATACACACCAAGAAGTCTCCTTGAGATGTATAATTTTTAACATTTAATTTTCTTTGTTAGAAATAAATCCATCAAAAATCAAAAGTGTAATAAAAGAAGGATAACATCTTTTTAAAAATAGTTTTAGACCTGTAATATCAAGTGCTTCATATAAAGGGCTACTTTATATGGGGAAGATGCAGTGCTTTTGTCAAATTCACTGTTATTGTTAAACATAGATTAGACTAAACGGAAAACATCCAGTTCCACAGGTTTCAGAGTGAAAGTGAATGAGATCACAATCCTATGCATATCTACTCAGAAGAAAATCCAATCAGGTTGAATAGGCTCTCCTCCCAGGCAACTGTGTATAAGACTGCAGCCCTGGGAGGTTCATCTGTCTTAATATCTGTGGGTTTAAAGACACTGAAACTGCAGAGGACTTGAATACTCAGTATTATACCTGGCTTTGGATTATACCTACCTGTTCCTATCCACCTAAGGCTTTACACCCATGCACACTTTCTGCCTCTTCAGATACTGCAGGTGTTATAGCAGAGATGGCCAACTTTGGAGGGCCCTCTAGCTCAAAGTAACCCTCAAATGCACAAATGCACTCACAAAGGCATTGGGTGTATGTGCAGTTGGTCTTGTTTGCATCAGGATGTTTTGTTCACCAGGCATGGGAGAGAAGCGCACAGGCCGCTCTGAGGACATGTACCACAGTGGCCATACTCTGCCTGTCTATGTGTTATAGGAATACCACATCAAGTTATTAGAAGGGCTCAGTGTGATCATGAATGGAAGTCTGCACACAACTGCTGCATTGTATGGTGTTCCAAAAGCTGAAATACCATAGCCAGCCCTTTGCTGACAATTCACTATAATAACAGTTCAAATATTTCAGCTAGGCAGACATCAAGTTCTACCCCCTGAGTATTCCATCCCCTTCCACCACCATCACATTTATGTTGAGTGTTTCTAACTGTTCACAAATTTCCATAATTTTATGCAGACATAATAACTAACAGCCTACATATTTACATTACAAATACCAGTTACACAAAGTGACATCCTGAACATATTCACAAGCATGCATGAAGCAGCATTCCCAAGTGCATTAGCTACCAGTGTCTTAAATGTAAAAAGGAAAATTTAGTATTTCCTCTTATTTTTCTAAATTCAGAAGCTTCTTGTATTTATAATTCAAGGTTCTAAAGCCCTGCAAATATAGGCCTGGAAGGAATATATGGCTAGAATAGCAAGTATGCCCCTAATTTATTAGAGCCCCCATTCCTAATTATTTTTTTGTGTTTATGAGTAACAAAACTAGATATGTTTCAATCTCATTATTTGTACCAGATACTAGGGTGAACCAACTCTTCAAACCAATGAACTGAATTACATACAAAATGGCACACACAAAAGACAGACAGCAGGGGTCAAAGTGATAAAAAACTTAGAGAGTACTTGTTTAAAAACATAAGACATTTATGTACTACTCAAAGTTGAAAATTTACTTATATAAATCTGATTAATGGTGCAATCCTATATACCTCAGGAGTAAGTCCCACTGAGCTCATTGGGGCTTACTTCTGAGTAGGCATGTATACGATTACGCTGTAGGCAGCTTTTGATGCTTTATTTAGGGAAGAACTCACAATTTATGCAAGTTGCCTCTGCAGAAGAATTAACCCTCTCATTTTAATTTATCAATATACCTATAAAGCTAATGGATTTGAAATGTTATTGCCTGCATGTTTCGCCGCCTTTTGTCCCTGGTTCCTACATGGCCAAGAAGGGGATTGGCCTCTGCCTGCATTGATAGCCCTCTAGACCATCTTAACTGACAACAGAAGTAACATCTGAAAAGATGTTACTTCTGTTGTCAGTTATGATGGTTACTTCTCCTGTATAATTTTTAACATCTTTTCTTGATTAAATAGCCAGTGAAACTTCAAAAGCTTGCATGGTGTATTTTGTGCATTTCAGTTAGTCAAATTAAGGTATCACCATTTTGTGAATTTGGGATTTTGTCCCATAAAGCAAATTTGCATAAAGCAACAGTTGCAACTCTGAATCTCCACAATATGCAGCCATATGGCATTAGAATGTTGATAGCAATGTCACTAAGACAGATCTGTACTATTTCTGCTTCCTTACATGCACATATAGCCTTCTCTCTTTCTATCTCTCTCAAGGAAATGTGGGGCAGGGGGAGCCTGGCAAGTGGCTGACAATACTCCTGTTTAGAAAGTAGACTGAGTGGAACTAGGCTACAACTTGGTTGTAGAACAGTAACTTTGACTAAAGAAGCTCTGAGTCCCAGCAGTCAATCACAGTAAACAATAAGCAGACAGGCCAATCATCTGATTCATCGTAAGAGAACTTTATATCTTCCTCAAGCTTCTGATGGACCAGCAGACATGCTCACTAGGCTACTTTCATGTTGGTGGATCCCGACCTGAAATTATCACTGGTAATCTCTGTGATTTTTGTACCATTCTAAAGACATTAAAACAGATGAACCTTTTGTATATATGCCATTCTTTTCTCAATCACTTTTTTGTGGTTTTCAGATGCCAATACAATTTCAATACAGCACTTTAATCACCCCTTTACATTTGCTAATTGCTAATTTTGGTGTTGCAATTTCTTGGATTATTAGGAAAATTGAAACAAATAAAAACATTCTCATCTTATATATAACCACACACACATGATTACATACACCATAAATCTAATTTTTCAGTATTTAACTAGTTATTGCAAAACGAGCCATCTTTTAAATTAAATAATGAAATCTCCTTATTAGTACAATACTTTTTGTCTTTTTAATGCACTAGGTTTAATTAGTAAAAGGGATAAAGTCTTCTCGCTTTGCAATACCTGATTGAAAAGTTTAATGGATTAGAAAGTTAGTTTTAATACAGAGGGAAGAAAAGAAGAAAAAAATTGCCTACTTTTAGGATCTGTCTGCTCCCAACAGGCATTTCTTAAGGCTATGTTTGTCATTTGGCTTCAAACAGAAATTGAGTTGCAGTTATAAAATAACTTAGTGAATTACATTCGTATGTATCTTCCACAGTAATCAGTTATGAAGATAGTTCTAGAAAGAATTTGTGTGGTAATTTTACGTTTATAGTTAAAATTCATTTCAATTTCACCTCCATCTTAAAAACATGTTTTTATTAATTTAGACAAAACACCTCACAAACTCATTTAATTGCTGTTAAGTTTTCCCATGGCAAATGCTCTCTTATATTCTTCTCACACAACAACAACAAAATTAAAATTTCCACAAAGGCTTTGAAATGCTTAAATATAGTATCCCCAAAGAATGGTGTTTTTTTTTTAATATAAATTTGAAGAACACTTTTGTTTTAGAAAGAATTTGTACAACTGTACCAGAAATTTCACAGCTACAATATATATTGACACACTAAAATGAGGTTTAGAAAAAAAATGTTGGGGAAAGCTCAGCCAGAGGAACTGTCACTTAGTGTTGAGGCTGACAGTCTGTATTTTCAGAAGGAGTTATAATGAAATGTGTCTATAAATAACTGTTCAGTCCTTTACAAGCCTGTAGATGTGATGCTGTGCACCATGTTCACTGTTTGAAACTTCAAATACACAAGCCATGCAAAGTAGGGTTTCTTGTGTGTCTCTGTTTGTTACAACCTGTGTTTACAAAAAAAAAAAAAAGAAGGAAGGAAGGAAGGAAGGAAGGAAGGAAGGAAGGAAGGAAGGAAGGAAGGAAGGGAGGAAGGAAGGAAAGAAAGAAGATAGCATATTAAAAACTTGATCACTTTAATTCCTCATATAAAAAGACAGGAAAATCTCTCACTTTTCAACCACCAAATGCTTCTCTAATCTTGTTAGTTGACTCAATGCATATAGAAATAAAAATATTGAGTGACTTATTCCCTCTTTTACACCATGTCCTTTACCTTACCTGGAAACCCTACAGGGAAGTGCCAGTCTCCTGGCACTCTGGACCAAATGGACTGTGACCTTACCTTGGCTCTCATAGCCCCACTCACAACTATTGTGGGTTGGCCTCTCTGGCACACAGTTCAGAGCTCACTGAGGGGGCAATAAAAAGATTATTGTCCCCCTATCACTGCAAGCTCCCTTGCTAAAATGAGTAGTGATGCTTCTTCGGAAGCAGAAATTATCCCTTACTGGAATTTCCACAGCAAAACCTCACTCCCAGAGTTGTCTCCGGCATTCACATCAGTAACATGTAAAACCACCTAGAAGCAGAAGCTTCACTTACAAGTAGTGGCTGCCCTCAACCAACCTCATTCTTCAGGGGTACCCTAGCCATTCCTCTCTCTTAGGGTACAATGCTGTGTGGGCCACAAAGTCTCTTCCATTTTTCCCAAACTAATCCTCAGACCTCAAGAGCAGTGGAAGATCTGGTCCCATGACTGATGCTGAATAAGATGCAGCTGCCAGTCTTCAATGTGTAAAAGCGTGAATGTACCGTGCTGTCATTTACTGCAGGTAGTTAAATGTCTTGGAAGAGCCCTGATTATGTACATTCTACAAGTAAACCAGTATGATGGACTGCAGCTTATCAGAAAAATTTAAAACCAGAGTCTACCCTGCAAAAGCCATGCTATTTGACTCAAAGATATAACACTTCCAATTCATGGAAACTGAACGGAATAAAATTAAAATCTAGCAGCTTCCAAGGTAGTGTACAAAGCAGCCAGCAAATAAAAATTAAACATTACCAACAAAATTGTAAAGTTTTCCAAGACGCTGTTCATCATATATTTCTCTGGTAAATGTTTGAGCTTGTGGATGAAATTGATCATATATTCACACATCGGAGAGCGGTTTATTCTAAACACAAACCGGCCATTCTCAAACCGTGCATATTCAGTCTTGAGAAAAAAACAAAAGAAACAAAGTTCAGAACATTAATAAACAAACTAGATTTCTCAACTAATTAAAAATCTGTTCTGTTTTGTTTTCAAAGTGATCCAATTTAATTTTAATTACATAAAAATCATAAAATAAACATTACAACTGTATGATATTTTAGGATATTCAATTAAAATATTTTATTCAATTTAATTAAGCATATGATATTGTTAAAACTGAGTTTCTCATTAAAAGCATGGAGGAATGTACTCTTTAGAAAACAGCTTTGCCCTGACACAGAGGCTACAATACAAACAGCTACAGCTTGAGGAATTCCTTGAAACCTGCCATCCCCTCTGTTGAACTGGGGTATATTCTGAACTTACGAGTATGAATATTTCTTATTTAGTATGAGGACCATTCATAGACTCAAAGAAAAGAATGGAGCAGCTTTTGCTTGTACAAAACTCTTGTTTATACTTTATAGCTCTAGGAGCTCCAGATCAAGTGCAGAGCTCAGAAAAGGTTAACTTGTTCGCACTGCAACTTCCAGAGTTTGACAGCCATTATAGCCAAGCTAGTTGGTGAATTCCAAGAATAACAGTCAAAAAAGTAACTTTTTTGAGATCTGGGTCAGGGCAACTTCTTAATTTGAAGGATGCACTCATATAGGTGTCATGATTCAGCAAACATTATTTGTGAATACGAAGTATCAGAATTCTTACCATTTATGCCTTTTTTTCTGAGGCACATGCATGGCACCCTCCACCCTAAAATACTTCTTTACCCTGGAGGTTGCAGGAACAGTCCTTATCTTAATCTGCCAGGAAGGGAATGTCCATCATGTCTCCCACACTGGACTAAAAAGGAAACTCTTCCTCAAGCTCTCAACTACTAACAAACAAAACTGTGCTCCAGTTTTATCAAGTATATTTGATTTTAATTTTTTTTAAAGTAATACAACAGGAAAGATTGTTGTTGTTAATTAATTAGCATGGTAACTCTATGAATGGCAAACCCCCAAGTAACCCTCCTATCAATGAAGTTGAAAATTCAGGCCCATGCTTTCCTTTACTGAATCTATCAGTTTGTAATGCAGTCTTGCTCTTTGCCTACTGCCTTCTACCTTACCAAGCCTTACTGTCTTTTTTAATGAGTCCTGTCTTCTCATGATAAGTTCAAAGTGTGACAGTCTCCATACAACCACTCAAATTAACGAACTTTATGGTTCATCACATTATCCCTACAGAATCCTGTCTACTTCACCCACAGGTATGGCATTGGCAGAAACTTTTTCCAATAACTGTACTGAACTTGGAATTTTAAGTGGGTAATACGTACGTGATTCAGAAAACACACATTTACAGTAACACTATTCCTCTTACCCATCCACCCCAAATCACACAGAGAACAGAAATGCACTTTTGGATATTCTGGAGCAGTTTGTCCTGTGAGTTTGTCCTGTGTTTCCTGGGCTAACATACTTCTGCATTACTAGTTTCTGAAGAACTCATCCCTCAAAGGGAGCAAAGGCAGAGGAACAACTGTCTACCTTACAGTGTTTTGCAATAGTATGTTCAGAAGCCCAGGTAGCCATTGTACATATTTCCTCTGTAAATTTCTCCCGAGGCTTCCAGAGGTGGCAGATACCCTTAAGGGAGTGTGCCATCATTATACGTGCACACACACACACACACCCGCCATGAGCCATGTACGTCCCACTAACATAGTCTATCCTATCAGGATGAAACTGCAAGGTTTGGAAATTTTATCACCAGTAGATTTTACTTGGAAGTGTACAAACAGGATATTTACTGTTCTAAAACTTTAAGGCCTACCCAGATAAAAACAAAGTACCCTAGGCACAAACAACTTATGCCACATGCCCCTCCACCTCAGCCTTGTGGTTGGAAGAAGTTTAGACAAAAAGATGAGAGAAGCAACTTCTTGCACTCTATGGAATCATCTTTCAGACAAAGGAGAGACCTGACTTAAGGAGGGCCTTATTATTAGGGAAGACATACAACTTTGAGTCCAAAGTGAGAGCTCCTTGGTCTTACATGCATCTGGTAGGTGTGCAGAGTATCTTCTGAACAGTAGCTGATGCCATACAGCAGTGGTTCTTCACTTGGGGTCTGTGGACCCCTAGGGGTCTGCAGAGTCCTCACAGGAGGTCTGCAAAGCCCTGTTGCTGAACACCAACAGCAGTGGCGGTAGGGATGCTGAAACTGCTCCCTCGTTTGCAAAAGAGGGAGCACTCTGGGCATGCACACATGCTGCTACAAATCCTTTTAATCAGGGAAGGGGCTGTAAGTGCCAAGGGATACAGCAGCAGGCATGTGCTGTTCTTCTTCTTTATTTATAAATGAGGGAGCAGTTTGGGCATGTCCCCCAAACTGCCACATCCCTGATGAAAGGGCCACAACAGCAGGCATGTGTGTGCAGCCAACCTGTTCCTTCATTTGCAAACAGGGAAGCAATTTGGACATGTGCACATGCCTGCCACCATATCTCTCAGTGCCCATACCCCTGCTGCTGCATTCCTGACAAGGGCATGTGCGTGTGACCAAACTACTCCCTCATTTGCAAACAAGGAAGCAGTTTTGGTACCTACGCACACCCATGGTGCCACATTCCTGACAAAAGGGGCACAATGGCAGGCGTGTGCATGAACCCAAACTACAACTCTAGAGACATGGGTCTGAATCCCCACTCACCCACTGGGTGACCTCAGGCAAGTCACATTTTCTCAGCCTCCGAGAAGGCAAAGGCAATAAATCTTGCCGAGAAAACCACCATGATAGGGTTGCCTTAGGGTTGCCATAAGTGTTTTCAAAGGGTAGAGATATGATGGCTCAAAGGAATCTTCCCCTGTCAGCAGCACTTTGTTGCTGTGTGCCTTCAAGTCACTTCTGACTTAGGGAAACACTAAGGTGAACCCATCACAGGGTTTCTTTTTGGGGGTGAGGGGAGATTGGTTCACAGTGGGCTTGCCTTTGCCTTCCTCTGAGGCTGAAAGAATGTGACTCACCTACAGTTAACCAGTGTCTAAGTGGGGATTTGAATCACAGTCTCCAGAAGTCTTGAATGAATGAATGAATGAATGAATGAATGAATGAATAACTACTTTAATATTTAAATCTAAATCTAAATTGAGTTAAGTTTTGAGGGTCCCTAGCAACAGATTATATTTACAGGAGTCCTTGGTAAAGAAAATGTTAAGAACCACTGCCATACAGAATAGCAGAGTTGTCACATGGACAATTGCTTGAAAGATCTACATGTGCCCTCAGGTAAGATTTTCTTTGTCCTTGATAGGTTTGTCCAGACTGAACAGCAAGGAGCTGCTTCCTCCAAGAAAAGATAATACAAATAAGCAGAGTAGGCATACATGGCACAAGTGGTAATCCAGATGCAAACTCACTAATTAAAACAAATCAAAAGAAAAACAAAAAAACAAAAATGTGGAAAGAGAAGACAACCTGGAGGGAGAAAATACTTTCAGAGAAAACAGTAAGATGTTAGCACAGTCCAAGCAGCATTTTGAAAATCCTACCTCTACTTTTTCTACCACTTGCTTCCCAAATGAGCAGACTTTGGTGGAACAGGTGATTGTCATATTTTCTGAGCTTTCATACTGACTCGTTACGCCATAGAAGGCCCCAGTATCATCTTGTATGTTGCAATTTAAGTCCGCCTGCAGGAAGAGATCACAGCTGTTTTCTCAATTGCTTGTATGAGTGGGAGAAATACTTATTAACCCTTAACATGGTATATTTTAACAGTCCATTTTATAGGCAGAGCCATAACAGATTGTAATGATTTCCTCTGCAGAGTAAAAGAGCTACTAGCAGATTTTGCAAGGCACCACTGAGCTCACCTGCAACCCAAGCCATGTTCCAAGGGAGTGCCTTATATAGTTCAAACTGCCAAGGCAGACAGCTGCACTATTTCTCCAAGGTTTGGGTTCTTAGTTTCTGTACTATAAGAGCTTTTGACAATCTGGTCTCCAACTCAAGGGGTTAAAAATAAGACGATATATAGCAGTGAATATGTAATTTCTCCTTCCTCCTCTCTGGACACTTAAGCATCAGCTTGGAATTTGATTCAGACAGCTACCACAGCAACACCAAACAACTGAGATCCATAAAAATAGCTGATCACTTGAAACCTGAAATGAGTACGGATATGTATTTTTCAGCCCCATATTTGGCTGGGAATAAGCTCTTCAAATGAAGGATGAGTGCTTCCCTATTCCACCTCTGAGTAGTTCTTTTATGTACAAAAGACTAAAAAAACAGATGTAAAAGTTATTCCCTGTGCATTATGTTTTTACAGCCAACGTTCAACAGTATTTAAAAAGGAAAACACCTTGGCCACAGTCCAACATAGAGCTGAATATACTTATCTCTCATGATTTGAATGGCTTAAGCATGAATAACTCAGCATCAGACAGTGGCAAATAAGTTTCTACATACTATTCACAATAACTATTGCAATACCAGATGTTTAGTTTTTTCACTTCTATACTACTCATTTCCCAGTTTTAGGTATTTTACTAATACTCTTATATCCACTTCACTGTTCTGCCTGAACACATCTGCTGAGCAGATCTGCACTTGTTACCTGCATGGTAGGCAGATCAATCTGTAAGAATACAGAATAAATCATATGTAATTTATTATTATCATTTCTACCGTAATTAGAATAAGCATTTACAGCCATTTGTATGTAATCAGGATATTTCTAACAGCTCTCCTGGAACAAGTAAAATGATTTGTTACCTAGAAAGCCATTTCTGATAATCAGATGAAATTAACTAGGTCAGATGCAACACATATAAGCTAGCATAGGGTATTAATAGGCTGAATTGTGCATTGGGAAATCATAGTTCAAATTTCAGTACCAAAATGGCCACTACTACTCTTGAATAAATTACTTGATCATAACAGCAGATGAATACTATTTCAAGAGGATGGAAAAGGAAGATTGTAAGAACTACAGTGGTGGTACAATGGGTGCAAGCTGTTTGAAAGCCCTTTCGGTTGTCAGCTGGGCAAACTGGAAAAGATGGGAAATGGAGAACAGATTGTTCATTGCAGGGCATGTGTGTATGCATGTATGCGGAAGGACTACATTAAGGACATGTGGCTAGCCTATCTTTGGAGGAAAGCATGAGGAGTTGCAGGAAAAGACTCTTGATTCAGAACATTTAAAAGGAATGTCCTTGAGGACTGATGTTGGCAAGGAAGAACATTTTATTGCCGTAAAGCATAATAAATGTGAGGTTTGTCCCTAGGACTATGTTCCAATACATGCATGTGTGTGCACCCACATTTGTATACAATGTTTTTGAGTAAAAATTATGTTCATTTTGCATGGATTCCCACTCAAGTCAGTTAATTCCAAAGAGAGAGAAAGGAAGTATACTTATCAGGAATCTAAGGGAAAAAGAGAAGGAACAGGAAGCAAATAAGGCTGTGCAAAAAAGCGATGAAAGGAGCTGTATGGAACAATTTAGAAAAACATTGTGAAAGGAATGCCACCTGAAAATGGTTAAAGTTTTACCGTAGGAATCCTTTATGGTTATGGGATGATGATGATTAAAAATCAGGTATTTCTTCAAATAAATCAGATGCATTACTCTGTCCATGGACCAGAAAGCCTAAAGAAACGTTCTCAGCTCAGACTCCAACACCATATATGTTAATACCACTGAAAACAGTTAGCAGTTTTGGCTTACAGATTGACAAAAGCATTACCTGAAAAGTGTCTGCTGACTTTAAGTAGGAATAATGTGGTAACTGTTGCATTATATGAGTATATAGTGGACTCCTTGCTCCACAAAATTCTCACAACCCTCTGTGTGTGTGTGTGTGTGTGTGTGTGTGTGTGTGTGTGTGAGAAAGCAAACTGTTTCAAACTGTTGTTGTGGCTGGCCAGTTCCATGGGAATGTTTCCCTCAGCGTTTTGTATTCTGTTATCAGTTTGTTCGGAACTGGCACACAGCTGCGCTATCATATGTGTTTTGCTACATGACATGTTATGGCTGTGACTTGTTATTCATGCTTGCTGTCATAGGTCCATGTTGTTTACAGCTTACCATATAACCCCAAGCCTTGTGTAAAAGGCTCTCTCTGCTTTTGTCTTTGCTCTCTGTCACTGACTTGCCAAAATGCTAGCCAGAATGTATTTTTCTTCTGTTACTTAGGTAGTTTAAAATGTTTTTTTACAATAAACGTAGTTATTTACCAGTTTGACCTCAGCAGTGTTGCTTTACTTTACTCCATAAAAGCAGGCATGGAGCGGGAGGCTTTGATGTTTTTCACAGTGGGAGTTTTTAATTTTTCCTGTTTTTGCAACAGTAACCTTGTGGGTTTGGTTTGCCCACTGTGATAAGCTGTGTGCTGGTGAATGTTGGTTCTGCTGGTCCCAGAAGTGGGTGTGGAAACACAAACCACTGACCTTCTATCCATGATCAAGATGGCAACTCTGCCTTACTTCTGACAGGCCAGAATTATAACTCAAAATCCAAAATATACTGATATGCTTATTTGTTCACACTAAGTCAGGATTCTAAATGTGCATGAATGGGGCATGCATGAACATGGCTATGATCTGAAAAAGGGAGATTGACACTATATTCTTTATAGTCTAGTTTTGCCACAACCTTAGTGGGGAGGCAGTTCCACTACTAACATAAATTGCAAATTACACAGTCAAATTGATCTGAAAAAGGCGCTTCTTCAAAGCTGGTGAGGCAGAACTAATTTTCCTATCGGATATTGATTATATTACTTTTGAAAATAAGGAATTGTGATTTAGCAAGGACCACTATGTCATTTGATGATTAACATAAAATTATGCAAAAGGCAATTACTTTCTGGCAGACAAACAATCAGTCTATACAGAACAGTCATTCTGAACAGAACTACATTGTGGGTTATTATTATGCCATGAACATCAATATAGACAAGATAAAAGAGTAAATAATTATTACTATTTTCTTCGGTTTTCATAATTTATAAAGACATATTATGGAAGCCTCATTTACTGTGGTAAAAATCCAAAGAGAAAATGACCTAGGGGATTTTGGAACTTGTAATACGGTTTAATAATTTAACACCTCATAGTTTTACTCTTAAAATGAAGGAATACTTGGGATGATAAAATACCAATTCCTGTATGGGCTGCCATAGGTTTTATAGCACTTGCAATGAAAAAGGTCAGACTTCAGCTTGAAATATCATATTGATACAATTTTGCTAAATAACCTATTTAATCATTAGCAGGTTTCCACAAACTGCTATCATCACTGACAAAAGTCCTTGGCAGGCATAGGATTGTCCCACTGTTTAAGAATATAGGGAAGTTTGTTTCTTTAGAATATGTTTGTCTGTATGTACATACGTATTTACTCCCATTTTCAGTCGCTAAAGGGTTTCCCAGAGTTTTCTAACAATGTATTTTATGAACGAAAACTTGCTTTTTAGTTTCTAGCCTTTCTGCTTCTTGTTACCTTATATATATTATAGTCTGTGACTTCATAGTGTGGTATATTAAGTAAGGTGAAGGAGTATGCAAAGATAGTAACCAAAACATTAACATTAATTCAGTTAAATTATACTTTTCTAGTGGATCATAGTGATTTCAGTTGCCACATAGTTCTCCAGCCTTACTGCCTTCCCTGCCTTTCTGGTTGGATTTTTGTCACTCTGTGTGATGAAGTTGTTGCATCTGTGATCAGCAAATATGATGAGCAGCTAAAAACAGGAGGGAGATGTAGGAAGAGGATGCCTGCAGTGTGGTTGACTTATAAGCCATTTCTACACTAGACTGGTATAGCACTATTATTCCATTTTCAACATCCTATGGAATCCTGGGGTTTGCAGTTTAGGGAGTGGCTGGCCAGCTCCTCCTAAAACTGCAAACCCCAGGATTCCATAGGATGTTGAAAGTGGAATAATAGCACTATAACAGTCTAGTGTGGAAATGGCCATAGTGTAAAGGCATTGACTAGAGTCTTCATATTGATTTACGACTGAAGTAAGGCATATGAAGTCTTTCACAGTTTTGATGTTTTCATCACTCACATCAAAGTTATATAAATCATCTTTGGTCATTATTTTGTTTCTTAGTATTCCACTGTGACACCGCTTTTGCACATTCTTAACTTTCATCAGTAGATATTTTAACTCTTTGCTATCTTCTGTTGGTATTATGGTGTCTTGGTATGCCTTTAATTATTGACATTTGTTCCTCAAATTTTTGTACCTCAGAAGCTAATCTCACATCCTTCAAAGTAAGTTTCTTTTGATTAAGAGACTATATTTTAGAAACTATAGTAGCGGGCTGCTCTCAAAGCACATGGGAGAAATAAACTACCAGGAATAGAGGGCATACCAATAGAGCTGTGTTAAGGTACAGAGATATACTCTATCTATTTTCTGACCAAAAATTGCCAGTAAATATGAAAACAAAACAATGGCCCACAAGCTGGAAACAATCAGTTTACATTCCAATCAGCAAGAAAGGAAACGCTAGGAAGTATATTAACCATTAAACCACTGAACTGATCTTTCATGCAAGGAAAGTGATGCTCAAGATCCTGCAACAATATATGGAATGAGAACTGCCAGAAGTCCAGGTTAGATTCAGAGAAGGAAGAGGCACTAGAGATCATATTGTAAATATAACTCTGTAGATGACGAATAACTACTGGATAGTTCCAAAACAAATGGGATTGCCACAACACTTGGCTGTCCTGAACCTATATTCTGGACAATAAGCCACTATCATGCAGGATAAGAAGAAATGGAATCATTTCCACTGGGAAAGCCATCAGACAATGGTGTGCTTTATCACACTTTTAAATTTATATACAGATTATATCACAAGGAAAGCAGGATTAGAATCTCAGAGGGGGAGGTAAGAATTAAATAACGTATGAAACATCATAAGCTGTATTCAATAAAATTATATTTACTATTTATCACCACCTTGTCACTGTTATCAAAGTTATAGTAAAGCAGAGTCCACAAAGTCAGAAGGACAGTCTTGTCTGTTGTGTGTTTATGATCTAGGATGAATCTAGTAGAGCTTCTGGGTGGAGTATATCCTTGGGAGAATGTAGAAGAGTGCTTGCATTTGTTCCTGTATTAAACAATGAAGCAACTAAAGAGTGATTCAAGACGTAATCATCACACTTCTTATATATGAAAATTAGTTCAACAAAACTGTGCCCTAACTAAGAAAAAGTGAAGAAGTGGCAGAAAAGCATCATATCCAAAGAAGAATAGAACTGCACCATGCTCAAATAAAACTAGTTATTTTCTGTTCTCAGTATTTACTAAAAATGGTAACAGAAAGGGCAAACTATAGAATAAAGTGAGGGGAGAGAATTATAAAAGTTTCAGTAAGACTTCTTTTTAGTATAAGTTCTTATTAAACTTCCTAGAAAATTGTACTGGCAACCTTACAGGTACTTGTTCTCTCTGTCTGGTGATTATGGTATAATAAATTCATCCATCAATAAAATACAGCTTGTCAGTATGGAGCACTGAAAGTTTTACATATCAAGACTATCAACTGTTCGACATGATGCATCAAAAAGTCCCCTGCTGAAGATCCCCAGCATGTACTGAAACAGAGCTGGCAGCAAACAAGAAGAATACTCCACATGGATAAATGTTCTCGGTCTTTAGAAAAGGCAGCCTGCGTGTGCTAAAGAGTCTTGGCTAAGTAGATTTTTTGTTGTTGTTGTTTAAAAAAAAAACACAGCAAATGCAGAAAGATTATTAAAGCTCTTTCACAACAAAGAGCTGGAAAAAGTAGCAGCACACACTGTGAGAGATTTCCTGAGGGAACAGCATAATTAAAATACAAATATTCAGTAGTTAAAATTGAACACGGAGGGTCACTTGTTAAACAGCATAGAGGCTTCCTTCAATTACCGTAGCCTGCAATGAGGAGTCATTCATATGAGTGTATTATGCTTCCCCTCCTTCTCAGTGAACAGTGATCAAAGGCAGAGATTCCAAATTGTGAAGTAATTTTTTTTTCCAATGGCAGCATCTGGATTTTTGGCAGACTTCACTGCCAGTTGTGTGCTGCAGCTTTGGAATCGCTTTCAGGTCTGCCACATGGCTAGAGTTTTGATGGCCAGGCCAAGCTACTCTGCTGTCCAACTGCTCTCTGACTCATACAGGAGAACTAATGCATTTGCACCAAAGTGGGGGGTACACCACTGCCATGAAGGCCACTGGGGAGAAATGTCCTTTCAGGAGGAGGGAAACTGATCAGAAAAATTGGGAGGAACCATTTTCTTTACCCGCAAACACATCTTTAATCTGTTTAAGGAAAACTGGCTCCACCTGACCCACCCACATCACCAAGCTCCCCTCTCAACTGCAGCTTGTTTGCCAAGTCCGAATCTGTTATGCAATAAAGTTCACACTGAAAGAGGGGGAAACATTACAATAGCTTTTTTGTGAATGAAGGAGACAAAGATTCTACATGCCTCTAAAGAATGCAGCAGACACACAGGAGGGACGTGGGAGGAGACCATGTGGCAGGGCTCTTTCTGAACACTAACTACACTGCATTCATTATTTGTTAACAGCGCCTGACAAAGAAACAGCGTTATATTTTTCAGTCACAGCTATTTTACATAATAAGAATAGGAATAAACTTAACTACTCAACTCATGTTACTTTACCACTAATTATGCCATATATTTACATCCATAAAATAGGAGAGATTTTTGGACATGATTTAATGCCCTTTTATTGTGCGGATTCCTTTATTTCCATTCCCCATTTGAATTTCAAAAAATGCTTTGGACTTCAAAGCATCTTTTTAAAAAGGCTCCACTAATTACACTATGCATTCTTTTCTGGAGCTGCTTGTTTGCATTGCAGATGCATGAAAAGATAGGTATTCATTAAAATATATTTATTAATATCACCCACACTTTTTAGAGGAGATTTGTTCATTTCACATTGGTGCTCAGAGAAACAGAGAGGGCTGCATCAATATAATGCAATACTGCAAACATTTAACATTCTAACAGTATAATCCTAAATGTATTTGTTCAGAAGGGAGGACTACTATTTTAATCAGAATTATTCTTATGTAAGTATGCGTATGATTTTAGTTAAAGAGAGTTACTAATGAATGTGACAAATTCTTTTTAGATGTGCCCGTTCCATTGAACAGGCACAAAACCTATACTAGAGAATCTGAGACCCAGACACCAAGCAGAATGTGATTGCTTCCCAGTGAAATTAACAGAATTGTGGGTGAATACTAGCTAAACCTTCAGGAAGGTTTCTGGTTTTGGAAAGCTAGCATTGAAGCATTTTTCCAAGTTTGAAGTGAAGATGCTTAAATTTGGAGAGACAGATAGGGGTAGGCACTGGGGTTGACTGACTGGTATGTCTGCCTTTTAATCCTAGGACAAGTTTTATGAGGGGCCCAGAATATCAAGGGGAAGGGGAAACATCATTCCTGGTCCCCCTTCCATCTAAGCTGATATACTGACCTTTCTGAAACTTTACATGTTTCTTACTTAGGGCCACCTATATACTGTCTGTTATTTTCAGGGCAATGTTTCACAGGTACCTAGGAGCATAAACATGTTTTTATGGAAATTCCCATACTGTAACAACTGTTCTTTCACAAAATTACCTCTGCCTTTTCATGTGGCAGAAGCAACCAAGAAGAAGTTGGTTGCTAACTATCCCCGAAAATTTCATCTAATTTTATTCAAATAAATTAAGAAAAAAGTTGGGATGTTCCCTTTAAGAATATATATCAACATTTAAAGTTGGGCAGCACAAAATTCAGCATCTATTAATCTCCAATTTAGCAGGTGTTATCTACTCAAAAGGCTACAATGCCTTCAAATTTCATTTAAGATAAAGGTTATAGCCGTTTGTTGATTTCCAGTGATAATATGTGGAAGGCACACGCTTTCAGATTTCTGAATCTGATTTCTGAATCTTGACTAAGATCTGGGACCAATGTTGAGGTGCTTATGGTGCTTATGGTTCTAAAATCATCATTGCACAAGTACACTATTTTCCAAAGCAACAAAATCAGGGCTTGAGCCAAATTTTGGAGTCCGTAAACATCTCTAGCATGCACTTTTTAATAGCTTAGTATTTTTTTTCTGATGTGATTGTAAAAAGAACACTAAGCAGTGCTCATAGAAAATGATGTCAGATGTCATCAAAATATTGCATAGTACATAAAACATCCAGTTAGCATCTATTTCCTGACCAAACAATCTGTGTGAATGAGAAAAAGAGGCATGTTATGAGAAAAAATCTATAAACCGCTTCAGATGTTTATATCTTAAGAAGCAGAAATCTAAATGAGTCCTGTGTCCCCTTCTTCCTACTTGTCACCAACTAACCTAAAAAGTCATAAGTTAACCACAGTTTCCATCAAGTCTTTACCTGCCCCTGCACATTGAGCCAAAAGACTGGCACCCCAACCAGATCTGTGTATAACCAAGTTCTTTGCACTGGAGCCTTGCAGTGATTGAATCATGTCCAGCAACTGTTGCTCTGTCTCAAGATACTTGATAATTTAAAACAAAAATAAAAACAAAAAATCCTCTCACAGAATGAGTCAGGGAGTATCTGACACAAAAGAGGTGTGCAGTAAGCATGTCTTTTGCACTCCTCTTAGCATCATGTCCAAACACAAACAGCTGTCCAGGGGTATTATAAAAGATTAGTTTGTATTTAGGAGATCCTTCTAGATAGTAAATTGACAGTTCAGGGCTGAGAAAGAATCTGCAGTTGGGAACAGATTACAAGAGTGAACTTTCTTGTACTAACTTGTTCATACCATTCTCATTGTTGTTTAGATGGGAGATAGGTCACACTTTGATTTACTTTGTTTGGTTCTGCACTGTATAACCCTTGGAAAATTATTTCCAGTGCCCTCACTTTGGAATAAGGGTTCAATCCAGCTCAGGGAATCTGTAGGGATCCACAGGGATCTTGAATATCAGCCTGAAATGGTTTGGGGAATATTAGATGCTCAGGGGCTCAGTTTTACCACTCTCTGTGAAAAGATACTGGATCCTATCAACTAAAGCAGTACTACCCAAGTAGTGCTCTACAAGTCATCTGCTGCTAGTCCCTGGTAGGTTTCCATGAAAGAAAGAAAGAATTGTAGCCAATGGGTACAAACACGGTACCAGTCCCTGGGGAAAAAATGCTGTTCCCCTACATTAGATAGCTTGAGAGGCACTGAATTAAAGAACTGTGATGCCTTCTCTGCTATAGATTCCCTGCTGTATCATTTTACCACTACTGTTAACTTGTAACAGTAATGTACTGTTAGTTTTTGGTACCAAGCACTATACTGGAGAGGCCTGAAATTATAGCCAGCTCCAGCTCAGGACAAGATGGGGAACATAAAACTGTGCTAATACTCATCAAGAAAAAAAATATATTGTAGATGAAGACAACTGAACACATCTGTTTAAAACAGCACATGCCGGTTACAGAGTGGGGCAATAGGATGACTCTTGTTTTATCTTCTTCTTTCACTGGTTTGATATAATATTTTAAAATGGCACATTTACAAACACATATGACCACCCATCTGTCCAACCCATATTGCAAAAAGTGAAATGAGGAGCAAGAAATTGTATGTATCAGCATACAAATTTTACTCTACAGACTATACTTGCTGCTTGAAAAATGGCCCGGTTTTTGCCAGTTCAGAATTCTGAAAATTCACTTCCTATAATGTTTTATAAAAGGTTTTCTTCAGCTAATATGAAGTATCAAAAGGTTTTTGAAAGGCATTACTGTTAAAATTTTTTTTCCTTGTAATAACATTGTAATACAGTGTATATTAATGTATATTTAGTATGTGATTCACAATAAAAGGGAAAAAAAGGTTTTCCTTTCCTTTACCATTTTGTTTTGTTTTGAACTATTTGGTTCCCACACTTGTTTTATAAAATCTTACCCACAAATTAATGTGCTGAATCCAGTCTTGGACTGGAACCCTACTAACTCTTCTTGTCCACTTTTATTATAGCATTCATCTTCCTAAAATGGTTTCAGGTTTTTAATACATTAAGTAAAGCTGGAGGCCAATATATTATGTGATTCAAAACATACCGTTAGATTAACAAAACCCACAGCACCCAGACACACAGGTTTCATTTTGGGTTAGTCACCCTTTCATGACTTAATGAAAACAATGACACCAGAGTGATTCATGGCATTTTTAACACAATAAGGCTGGGGGGAGGGAACTGTGCAGGCCTCCAGATCTCACAGCATCCCTCAACAGTGTCTACACTGACTAGGACTGCTGTGAGAGGAAGTTCCTCAAACCTCCCAGGCTGCATCCCACTCACGCAATAAGAAGAACTTCCACAGACATCCTTACATATTCACTTGTTACTTATCTGTGCCACTAGATGGCAGATGACAGTTTATAAATTGTTTCAATGCAGGGTTTGCGATGTGAACAAAAATGCTGACAAGCAGTAGCATTTATGATAGTATGATCTTGTTAAACAAGATTTGTATTAACTTTTACATGATACGCAGTATGAATAAAAGATGTCATAAAATATGCAAAGCAATATGCTAAAAATACCTATAAATTAGCCATGTGTCTGCAGGGGATTTGGTAAGATTATACAATGCTGTTCTAAACATATTACTCTTCTAAAAGGGAAACAAAAACTAATATGCTTGCAAGATTACTATTTTGAAATTACTTTTTTTAAAAAAAAGAGCTCTTCTTGACTGAGCAATAACACAGTTATCAAATTTTCAGCAACAACTGAAAATAAATTTATTAACTAATATGGATGTTTGTATTTAGGGACAAGACTAGATATTTCTAACCATGGTTACTAGTTAAACTGGCCTGTAAAGTCCCAAAGAATTAAGGACCTGGCAGTCTAAAAGACTATCTGACTTACTACGAACTTATCGAGTTTAGTTGACAAGAGAGATAAAGCAAAATTATATAATGCAGCAATTTCATACCACTTTAGCTATCATAGCTCTATCCAAGGAGTTGGAAAGATAAGAAGAATTCCCTCCTGGAGAGCTCCTAGCAGAGAAGTTCGGGGGGTGGGGTGGATTAGAGATCTCTAGCACAGAATTTTAAGTAATCAGACTACTAATCAGATTTTATAGGATGGTGCGATGGCTGTTAACATGGGATTGAAATGCTATCTCTTTTAGAAATGGTTCGCAGCAAACTGCTTTTTGGGCACACATCAGCCTTTTTCTGTGTCGCCCTCAAATTATGGAAGGACTCCCTATGACATAGGAATAGAAAACCATGGCCTTCAAGATGTTTTGGGGCTACAAGTTCTATTAGCCTCTAGCCAGGACAGTCAATGTTTAGAAATTATGGAAGTTATACTCCAAAAACATGTGCAGAGCTACAGTTTTATTTACTTGTGTAAATTTACTTGTGTCCCGGCATCTGTACCTTTTAAAATCTTGTGAGCCACTCTAAGGTCATTTCCTCACTAGACTGTTATAGCACTATCGTTCCATTTTATTGTATGTCCGCCTATTATTCCCTCTGAGTTTCAGCCACCCTTCATATTTACCAGATTCACGTTATTTTATTTTATTTCATTTCCAAACTACTACTGCTTTTTGGATTTTGGTGAAATATTTAGAGACCACAGACTTTAAATATTACTTTTTCTCATCTACAATTTTTTCTTTATAAACTCGATTAATAGAGCCCAGTCAGCCTCAATTTCATCCTCGGTGCCGCCTTTTAAGATCTTAATAAAATATCACAGTCTTTCATTTCTATTAATTTTAGCAACCACTCATTAATTTCCACTCCATCCTTGTCTTTCCAATGTCTTGCGAAGACAATCCATACTGATGTGACCAAATATAATATTAATCTCCAGTATTTTTCAGTATCGTTTTGCTCCGTGTTTGAAAGAACATTTAATACAAAAAGTTCTGGTATCATTGGCAAATTTAAATTTAACATTTCCAACACAATTTTGTGAATTTCTTTCCAATATTTTTTTGCTTGTGGGCAAGTCCACCACATATGGTATTTTTCCCCATTTTTCAAGTGGGATTTGACCCTAGGTTCTATGATTGTCAAATAAAAACTTCTTTCCATTCACCTTTTCCACACCAGTCAATAAAATGTTTTCCCATATGTATGAAAAAACATAAAATGATAGCAATAAAAATGTTCAACATCTTACCCAAAATTTTACTAGAAAAAAGGCATTCTGAGGTCCTTTTCCAAACAACTCCTTCAAGCCACCTTTCTTTTCCGGGAATTTGTCATAAATCTGACGAATGTCTACCGATTCCAACAACGGATCACTGTAAGAATGGTTGGCATGTCCAATGTGCACGAAGAGATGTTTGTTGTACTACAAAATAAAGAAAGAAAAAGCAGAATAATAATTAACTGATGTAAATAGAACACCTTTGTATTCCTGAAAGGACTCAGAGAGTAGGAGTGTTTTCAAGAAATCAAGTAAAAGAAGTTGCATGCAACCAGCAGCATCGCTTTTGGTAGACACCATTTCTGACGACAGGTAGGAGATCCAATGTTTGAATGCTTTCACTACACATTAATTACAATCCATTCACTGATTAAAACACACCATCTACAGATACAGAAGTAATTATTACTCATATAAGTACCCAAAGTACTGCATACAGTGGAAAGCCTACATAAAAAGAAGTCAAAAAAGAAATGGATGGATACAAATTGAAACACAGTTAACATTTTCAACCGAATGAATTGGTGGCAGTTTTCTAACATCAGGCCACTAAAACCTGAACCTAAGACGTTCTATGTTTCAGAGCAAACATCCAAGTAAGACTGAAAGAAGCCAGAGTACCTTTGCTACATTATGTAAAGCTTAGAAATTATTAATCAAAAAGGTAAAGAAGAACAGCTTTTTGTATGTACAATACAGTTCTATGTACTTCTAGATAAATTAGCTACACAGATGTTTAATAAATGTTTATTATGGGTAACCCTCCTCTGCTCCTTGTAGTTGGGTGCAAAGATAGTGTGACACAGTAGAGAGTGCTAAATTTAAACATGAACCCAAAGTTCAGCTGCCCATTCATCTCATAACCTCTTGGCCTAAGCTTCTTCAGTGGGCTGGCACAGGAATAAACAAGCTAAGAAGAGGAAAGTTATTTATACCTTGAAAAGTATTCTGGCATGAACAAAGCTGCCTGAGAGGAAGGGCGTCTAAGACAACTTTTCCAAAGCCTCTATCTTCAGTTGTGTACCAATGGCTCCTGTCCTGACTCAGCCATATACGGGTCCTTGATGCAGTAACACTGTATTTGCTCCAGGCTCATAAACACACCCTAGATAAGGTTAATCAAGGTAGTGAATATGACCTCAATAAACTACTGTGAGGCACACCTTTCAAACTATTTGAGATACCTTTACACAGCACATTATTTATTTAGACATACTTATCTTAGGGTTCCTGGGAACTTATACAAATCGACTTAGAAAAAGAGAGATAAATCATATGGATCAACTTCTGTCCTGAAACGCATCAAAAATCAAACAAAGAATGGAAGAGTAAAATCTGAAGAATTATGCTAATTGCTCTCTAAACATTTTTTAGAAAAGGAAACTAGGAATGAGGAAATCACAGGTGATTAGCTCAAGTGGGTTGACTAAAACTTTTAAAATAAAAATTGAATGGATCTCTCCAAGGAATGATTCAGCTGCGGATTGCTGCACTGACAATCTGCTGGCCTATCTGGTCTTTGGAGTCCTTCCAACTTTACAATTCTATGCTTCTAAAAGGACACAAGTCATGGATTGAAAGAGAGGAGTTGTAGGCTTGGCAGTATCACAAACTTGGCCTTCGGCTCTTGCCTGCCTTACTAGCTCAGTAAGGCAAAGCAGAGGCAAAAATCGCTAAATGGTACAAGCAGAAAAAGCAAAACTGTATATGCTGCTTTTTTTCTGTGCTATTTTTTCTACAGGTGAAAATGAAAATGCAAATGCATCAAGGTTAATAAAGACAGTATGTGGTGATGCTTTACAGTAGCATTTTGTGAAAATGTGAGTCAAAATGCAAGCAATATTTTCTAACTGGATCTAAAACTGAAATAAACCTGGTGCTGTTTGATTTGTAAGTTCTCTCTGCTGCTTTCATTTATTTTACCTTTCACACCTATATCCCACTTTCCCTCCATGGAAAAAACTCAGAGGCACAGATGGAGAAAGTGTATCATCCAGGCACTATCCAGACTTGACCCGTTTAAGCATGACTGGATTATTGTTAGCCCCAAAGACCACTATACCCTCAGACTTATTTGCAATTTGACTTGATGAGATTCTCAACTCTATATTTGTAGACAGATACTGTATTAAATATAGTTACCGGTAGTTCATGCTTACTGAAATTAAACTATTAGATTAACCTTTTTGTGGCATTAACAACTTGTATTCTATCTTTCCTTTAAGGAGCATTTGGTGGGACTGGTCTGAACAGCACCTCCTTATATTTTGGACTTGTGTTATGGCTGTCAACAAGCTTGGGCACCAGTAGAAGAAATACAGCAACATGACTAGGGAATACTTCTCTCATGCTCTGACTGGAAGCTTCCCTAGGGACCTAGCTGGCCAGTGCAGACAACAGGAGGCTGAAATAAATAGGCTTTGGGTCTAATTCAGCAAGGCTCTTATATTCTTAGGAATCTGTCTACCAGTTAACTATTGAAAATAATCTGATAGAGGAAAACGTACAGCAAACAGTGAAGAAAACAACATTGCCGTAACCGAGTAGCTTCCCTGAGGCTTATTTCAGAACAAAGATGAACCTTTATCAGATCTAAACTCAATTCACGCAATTACGAGCCAGTTCCCTAGCTTTTTAATCAATCAGTAAGATTTCCTTCAAGCCCTCCTTTGATAATAATTTGAACTACTTTACCTCCAATAACAAGTGGAAAACTTCTCCTGTCATGCTTATAGATCAGCCCTCCAAAAGGGTGTTTTATTCTTTAAAAAGTGCATCAGGAAAAAAAAAAAAGAACAAATGAATGGAGGGAGTGAATGCATGAATGAGCAAACACATGAATGAATGAATGAAATCAATGAATGAATTCTTATGAGTAAACGCCTTTCAAAGGGCAGGCTTAACTTGCATACCGATCAGTTACACAAGAATTACAGTAATTATCGTCCTATTCTGTAACAATAAGTAATTACCAAACAGCATCTGCACAATTGGTGGGCCAACTGCAAATGCAACAAGCTTGTTATCCTTTTAAAAACTCATTTCTAAACAATGTATGTGAAAGATTTCATGTAAGCATAAAACTGTACCCTCTTGATACAACCCAATTCAATTTTTAGGCTTCAAATTGCTTTCTAAATCACCTATATTAAAATAGCCATAGGGATGCCAACTCCTTCTTGGGGCTTTTGCCTTTATAATACTGTTGGAATATGGTACTATGTTCTGACAAACTGAGATGGTCAAGTTAAGTGGATATTGGAATGTTCACAGGGCACAAATATTGCCTGCACATTTTTACAGCTTCTGAGAATCACTTAATTTTAAGATTTTGCTTTTGTTTCATAGAAAATATTGTACAGAGGAGATGGTGCCAATAAAGCAATTTAAAGGGGGCACAAAATTCCCTAGTATATCTCAGAAATCTTTCAAGGAAGTCAGCAAGGTTGGACTGCACTATTGATATTCCACATTTATATCTCATCTTTTTTCTGGGGAATATATTGTAACACAAGCAGATTGAGTTGAACTCCAGCAAAGTTTTTGGAACATGTGCTTGAGACATAATGATCCCCACACTGCAGATGGGGGCTGAGACAGAGACACACATGCCTAAAACACTGAGTGAAACTACTGCTAAGATATGAATCCAAGGTGTCCTGACTCATGGTTTTCATACAGAAGCTAAACATGTTTTAGAGCAACTACATCAAATCTAGGTATACTCATCTTCCCCCCTGTTTAGGTTAGTTTTTCTATGAAGGTCAATTGATAGAAGAAAAAATGTGAAATACACACTTAATTTTTAAACTTCTATTCAACACTCACTAAAAATCTAATGTGGCTTGCTTCCAAGTATGTGTCTGCAGGACTGCTACCAAAGGAGTGCATCTTGCAGTGCCTGACATGCTAAGGCCATTTCTGCATGACACTGTTATAGTGCCATTATTCCACTTTCAACATCCTAAGGAATCCTGGGGTTTGCTATTTAGGGAGGGGCATTTAGAATTCTCAAGAAACCACAAACCCCAGAATTCCACAGGATGTTGAAAATGGAATAATAGCACTATAACAGTGTAGGGTGGAAATGGCCTAAGAAACGAGAGATTGGATTTACTGTGAAGGTTCATTCTGGGATGGCAGGAGGAGCAATCGGGTTAATGCCAAAGAGAATAGGCAGGAGTCTTCATTCTTTTTCAGTTATGACAGTTAAGACCTCCCCACCTCTCTGACAGTTTTGTTATCTAGCCATGCATAAGTGAGCCTGGGACCTTCTTCTGCATACAAGTCTGTGTTCTTAACTATACCTGTCTCTCACTAACTCAACTCATCTATATCTTTTTCTTCTTTCTTCTTTCTCTTTCCTGCTTTTTCCTCTTTTTTAAAATTAGTGTGGTGTGGACTCCGCCTCCTGCCATCCGAGAATGAATCTTCACAGTAAGTACAATGTCTCATTCTTGGAGTGGCATGGAGGAGAAATCCACAATGATTGGGATTTACCCAAACCACACCCTAGGCGGCAGTGTTCTCAGCTCCTCAAGACTGACTGCAGTGCAGTCCTGTCAAAAGCTGCCTGTGATGATTTAAACTTATCTTACAATGTCTGACAAAAGTTGAAAGCTCTGACCATCCAGCTGCAGAACATATGTCATGAAATGATGAAATTACAGTGTAAGCAGTGCTAGTCACCACTGATCTTGTTGAATGTGGCCAAAGATTTCTAAGCCTAGGTTTGCCCACATAATCATAAGAGTGGAAGATGTTTTGACTCATCTTCTAATCACAGGTGCAGCTGGTGCAGAAGCCTTAACTGTGCAAATGCACTCTTGGCTACTGCTGAGACCTGGGCTTCCAGGCTCAGAATTGAATCCAAGAGCACTCCCAAGCTGCAAACCTGTGTCTTCAGGGGAAGTACGAGACCATGTAACACAGGCTGAATCCCTATTCCCTAATCTGCCTTTCTACTGATCAGGGGCATCTCTGTCTTGTCTGGATTAAGTTCTGGATGGCAGTTGTCTTTCTATTAACCAATCTTGCATTTACCATGTAGCATATTCCTTGCTTCTTTCGCAAAATCTGCCTCCTCTGTGGAGATGCACACCCTGTCGGACATAAAACACCACAAAGCCCTATCCTCTAATCAGAGTGTTTGGGGCTATGTGTGCATTACATATTTATTTACTCTGAGATACCATAACTATTTTGAGGTTAATCATTTTAATTAACATCAGATTTTGGAACCGGATGTAGTTACCTTAACGTTCATGAGCTACATTTCATATCCCAGTTTTGAAAGAATAAAATGCAGCCATACATTTTAGGAAGGAAGAAGTTATTGGGATATCTTAATATTTACCAGATTTCAGTTCTGTAGGCCATGTGGCAGTTTTCTTTTATACCCACATGAGTAAGTCAATCTGTCCCAAGCAACTTATTTCTAGATAACTACTCATTATTTGGAAATAAGAAGAAAAAAATCTCCTTGAACCTTTGAGACAGAAGGTATTACAAAAGAAAAACTAAAAACCATGCAGATCCTAGTGCACTGGTGTGCTTAGTTTTGAAAGTCAGATATACAGGCAAAAAAGCTGGACTTAGAATCCAATTCCAAAGATGTATTTGCATATATCAGTCTCTATCACTTACCCATTCGGTTACTTCTTTGCTTTCAAGCTCATAGAAATCAGATATAAATGATCATTTAGAAAAGCAAAAGACATGTTACAGAAGGCAGTATGCTTTTTAAGTGGGAAGCACAGTAAAAGGCAGCTGTAAAGCTACTGCTGGTGCCAGATCTTGCCAAAAGTACCAGATGCTATTGGTGCAGCAGCAAAAATTCCAATGTGTTTCAGAAGGACAGATGGCATGGCATCATCTCACAATATTCTTAGGACATAAAATGTTTATTTTGACATTATGTATGTGATTATTTTCTCCTTATGTTACTGTGATTCCTATCCTAAACAGAATGACAAGTAATCCTTTTAGTCACGGTGTATTTCTAAGGGATGGCAATGAAAATATAGGCACTAAATGAGTAGTTTTAGACAGAAATCATGATGATATGAAAGCAACTGTTCACGGACTTAAGAAATCACCCACATACTTATAGAGGACACCATAGCTTTGCATGGGCATTGGAAGCAGAAGCAAGCAGAGTTTCTGAAGAGAGGTGACACTAGACTTCTTCTGATTCTATTTACAAAACAAAGAAGGTGAGGATCACACAATTCCTCAATGTGTTAACTGAGAAAAGAGAAAGTCCATGCCAGTCTTTCCCTTCTGCTGCCCCTTCCTGCAGGCTCAATGTCCACTTCCCAGCAATCTCTTGAAAGGGAGAACCATTTTGTGCAATCATCATTCTGAGTTCTCCCAGTGAAAGTACTGTGATGTGTGGAGAGATGTTTATCCTCAGGAGACAAGTGAATTTCAGGGGCTTAGAGTGCAGCAGGAGTTACCACTCCATGAACTCTTGGGGAAGAACAAGGAATACACTTGAAAGCTTTCATGACAACACCCCTGACAATACGTCCATTTTTAGGGTACAAAAATGTCTTCTGTTCTCAAAGAACAGGAAAAATCCTCCCATTTCATTGTTCTCTTTTCTGTCTCATATATTCCAGATTTACCAACCTCAGTTTTTAAGAAGAAATTTGTTCACCATAGTATTTAATATTTTGTGTTTGAGATTCTAAACTATCTTAATGTTATAGTCACTATTTTAAAAAAACACCATTGCTCTCAGGGGCACAGAAAGCACAAAGTTGTTGACAATGCATGCTCATGAAGCCGAAAGAAGCCGATATAGACTTGAGATGGCTGCCTCTTACTAAACTCTGTAGGAGCTGAAGAATGCAGTAACGCCATGAAAAATGGCTCTTGTCAAATAATACCAAGAGAAAAAAAATAATCCATTTAGAAATCCAAAGAAACCAAGACAAATTGCTGGTGTCATGGGACACTAACATACACGTTGTAGCAAAGCAAAGACAAATCACCTGCAATTGTTTTACTTGCTAATGTACAATTATGCATATTGTTATATTTGGGGTATATTTTTTTTCACGTGAAAGCAACTATCCCAGTTCCAGCATACCAAGAATGGTGGTAAGCCATAAACAGCTCAGACATTTTAATTACAGAGGGGTTTTTTTTGAAACCTGATGTTTTCTAATTTTAGCTCTGTTGTACAAGATAAATCATCAAGATAAATCACCCAAAATTAAACAATCAAGTGTTGTGATCATGTCTGACTCAATGCAGCACAGTAAGTGTGGACTTGCTGAACAAGGTCATTCCATGACTCTTGTGGAGCAGGCAGTCTTGCAGAAGCTTTCGCCTACATCTCTGTATGTTGTGGTTGTTGTTGTGTGCTTTCACGTCATTTATGATAACTGTAAGGTAACCTATCATGGGGATTCAAACCTCTGAAAGATTCATTTAAAAGGGATTTGCTCTATCTTTCCTCTGAAGCGTGGGTTATCATGGAGTGAGGATTCAAATTCTGATCTACAGAGTCCTATCCAAAGCTCAAACCATGACCATAACCAGATGTTAAATGATTACAGCAGCGCTTGAGACCTCCAGAGGACCACACTGGACCTCAGATGTGATGACTTCACTAGCTTCTTCTGGCTTCAGGGACACAGTCATACACTTCTGCAATTTTGCCTGCAGTTGTATCATTCAACATTCTGTTGCAGCCTATTACAGCAGGAGTGGGGGAAGCGCAGGCCAAGGTTGCATGTGGGCCCTGATCTCCTTTTTGAGGCCTTTGGTGCCTCCAGGAAATTGCCAGAAGCCCCCAGATCAGTTGTAAACATTTTTTTCAGGCCATTTTTGGGCTCAAAATCTCTCCAAAGTCCTCAAAACACCTAAAAAATCTAGCAGTTTTTCTCCCCTTCCAAATCTCAAACTTCCTTTCCAAACTCCAAGCTCTCCAAATGGCTTAGAGATGATAAAATTTGAAACTTGTCTTTCTAGTTTAATTGTGGCTGCATGGCTACATTGTGGCTGCATTGTCACTGTTTGGTATAGCTGTACATACAAAATGGCCCTCATCACTAGGGCAATTTCCCATTCCTGCTTTACAATTATGGGGCACACGAACTGGGCTAGAAAACAAAACAAAACAAAACTAGTCAAGAGTAGCTAACAAAGGTTCAACTTAGATTTAGGTCACTAAAATAATTAAATTAAAACAAAAGCTTCCCAATCAAATGACCTCACACTGAGTACCTTGCTTAACAGGTAGGGATGGCAGACAGCCACCCCCAGGCAATGTATCAGTTCAAAAGAATTACTCAGTCTTCCATATTTTCTTGGTCTCTCCAGAGAGAAAGCAGGACTGTGGGTGTAGAAAGGATCACTATGGAGAGAACAAAAGACAGGAGTAGACTAACTTTAACTGCCATGCCACCCATGTTTCTTGATCTTATAATAAGAGTGATGCTTGGTGAGATGGGGTGGAAGGTTGGAAAAAGTTTCCAGAAGTAGGTTTTTTAAGTAACAGGTCCCTAGGCCAGTACTATGCAGGTATACACCTCAGTGCCTCATATCAGCCAATGACATAATGCTTGAACTATACTAGCATTCAGGTGCACTCTTCTCTTCCACTGTGTCAACAGTGAACGGTGGTAAGTTGTCACACTACCTCATTGGTGACTGCTGAATGTGAGAAAGAGAATGTACTTTATGAAGCAGTAAGACACTTCACTGTATAAATATTTATCCAAGTTATGCTTTCCATTGCTTGATTGTATAGTTATCCAATTCTACTTTTATGTACAAGCAGAAAACACATCATTTTCTCATAGAGCTCATACCTGCCTGAAGGAAACCACAGTTTCATGTATACACTATTAGTGCAATTGACAGCATGTTGAGCTGCCATACATTTTTTAAAAAAGGAACAACAGGAGGTAGCATTGTTTTTAACCTGTAGTTGTTGAAGTTGCATCTTTCAAAATATTTGTAAACAATTATGATGGAAATGATTCTCACAGCTCATTTTATGTCTGTGGTTTAACTTGCGTTCACAGACAATCCACTGAAAATAAACGTGTTTAAATTCAAGCTGATCTCCAGAAAGCAGATGCAAAGGCTGCTTAGTGGCTAAACTGCTTTTCACTTTTTAGTAGCCAGCAGAAAATACACATGGACACACACACATGCATGAGAACATAAGAGAAATATCTTCTCAGCAATTCTAAAATGTGCAAAACACAGTTGATGGAACACTACACTAAAAGGACATAGAAAAAGATACAATGACAGGAATCTCATACACATGTTTAAACTTCTCTAGGCATGTGGTTGCATTTTTTTGGTTGTTCTGCAATGGGCATCTTCAGTTCATGGTTATGTAAGCAGAGTTCCACAGTGGAATCATTTCACACATAAATCCTATTGATAATCCCAACTGCATGAGAGCCCATTCAGTCAGCTAGATTTACCTACACACTGACTCACCACTGAACAGTTGGTTGAATGGGTGTACTCTAGTTGGAACTTATCAACTACGGCTGCAATTATGAATTCCTTCCACTTAAGTATTTGTCAATGGCTTCAGTGTACCACTTTATTCAATAGGATTGAAGTAACATCAACCACGTATCCCATTAAAAGATGAGACAATGTGCAGGCACACTGGCAAATAACACAATGTTGGTATTCAGCTGAATGATGATCAAGTGCAACTATGAGAGTTTTCAGAGTCATTAAGTTGATCACACAGGCCAACACCCTGCCATGCAGGAATACACAACAAAAGCATTATAGGATCATAGAGTTGTGTAGTACAAATTTATACTACACATGCTTGATGTGAGACTTCAGTCCATGAACACTAGAAACCTAGTCAGCATTTCCCACAAGGTAATATCCTCCCTTAACCTTGCCAGCAACCCTCTCTTCCTTCTTCCACCTCTATGACACTCCTTACTTTGATGATAATTTCAAAGGTCAAGAGCTACTCCTAGGTGAATGAATCTGGTCAAAAAATTACATGTAAGATGATAGTTATCACATATGGTCTACTAGCCTCTCATAAAGTACCTCATATAATAAAAGCTGCTGCATAAACAGGAATGAGACAGTGAGAATGCTGTTTTATCACCTTTTAACTTTCTCAACCCAATGATCTATACACCAGCTTTTCGCTTATAGGTAAGTGGATTGGAGATTCAGAAGCTTAAATGTCAGGAATGTAATTATGATATCTTTGCCCTTGGTCATAGATGTCTTTTATGCAGGAGCTGAATGTATTTCTACCTTTCAAAGAGAATCTGAGGAGTCATTTATCTCTCCAAGGTCTTCTTGCTGAAGACTGTGTATAAGTATGTATTAATCCTAGCTCATTTCTCACTACAGTGAGAAAGAGAAAGCACTGAGCAAATTCAATGATTATATGACATCTAGTCATAATCCTTTAGAGTAACAGAAGTCCCACATATGGTGGTCTGTATTATTTTTTTATAACAGAAAAGAGTATGTTGCAGTTAAAATGCAGTATGCAGATCCAACCACTTCATTCTCCCACTATTCCAAATCAACACTATCCACAGCTTCCTTAGCCTACTAGCAGAAGATGTAGAGTTTTGTTATACAATCTCAAATATAAAATGTAATCCAACTTTTACATGTTATACACTGGTCTTGGATAAATTGCTTCAAGCAGCTTTTACTTTAAAGAAACAGACATTTGCATTCTGCTTTAGTCTTTCACATTTGGCCATGCTTCAATGATCTTTCAGAACTTGGAAGCTAATAATTAACACTGCATTTTTCTTATTTTATAGAATACATACTGTATGATTAGCACTGGCTCAAGTTAGACACCACCAATTCAGCACAAATGTTCCTCAGGATGGTTGCCTACTTCTAGATTAGTAAGGTACAGTGTACTTGTGGAGGAATGTGGATTAAATAAATATTGCCTGAAATCATGTTAATGACACATGTATTTCTTGTTCTGAATGGGGTGCAAGTGAAAATTCTCTAGCCCCTTGCGCCCCATACATAAGCAACCCCCTTGAAGCTTCCAAGTCCTGTGGGGCCACTGGTATGACAGAAGTGGAGGTGTGAGGGATGGATAAATGGAGAGAGGGAAGTACCCTAGCAGCAAGGACTATTTCTTCTCCCCACTGAAGTATCCTAGAGAGAGGCAAAAGAACAAAGTCACCATTCCAGTGCCTCTCAGTTTGTCTAGCAAACAAACACTGGGATGAGAGGCAGGGTCCACTCCACGCCACTTTTCAACCACTGTGTATTTTTAAACATATATCCAAACCCACTATGGAAAATCCACGATCCATCCTCACTCAACCTGCAGTACGACTAGTTGCCTCTAAACAAAGAAATACAGAAAGCTGTCTGATACTGAGTCAGATTATTGTTTCATCAAGCCCAGTTTTATTGGTACTGATTCATAGTGGATTTCAAGGGCTTTGGACAGCAGCCCATGATATCTGTGGAACTCTCCTCCAGCACCAGATTTCAGATGAGTTGTTTCTCTTCCTGTCTGCTTTCTTGACTGTCCAACTTTCACTGCCTGACACACAAACTGGAAATACTATGGCACAACTGACTTTGATATTCAATGATGAATTTTTATACTTGAGGACCTTTTCTACTGCATATACTTGTGCATAAATTGAAAATTTTATGCCAAAAATCTGACCCCAAAACCCTGGGTCAACTTATACACAGGGCAACATGGTAGCTCTGTCAGCTGTGACACTGCTTCTGGCCTTTTGTAATTCCTGCTTGAAAAAAATTATGGCAACAGTGGCTGTTTGGTACTTCCCCGCCATGCTGGAGATAGCAGAGGGCGTCAGTGTTCCTTTTAGGCTCTCCCTGGACAGACTAAGGTCCTCCCTTAGTCCTAGGAGAACCTGAAAGAAGCCCTGATTATTCTCCTTGCTGCAGGAGCAGCTCTTTGGTGCTTCCCCACCAGGACGGATAGATTAGAAGGGGTCGGGAGAAACTGAAAGAAGCCTTGTTCTCCTCACTACAGCTACAGCAGTGGCTCTTTGGTGCTTCCCCACTGGGTTGGAGAGAGCAGAGGGGGGTCAGTGCTTCATTTATGGTAAGTTCTCCCCAGATGGACTAAGCTCTCACTGTAGTCCATCCAGAGAGAGCCTTAAAAAAGAGTCAACCCCCTCTACTCTCTCTGGTGACCTTTTGCAATGCATGGGTGGAAAAATGGCAGCAATGGTGGCTCTTCAACTATTCCCCACTATGGTGTACAGAGGTTGCTTCTGCACTGTGGTGGGGAAGTGCCAAAGACCTTCTGTCACTTCCATTTTTCCACCCAGGCACTGCAAAAGGCTGCTGGAGAGAGTAGGGGGGTCAGTGCTTCTTTTAGGTTCTCCACTGACAGCCAAAGCCCCCCCCCTTTCACCAACGTACCAGTATCTCCATTGTATTAGTACTGCCATTGTACCAATATGACCACTTTATCTGTAGCAGTAACCATTTTGCCTTAATCTTCCCCAGAGAGGAAGGCCTTCACTTATATGTGTCTAATATTGCAATAAATCCAAGCATAAGCCTACCATCCATTGTTAACATAGTAGGTACTTTTAAAAAAATAGTTCTTGCCCTCTGCAAAATGAGTTCTGCCAAGAAAATGAGAGCTTCTTAGACAGCATCATTCAAGCTAAAAGTTATTGAATCTGCAAAGAGATCTAATAATTGAATACCCGCAAAAGAATTTGGTATCAGTGAAAAACTTGTAAGAGACTGGAGAAAACAAGAGGTTACACTACAAAAACTGCAGGTCAAAGAAAGCGCTGCGTCACAAATCTGTGTCTTTTGACGAAATGGAAAAGGATCTGAATGCCTGGGTCTCAGAATGCAGACAAAATGACTACATCCTGACTCGATCTAGCATTTGGATAAGGGCGCTTCAGATAGTAAAAGAACAAAAAATTCAACAACCAAAGACACTGCACATTTCACAGCACAGGCTTTGATTTATGCAGTTCACAAACCGCTAAGGATTGTGCCTTCGCCAGCAAACAAAGATCTCACAGAACCTGTCTCAAGAGTTAGATCAGAAGGTCACTTAGTTTCATAGATTTATTATAAAGCATGACTTCGATCAGGCTAAAGCTGATAATATGGATTTTCAATATGCCTGGAATCCACCTGCCAGCTGACCTCAGTTCTCAGATAAGAACATATGGGAGAGGCACTCCCTTAAGCACCAAGGTTCCAGCCTCTTAGGGCTCTAAATGACATCACAAAGCACTTTGAATTCAGACCAGAAACACGTTGGCAGCCAGTGCAATTCTTTTAAGACTGACATTACATGCTGTATCTGTGGTATTTTAGTCAGCAGTCAAGCTGCTGCATCTTGCACTAGGTGCAGCTTCTGAATTTCCTTCAAGGACAGCCCCACATAGAGCAGATTACAATAATCTACTTGAGAGGTTACTGCTGCATGGTCTACTGTAGCTAGCTTATCTCTGTACAGGAAAGGTCATAGCTGGTGCACTAGTTAACGTCGGTGTCAAGTCCTCCAACCCAGAGTTGTCTTGGGCTCTAGAGACAGATAAATCTAAGAATACTCCCAAGCTAGTCCAAATAATAAATATAAATTATTATTAAATTAAAATTAAATATTAAATATTAATATTGGTTTATATTTCAGAATTAAAAGAAATTAAAATATATTCTGTGGCCATATGTTCTAATGTCGATTTAATGACAACCAGCTCACTTCCAAGAGTAAACAGGGCATTCACACAAGCTGGAAGGCTCCTGGAAGTTTATATTAAGGATAAAGCTGGCTTCCAAGAAAGACAAGAGCAGAGCAAGAGAACTGTGCGGGATAAACCTATCTCAGAAAGTAAAAAATCTCATGGGCAAACGGCTACTCACCACATAAGTTTTCATGACTCACTTAAAAGCCAAATAGCAATAAATGAAGTAAGGATTAACTACTATAAAACAGTATGTTTCTGAAGGGAATTCTTACCATGCCCATTTCTACTATAACTGAAAAATATTTTAAGTAATATTTTTCTCAAAGGAACAAGTTTTACTAGGCCAAATATCAAAGCTCTTGCAGAGGAAGTAAATTCATTGCAACACACTAACTTCTAGGCAGGCAATGAAAAGGCTTACATTTAACTGGTTTTCAACTTCCTCTTAACTGGATGGATTACGCATGGCAAAAAGCAAATTTGACTGTGAAAAAGCTGAGTGAAAATCCATCTCTTGATATCTGTTTCTGGTGCACAGCTTGGCACAAGGCTGGCATGTACCTCTATTCCAGTTCTAAGGTTTTCTTGAGTTACACAAAGTAATAAAGAAACGCTTATTGTATAAAGAGAGTTTCTTTTCTTTTGCTTGTTTACCACGTCCCTCTGTTCCTGCTGAGGAGCAGAACTGAGGCCTCTACAATGCTTCACAGAAACCACCCACTCTTATTCTTTCCCATGAAGCCTTCATTTTTCTACATTGTGGCATCAAGAGCAGCTAATTATATTGCTGTACAAGGAATCATGGTAAATGGTAACACCAACGATCTGTAGAAGCATCCTGCAACAATGACATTAGTCCAGTGGTTCTTACCCTGGGGTCCGTAGACCCTCAGGGAGCCATGATGTCCTGATAGGAGTTCCGTGAAGCCTTGAAGAAATGTTATAAGCTTTTACAGATAAGAAAAGAAGCAAGGAAGGAAGGAAGGAAGGAAGGAAGGAAGGAAGGAAGGAAGGAAGGAAGGAAGGAGACATTGATCTCAAACAGCAGGACTCTTTTGCTGATGATATATACCCTTTGTGCAAAGTTTCATTACAATATTTCAAACTTTTCAAGTTATGAAAATAGCTGTTTGATAGCAAAAAAAAAAAAAAAAATGCACTCAGCACTTGCCACTTTTGCATGCTGTGAGGACATGCAAGTGAATGACACTGAGAAAGCCTGTGACATTTCCCGATATTGCATTTTAAATCTTGAGTTAAGTCTTGCGAGTCCATGACGATGAAAGATATTTAAAGAAGATCCATGGTAAAGAAAGAGTTAAGAACTGCTGACAGAGTCCATACCATGTTCATCAATAGAAAAGAACACTGAGATTTGATTAGGAAGTGATGATTAAAAGGAAAAAAGGATTAATCATTTATTTAGGCTGATCAAGTACTAAAACGAGGATAGGCTGGGATTTTCAGGCATGGAATCTAAGACCTGAATTTCAAAGCTTTTAAGAGTGTAAACAATCACAGTAAACACCTGGCCCCGAGGGCTCAGTTTCAATGGGATGACTCTCAACAGTTCTGTCTTGTCTTCTAAGAGGCAAATCATCCTTCCTTGTAAAGTTGAAACTTATTCAGCATTCTGAAGAACACCAATGAAAAAAGAACCATATTGTATGCCTAAATATCTGCTCCTTTGTGTTGCTTCTCACTCAGTTCTATTGTTATGAAGATTCCTCTGATGTAAGGTTACTTTCTGATCTCAATTATTCAAGGAAAACATTCTCTTTATGATGTCTACTTCTAAGGGTACATACTTTCACTGGCTCCCAGGAAAGAATTATAAAAAGCATATGAAGGCTTTACAGACTATTGTAATTTGCAAGCTGTTTCAAAAGCTGCGTATTCTGTGTTCTTGAGTGTATTTGCTTTTCAGAAAAAATATCTGCATAAAATAGCAGGTTCAACAACATGTTTTGCTCACTGCAGAATAAAACGAGCACTCTAATTTTGCTCTTTGACAACAAATTATATGGATGTCAACTGATGTTGAAAACACTTTAAAGGTAAATATAGGAACACAACAATTATTATACACAATTTCATTAAATGAAACATATTACTTCAATGAATACATCAAGCCTGTGTTATGAATTTCAGCTGTGAAGTAAAAAAATTATAGTCCTAATCACACTCAAGACAGGTAAGACCAAGTCTGTGTGTTATTTATTTATTCATTTATTTTTTTTTTGGAACATTTGAAACAGAGTTCCGTTCAACTCTTCCCAGATTCCTGCTTTTATGGAACATCTGTGCCTTACAGTGCATCAGACCATTGGTTTATCTAGCTCAGCACTGTCTGCTAAGACTGGTGTTAGCTTTCAAAGACCTCTGATAAATTCCCTCAGATCCTCCTTTTATTTTATATTTTGCAGTGAGACCTCTATCATGAACCTCTACCACGTAATACATATTTTAGAACTTCCAGTTCATGTGAAATACTGGCTAGCCCTACTGATCTCATGAATTGAGTGTGACAGCTAAAACTGAATCAGTGCTCTCCTGCAAGAGACTATTACAAGAAAGATATTGATAGTGGAGGACAACTGGTCTTTCAAAGAAGATTGCCTGACATTACTAACAAGAATAATTTGATCTGAAAACTATTGAAGATCTTCTGGGGAATCCCTGAATAACCCAGAACACTAAAACATTGCTCTGAAGCATAACATTCAAGTAATTTCAATATTCTGGTAGATGTTTTTGTTCTACATTTGTCTGCAGCTGTTTGTTGTTGTTTTTAAGAGCAAGCATGGTGTAGCAGTTTGAGTGCTGGACTGACACTCTGGGAGACCAGGGTCTAAGTACCCCGCTCAGCCACAGAAACCCACCAAGTGACCTTGAGCAAGTCATATTTTCTTACGTAAGAGGATGGCAATGGCAAACTTTCTTTGAATAAATCTTGCCATGAAAACCCTATGAATCAACCTGAAGGCACATAACAACAACAACAACAACAACAACAACAACAACAACAACAACCTTATTATTATTTCTCCACTATCAAAAGTGTATATGTTGCTTAACACAGATAAAACAGACAGGTTGCCCAAGGAACCCACAATGTAAAAAGAAACAATTGAAGAAAAAGTAAGAAATGTAGGAGGGATAAGGTAAGTAAAAGGGACATAGGCAACTGTAAAAGTGACATACGCAACCGTAGAAAAAAACAGCAATAGAACAAATTAGCAACTATAGATATAGTCATGGATAACCAGGACATGAAGGTTAATTCACTATAACAAAAGGCAAGAGAAAGACAGCCTTATATCAAAAAGCTGATTCACTATACCAAAAGGCAACAGAAAGATCAAGGAGGTAAGACGCAAAGTAGAGTCCTTAATCTGAGCGAGATCACCTATGATCTTTGCTCAAGCAGTCTTAGCGGAGTAAGGAGGATGGTAACCAGATTGTTGATGGTAATCTTATAAGAAAGGAAGCCAGGATAGGATGCAGTGAGTGGAAAGTTACAGTGGCATGCTACAGAAATTAGAACGAGGTAATGAGGAAAAGGCAAGACTGGCCAGTATATAGCGGGTAGAAGTTTTTGTTTTTTAATTGAATTGAACAGGCTTCTATCTTTGAACAGAATGCAAAAACAGCACAAGATACTTCTGAGCATGTGCTATGAGTTGGGGTAAGCAACCCACTGCTCTCTAAAATTTCTTGCATCTCAGATATACTTATTGAGTCTTAGGGGACTTGCAGTCCAAAACATCTGGAGGGCAGCAAGTTAGCCACCCCTAACAGAGAGGAAGGTGCAAATGGATGCATTCTGCATGACAGACTTCATGTTTGTACAACTTTTTCTTTTCTCTTCTCTCCTTTTCCCATGTTCTCTTCTACACAGTTTCTGAAACCCACTAAGGTATGCTGAATGATTTTATTATGCTCCTTGGCTTGGCAAGTTAAAAAAACAAATATGATCAACCAAGTTCAAATTAAGCATTTGCTCAGGTACATCTTTGTTGACTAGAGAATGCATTCTTTTCAGTGGTAACATTTCTAATGATTGACACTGAAGGCAGAGTAGTCTTTACTAATTTTGAAATGCATTCCTTATTCTGTTTCTTGGGCCAAATGTATAATTTAGAGAACAAAACCTTAATAAAACAAAGGGTATCTATTATATAAACATCAGCATGTACAGCACAAAGTGAAAAGCATTCAAAAGGTGATGGCAAAATTGTGAGGAGACAAAGATGAACAGGGTCTATAAAAGGCATATTTATAAGGTATATTCTGGAGGAACACTTACAGAATCTGGATCTCTCTGTTGTTCAAGAAAAGCTGAAAATTCTACCAGTCTAAGTTTAGTTGTTCCAATGGAGCGACCCTGCCAAGCAGGAACCGAGGGTGCTGGGGCTGATGCAGGCTCAAACCCTGGAGTGTGAAAAATCAACCTCATGAAGTCAACAATTTATCTGCTATTCTGGATTATGGCTGCATTATGTTATTAACTCTTATAGGCAAGTAAAACTTGATGCCAGTATGTCTTACTATTACTTTTACAAATGCAACTGCTTTAAACTTAGCTTGAATCTAATGAACAGCAGCATAATTTGTATTTTTGTATTTCTGTTTTGCATTTTATTAACAGTACATTTGGCTCTTTGTTGATGCTATGTTGTTTTTATTCAGCATTTACATTCTTCTCAATAAACCAACAGACAAAGCAACACACACACTGTCCCACTATCTTCTGAAGTTCTTGCATTGCTTATAGGTTCTATTTTAATATATTGCTGCTCCATATTATCTCGTATGACAAAAAGAAAATAACAATGTAATAAAACTTAAGATACTATTATTCTAGATCAGTGGTTCTTAAGCTGGGTTACAGGGACCCTTGGGGGTCCACAGAGCCCTCACAGGGGGTCCATGAAGGCTTGATGGCTTGCAGCAGCCACAGAGACATAGCAGCAGTGAGGTTGGGGGCAATGAAACCACTCCCTTCTTTTGCAAAAGTGGGAGCAGTTTGGGCACATGCACACATATCCCCTATGCTGCATCCCTGATGAAAGGGACATGGTGGCAGACATGTGTGTGCACCCAGACTAGGACTCAGGAGACCAGGGTTCATATCTTCACTTGACCATAGAAACCTACTGGGTTACCTCAGGCAAATACAGGTTGTTTACCTGCAACTGTGGTTCTTCAAGTTGTCATCTATGCCTTCACACATTTGGGTCATGCACCTGTGCAGAACCATCTACTGGAAAGTTCCAGAGCTGAGTAGTTTGGTAGGAACCCACCCCCTGTGTGTATTGCACATGCCTAAACCCATCAAGCTACTCCCCTCTTCAGTTTCAAAGTCCGCCATACAAGGACTTGGAAGAGGGGAGGGGGGTTGTGTGCGGGTACAGACAACCACTTGAAGAACCACAGTTACAAGTAAGCAGCCTGTCCTTCTTCATGGTCTCTGTGCTTCACACAACTGGATGATTAACAAGCTTACCACAGGATGGAGGGATAGGTCACTGTAGAATAGAGGACAATACTGCTCTCCCTAAATTCACATCCCTTCAGGCTCTAAAATCCAGGTGATAATGGCAGATGAAGGTGGACGGCTGAGACCATGTTGCAATCCTGTGGAGATCCAGGAGAGAGACTCCTTTTAGGGCAGCAGCCGAAGAAGATACACTTCTGGTAGAATGGACTCTTAATAGTAGTAGGTAACAGCTAGTGGGCAAGTTGGTAGGCAATACAAATAGTCTCAGCCATCCATTTGAAGATTCTTTGGGATGAGACCTTTTGGCCCTTGTGAGTACCACCGCAACAGAGAAATAGGCTGTTGGTGAGATGAAAAGATGCAGTCCAGTGTTTACAGAAAGCAAGGGTGCAATGTACATCCAAAGAGTGCAACGAGTGCTCAGGCAGCATGGAGAGGTGAGTGTAGGAGGCAGGCAGAACAATGTCTTGGGAGAGATAAAATTCAGACACCACCTTAGGGAGAAAGGAGATATCTGGATGAAGGACCACTTTATCCCTGTGAAAGACAAGAAAGGGCTCACTGCAGTAGAGTGCTGCAACTTCGCTAGAGCAGACAGCTGAAGTAACAGCAAAAGGAAGATGGATTTCAGTGAGGAAGTGTTCATGAACAGTCGCTAGGGGTTTGAAGAGGTGTCGTAATAGTTGGGAAAGAACCAGTGGCAAAGACCACAGAGGAGGGGCTTCTGTCGCAGGAGGGTAAAAGTGAGATAGGCCCTTTAAGAACAACTTGACTATTGGATCCATGAGGAAAGTACAGGAAGAGTTGGTGGGAGGATGATGGGTGATGATCGCAGCTAGGTCCACTTTTAGAAAAGAAAAGGTGAGGTCAGCTTCTTTCAATGAACGGAGAAAGTGGAGGATGGTGGAGGTGAGAGCTGGAGAGACTGGTTCAGAGCACTGAGATGTGAAATCACAATACTTTTTCCATTTGTACCAGTAGGATCTCTTGGCAGAGTCCTTGCAGGATGAAATACCTCCTGTAGGGTAGGAGAATCTAACTGATTATGCTCCACATGGTCAGTCAGAAGAGGTGGGATGCAATGAGTGGAAGTGTAAAGATGGTGGATGGCATGCAAGGCTGTGTTGCAGAGGGTGTAGGCATGTTTCCTTGAAAGGAAGGTTCTGCCGGACATGGAGTCCAGGGTGGTTCCTATGAAATCTATCCAGAAATTGGGGGAGAGGACTGACTTCTTGGAATTATCTCAAGGACTAGGCGGTGGAGGAAGGAGAGTGTGTGATGCAAGTCCTGAAACAGTTTGTCTCTGCAGAGCCTTACCAACAACCAGTAGTCAAGGTAGGGGTACAAGATGACTCCTTGAGTGCGGAAATGGGACATTATGACTGTCATACACTTTGTGAAAACCCTTGGGGCTGTGGTGAGACCCAAGGGTAACACGCAGTACTGGAAGATGCTGTTGCTGACGGAGAAACAGAGGAATTTACTGTGTTGTGGATGGATAGTGATGTGGAAATACACATTGTGAAGATCTAAAACCGCAAACCAGTCTCTGTGATCCAGGAATGGTAGAATGGAAGCCAAAGTGGTCATCTTGGACCTGCATGGGCTGATGTAGCTGTTCACTCCTCTGAGGTCCAATATAGGGTGAAGATCACCATCTGCATTGGGAATAGTGACTTACAAGGAGAAAAACCTAGTCCTCATGCCCCTGGGGGGAAGTCTCTTGATGGCCTCTTTTTGGAGGAAGTTATCAATCTCGTTAAGCAACACAGGATGTGGGTGAGTTTATCAGAATATGCCAATGGGGAATGTTGGCAAATTCAATGGCATGGCTGAGACGAATTATGGGAAGGAGTCTGAGGTGATGGTCCACCAGGAGGTATAGTGAGTGGATAGGCAAGGAGTGCCAGTGACATCTACTGACAAGCTAGAGGTAGAGACCTGCGGGAAACATTTTTTAGAGGATTGATGAGGGTGTTGCTTGAAAGTCTTCCTGGAAGACGATGGCTGAAAAAAGGTGGCTGTGGGAGGGAGGCTGGAGTCTGTTTCATCACCTCCTGTCAGGCTGGAAGGAATAGGATGGTGGCAGGTGTGGGTGCCTGGGTGTCCTCAGTTTCAAAGGCCAGATCCTTAATGGTTTGAGGTGGAAGAGAAACAGCTATGCCAATGGCCTTCGCCATGCAGAGGACAATATCAGAAAGATGTCTCACATCCATAGGTCGGGCATCAGATGTTGTATCCAAAACAGCTGTCGGAGACAGAGGTGTAGCTGGGTGGGCAGAGTCAGCTGAAGAAGTGTCTGGGTCCTCAGCCGAAGATCCAGATGTCAGATGAAGTGTTTGGTGAGGCAGTATGGGAGGTGGTACTGGAGCAAGATGTGAATATGGTTGAGGTGGAGCTGCTAGGATTCAGTCAGAGCTTGTTGAGGCTGGGCAGGGCCAGAATCCATGGGTACCGACGCCTATACTGAAGTCAGTACCAAAGTAGATGGACACGCTGGTGAAAGGCAAGAGATGGTGGTAGACATGGTAAAGAGGGCCACGTTCTGGGCCGCCTTCTTTGGAAGCTGCAGGTACTGTTACCAACAGTAGGGCTTTAGACTAGAAGCCCTATTCCAGAGACCTTGTGAAGTAAACTGACAGGAGATCTCACACTTGGAGACATTATGTCCCTCACCAAGACAATAAAGGCAAAGATTGTGGGCGTCCAACAAAGTAATTTTCTGATTGCAGGAAGGGCACTTTTTGCAGAATCAGTGGAGGCCATAAAAAAGAAGGTAAAGTCGGGAAGATGAAGAGAAGTTTGGGGGGGTGAGGAAGGAACAAAAAAGGGAAGGAAGTTCTTTTTTTTAACAAGAAAATTGAGAGAAGAAAGGAAAATACAGAAAGCTACTCGGAGGTTTCCGAAATGATCAGCAGATGTGCCTCGAATGGCAAATGAAAAGAAACTGAAGAGGGCAGTAGCTTGGCAGGTTTAGGCATGCACAATATGTGAAAGGGGCCACTTAGCTCTGGAACTTTCTGGTAGATGGCTCTGTGCAGGCACAAGACTCAATAGTGTGAGGCACAGAGACTATGAAGAAAAAGTTACATTCTCTCAGACTGAAAGAAAGGCAAAGGAAACAAATCTTGCCAAGAAAACCTTCATGATAAGTTTGCTTTAACGTTGCCATAAGTCAGTTTTCAAATAGGAGAGATGTGATGACTAGAAAGAACCTCCCCCTGCTAGTGGCACTTTGTTGCTGTGTGCCTACGAGTCATTTCTGACTTACAACTCTAAAGTGAACCTATCACAGGTTTGTTTTTTTGGCAAGATTTGATCAGAGGAAGCTTACCTTTGCCTTACTCTGAGGCCAAGAGAATGTGACTTGCCCAAGGTCACCCAGTGTCTGAGCAGAGATTTGAATCTAGTCTCCAGAAGCCTTTCATTAATTATTTGATTTTTAATAAATAAATATTTGCATAATTAAATTTAAATATTTAATTCTTGAATTAATTCTGGGTGGTCTCCAGCAAAAAAATTATATTTACACAGGATCCTCAGTAAAGAAAAGGAGAAGGACCACAACAAAGAACCAGTGTTCCAGATTATACAGCTCATTAGTTTGTAGGATAAATAGCCATTAGCATCTGGTTCTGTACAGATAAGGGAGAGATAAATACTTATGCAACTGGTTATAAGATCAAGCTAATTAACTGGCTTAATTTCTCATTACCAAGGCAAATGAGTATGATTTTAAGTTTGGAAAGTTGAGAGGTCTTCTCATTGATTCTCCCACTTAATAGGTCACTGCCGCACTTAGAAATAGGGGGTACTATTACATGATCTGCATGCATACAGGAAGCCCTCTTCTTTTGATGCCCCATTATCTGACAACTTCCTCTTTCAACGCTCCCAAATTCAGGACAAGTTCTATTAATTCCGCTCTTTCATTAGTTCTTGTGTACAGAGGCTCACCTGGGAGTGCTCACATGTGCACACTGCTTGCAAAGAGAGTTGAGAAGGGGGAAAAAAGTGCTAAGACTTTGCAAGCAGGGCAAGTGAGGATGGTCCTTCATGCTCCCTCCAACACAGCAGATGGGTTCCATTTTTCAACCAATTCAATTTTTTGACAGTGTTCCAGTCCCTAACCTGTCAGTTAAGTGTGGGAAGCCTGCATTCTATGATTTCTGAAGAACCTGCCAATAATAGCGTTTATAACCTCTCATCTCTATAAATTCATTCATTATTGCAGGCAAAGGTAATACCCAACTCCCCTGTGAATTTTTATACATTTTTAAAGTCTGCAAAGTGCACCAAGGCTGAAGTAATAATCCCCTCTGGAAAAAAAAAAACACCGAAAGAAATGAGTAAGCCTATTTTACCTGAAATGGGAGTGGCAACTGTTGGCTGTATAGGGTAGGCCTGTTGAACAAATGGCTTTATGCTGAAATAAACCAATTGGACAATGAGTTCAGACACTATTAACAGCAGATTTTTTTTTCCAAATAGACATCTTTGGGGTCCTGTGGCAGATGTTGTCTAGTACACAAGCATTGCTTATTCTAAATGTTCTTTTATAGCTGGGCTCTTTAAAGTCCTTATATCCATGGCTGCTGAAGAATAACACTCATGGTACACATGAAAAGCTCTGTGCACTATTGCTAGACATCAAGACTCAAAGAAAAGGAACATTTCACTTTGAGTGCAGACACACACAAATCCAGAGTTTTCAAGCATTTCCATGTGTAATGTACTGACACTTTTCTAAACTTGGGGAATCTAAGGCAACAGGAATCTTCCCTTGTTGCCTGGCAATTTCAGGCTGCAAGAGTGACCTAACCTAGGGTCCTGAAGGTTTTGACTCCAGTTCCTCCAACAGCTGCTCAAACTGTACTAATGAGGATGATCAAGTCAGCATTCAGGTTCACAGGTGAAATCAAGACTTTGTACAAAACTGCACTGGGAAATCTCGTACCATTCCACCATGTGACTCCAGGGATATTTGGTGACCCCCTGCCATCATCATAGCATGCAGTGTGGTTGGGGGCAGTCTTCTGGACTATACACATATGCTCACCTTCTCTCATCACATTCATTTAATGCCTATGTTTCAGAGGGGCTCTGATACAAAGCCACATACATGCAAAGAAAAATGCAAAATGTTGCACAGGTATGTGTGAACTAAAAGATCCCATAGTTGCTTGAATGCAGTATGTCTCTTGACTCTAAATATTAAACCTGCCAGAAGAGCAAGAAAGACCCCAATTTCAATTACATACCAGTTCTGTCAGGACTCAAAAAAGATGCAAAATGAATGCAAGAAAATACCTAGTTTTTGTTCTTTAACTAAGAGGTGGAATGGATTTATCCCTGCACTAATGGGATCTAATCCTACTTGTTCAACCTCAAGCACCTTCAAAAACTGTACTTCTACCAAAAACTGCTACTAACTCCAGAAGGGAACCAGTTTTCATCAGGGTGAATGTGTGTAAGTCTGAGATTTGCTCACAATCACATAAGTGTAGAAACAAGAAGCTAGAACAAATTCTGAAAAGCTTGAATCCACTCTTCAATCAAAATGGCCTTGCTCTCACAATCTACTGCAATCATTATGATTATAAGGTAATGTGAGATATGGAAGGGCCAGAAATGCCTTGAAACATTTCTATATTTCAGGAATTAATCTTGACCATCGAGAAAATAAATCTTCTATACAAAAATCTAATCTATTTTTCTTCATTTGCTAATTATTTCCTTCAGTTACAGCCTCTGGCACAGACCTTTCTTGGCAAGGTGCATCCTATTTTGGTTATACGTCTATTTAAATAAGTAATCATTATATATGCATTCTGGTGCAAATACACACGTTTGAAAACACAGCAGTATGACCTTTCCCAAACTTACTCTTGTGAAGATCCAGGCTGTCCTGTTTGTATCATCCCTGGCCAAAACTAGATGGAGGGAGAAAAAGAAAAAAGAAATGAAAAATACAACTTCCCCCCATTGCTTTAAGAGTACATTTCCTCTGCTTTTTTTCCCACCGAACAATTTTATAATGGGAGAGGAAAGTACATTTTATGCATAAATTAATTGATCTAGAGTTAATTTCCTGCCAATCATTGTTCTGAAATGTACTTTTTATTGCAGCCAATTAACTTACACCAGGTGCTCCAGGAAACGCAGGACGGGGAATTCCTGGCAGGCCCAACTTATTGTGAATTGCTGTTGCAGATACTATTTGAGCTGATGACATGGCTGCCATGTGTTGGAGTGCTTTGTCCTTTGCAGTCTGATCCTTTAACATGACAATTACAAGGTAATAATTAGTGAACCGGACACAACAAATCATACTGAGCAAGCACAGCTAGAAAGCACATATGCTAAAATTAAAAAAGCACAGGAAATGTGCAAAATAAATATGCAAAATAAAGGCATACCATGCAGAAAAAATACAGCATGGGGGCTCACATACACTCAGATTGTTTGGAGGCAAGGTTCTTTCTTATTGTGAACCAGTTTCACTCAAAATACAGTTTTCTACTGCAAAACAGTAGAAGTCAACTGGATCTGAGTTGGAAAATGGAATTAAACTTTATTTTTAGATTTTTCACAAGCAGAAAAAATCCTGAACCATTATGTTCTGTACATGAATCCAAACAGGATAACTAGAGCAGCAACACCATCAGATCACTAGTGATTGGATAACAACAGTAATAATAATAGTAATAGTAGTAGTAGTAAATAATAATAATAATAAGAGTAAGAATATTAGCTGTAATGACTCTGATGGTGTAGTAAGAGTCACTGACCCCAAGTAGTCTGGAACATGAGGACATGAAATAATACCTGGGATGTTTTTTATGCACATTTGGAATTGATCTAATTCTCTATCCAGTCCTCTTGAAAGGCTGGTAAGCAGAAAGCCTGTTGCTTTAAGTTTGCCTTTAATTCTAATAGCCCAGAGAAGAATCAAAAGAGGCAACATTGCAGAGCATGCTATAGCGTTGTACTCAGCTAATGTCATTACCTTCTGAAGTTGTTGAGTACTGAAGCAAATGACAAAATCCAGCCAAGTTAAGTGCTTCCAAATCCTGTTGATTTCAGAGGGAGAGATTTAAATATGTACTGTGCTCTTTCACTGAAATCCAAGGGATTTAAAAATTCTTAACTTAGGTTGGACTGTGCATTTATTGGCTTGACCTGCAAAGTAGGACACCTGGAAGGAATTGCTACACATATTAGGAAATATCCTGTTTCATCAGTGATTGCTCTAATTCAAGAGAAGAGTATGGAAAGAAAAGTAGAATGAGAAAGCTAATTCAGTGGTGGAGCATGCTGAAAGGCAGACTAAAGGAAGTAAGATTGTCCCATCTCAAACGCTGGTGATATTGAAGGCCACTGTATCCACAGACATTTAGGGTGTTCTCAAGATCTATACTGCCAAAATAGGTTCCTGAAGTTTGGACAGACTAACCTGCTGGATATAGTCCTACTCTACTGAGCAGGGGAGGGCAGTCAGCTACGTTCCTAGCTCTTAAACCAGGACAGATCAATCTAAAGAAAATGGAGGGCTCTGAATGGGACCAAACAACCCCTGGAAGTTCAGCAAAAGTAAGCCCAGAGCTTGGAAAAGTTCTTTTTTTCTGCATGACTTCTCCCATGGCTGCTGGCTGGGCAATTCTGGGAGTGGTAGTTCAAAAAGGGCTTATTCAACTATGGGTTGGTTACAGCCTCAGACCAGTAGGGTCTGCATTGAAGTCCTAGCTCCTGACAGATGACTTGTGTAGGCACCAAGTAGAAGGGACTGAACTTTTTCATTACTTCCCCTTCCAGTCTCTTCCAGACTAAGGGAAGGTGATGTCCATGTCTATGTGTTTATTATAGTTAGGAAATGAGATTCAACACAAATATAGGCCAGCAGTGTGCTTGAATGGAATAGCACCAGCATGATCCATTCCTATAGCATTAGAACACACACACACACTCTTCTGAAGTTTGGATGTTTGATTGTCTATTAGTATAGGTCTAAATACCCTAAAGGTATCAGATCTCATCTGATCTTGGAAGCTAAGCAGGGTCAGCCCTGGTTAGTAATTGAATGGGGGCCAACCAGTGTATATGAGGTGCTGTAGGCTATATTACAGAAGAAGCAACTAGTAAAATCACCTCTGTGTATTCCTTTCCTAAGAAAACCCTATCAAATTAATGGGGTCACCCTAAGTTGACAGATGACTTGAAGGGACATACCCACACATAAGGGTGGAACCTACTATACAGGGAAAGATGTAGTTGATTAGTCCCTCCCATTGAGATATATCAGTCACCTATATAAGGACAGTAGCTACAGGGGAACACATGTGGCTTCAGGTGTGTGTGAAGCTATCTAGAAAGGGAGAAATAGGGTCCTGTACAAAAGAGATACTGGCCACGTACAGATTCAGACCCAAAATGTATGTTATTTTAAAGATGCAGCTAGGAGCTCCAAAGTATATGGAGAGGACCCCATTCCTTTACAAGCTACAGCAGTCATAATTCAGACTTGGGAGCCCCACATCTTCAACTGGTACTGCTAAAAAAAAAACCTTTATATTTTAACAGAATAGAATAAGATAGAATAAAGAGATAACTCAGGCAATTGACACAGTTGCTCCCAAGCACCTTTTACTTGGAAGCAGAACATGGGCTTCTTGGTTTTCTGAGAAGCTCAGGGCAGTTAAGCACTTGGGTAGATGCCTAGAGTGACAGTGCAGAAAGACTCAGGATGAATCTGATTGTGTATGGGTTAAGGCCTGTTTTAAAAGCTACTTTGCAGCAGTGAAGGCCTATTATATCAACTCAATCTCATTCAGTGCAACTGTTCTGGGTAGTTAAAGGGCTATTACATCCTACACGTCAGACTATTGAGCAAGAGCCTTTAGAAAAGCTAAATGCTCTGCACAGAAAATTGTTCAGATTATTTCTGACTTGGACTTCACATTGAAGATAGAGCCTATGGAAGTAACTCAGGCACCTAATTGTCCAGTTTTAATGGTTCAACATGATGATGTGTAAAAGTTGCTTGGAGAAGTGAGGCCAGCCATTTGCCTATTGGACCTATGTCCATCCTAGCTAATTAAAGATGTCAGAAGAGGACTGGCCAATGATGTGGTGGAGATTGTAAATGCTTCCTTGAAAGAGGGCTCTGTTCTAACCTCCCTAAATGAAGCAATTGTAAGATCTTTGTTGAAAAAACCTTCTTTGGACCCCACCTCTCCAATCTCCCCCTTCTAAAGTCTGAAAGCAAATGGTAACAAAAGAATTCCAGGCTTTTTTGGATGCGATGGATTACCTGAAACCATTACAATCTGGGTTCAGATCTGGTTATGGGACAGAAAGAACCTTGGTCACCTTGATGGATGACGTACACTGGGAGTTGGACAGGGAGAATGGATCTCCAATGGTCCCCTCCTAGATGTTTCAGTAGCTTTTGATATCATCAACTATGCTATCCTCCTGAGTCATCTGGCTAATATGGGACTTGGGGCATTGCTTTACAGTGGTTCCGTTTTTTCTTGGCTGAAAGTTCTCAGACAGTGGTGCTGAAGGACTGTTGTTCAGCCTTTTGTCCATTAGCCTATGGGGTTCCACAGAGGTCAATACATTCCCCATGCTTTTTAACATGAAGTCATTGGGAGAGGCCATCCAAAGCGTTGCGGTTGGGTGTCATCAGTATATTGATGATACCCAGTGCTATCTCTCCTTTAAAAGTGATGCTAAAGAGGCTGTGGTAGTACTGAATAATTGTCTGGGTGCAATAAAGGACGTCATTTGGGGGAACAAACTGAGACTTAATCCAGACAAGATAGATAAGTGCTGCTGGTTAGTAGGGAAACCAGCCTGGGATTGGGATTACATCATATTCTGGAGGAAGCTGCTATCCCTATGAAAGATATGTTTCAAAGATCGGGGGTACTCTTGGAACCAGTGCTGCTCCTGGAAAGCCAGGTCGCTGCTGTGGACAGGCACACCTTTGCCCAGCTTTGACTGGTATGCCAACTATACCTTTTCTTGGGGAGAGCAGATCTGGCTGCAATGGTTCATGCCTTAGTTACCTCTCAATTAGACTACTGTAATGCACTGTACATGGGGCTGCCTTTGAAAATTATTCAGCAGCTGCAGCTATTGAAAAATGCAGCAGCCAGAGTAGTGTTAGCTATGCACTTTAGAGACCATATAACACCAGTTCTGCAAGCACTACACTTGTTTCCAATTTGCTTGTGAGTTCAATTCAACGTGTTGGTGTTGACCTTCAAAACCATAAACAACTTGGGGTCAAGATATCTAAAATATGACCTATTTGTATATGAGCCTGCCACAAATTTGAGATCTTCAGAGGAGGCCCTACTGTGTGCCCTGACACCTTGTAAAGTTAGGCTAGTTGGGTACACATAACAGGGTTTTCTCAGCAGCAGCACCTCAACTGTAGAACTCCTTGCCCAAGGAAGTTGGCCCCATCCCTTTTAAACTTTCAGTGGGCAGCCAAAACAGTGGTCTTCCACAAGGCATTCAGTGTTTGAAATTGCTGGTTTAATTGTTTCAAAACTGGATTCTAGGGTTGCTTTTTAGGCTGCTTTTAGGAGTTTTTAAAGAATAGTTTAATGTGTTTTAAAAATGATTTTATCTTTGTATTGTTTTAATTGGTTTTTATTTGTTCATCAGCTTTGGAGCCCTTGGGAGCTGAGAGATGATACAGAAATTAGCTAACTAACTAACTAACTAATTTGCAAATAGTACTTGCAAGGGGACAACCTGAATTGAGACCATAATCGGAAGCAAAAAAAGTTAAGTCAGCCCTCACCCTACTAAGGTCCCAATCAAGACGATCCCCCCACCCCGGACTCATTTAAAGAAGAAGCAATTGCTAGCTATGTCTTTTAAAGTAACAAGCAGGCTGTGTCTTATTTATCAATGAAGCCGTATTGTGTTACGCCAGATCTTTTAACAGAATCATTCTCTGGTTGTGAGCAATGGGCAAATTGATGGAATTAAGGTAACTTAAATGTCCTATTTCACCTCATGTATTTCCTCACTTGAAAAAAAATAATTGCAGTCAGCCCTCCACATTTGCAGGTTTCACTTTTGCAGATTTGATTATTCACGGATTATTTGCTGTCACCTCTGCTGCTTCCCTATGCCATTTTTAATAGGAACTGCAAGCCGCATGAGACTGAGAAACTGCAAACAAGGCTTGTAAGTCCTTAGAAAAATGGTGTGGGGCAGCAGTTGAGGTGGCAGTAAGCCCCACCAGCCACCCACTTCTGCCTTACGGGGAACCCTGATGCCTCAAAGGAATCTATGGTGGGTTCAATATGGTGGTCTTTCTTTTGTGTTAAATATGGTTTGGGAGGGCCTAGAGTTATTAAAGTTTTTTTTTTCACTTTCATGGGGGTCCTGTGCCCCAACACAAGCGGAAGTGGAGGAATGACTGTATTTGTTTTAGGCAATGCTAAATGTTGTCAGAGATGTAATATAAATGAAAGAACACAAGCACTAAGAGGCAGATTCATTGCTACAAGCAAAGTTGCAAGCATGCTGGCCAGGAATTGCATGCCATCCAATACGGTATATAAAGTCACATACATATTCCCTTGAAAGCCCATACAAAGTAACAAAAAGGTGAGCAGCTCCTTCATTTGAACAGCTCCTTTAGAAACAGCACAGGCTTAACAGTACAATTAAAGCTGGCTAAAACAAAAAGGAAAAGAAAATATTTGCCAAGCACAGCTGAAGTACGTAATACTTGCTTTACTGAAAAATACTCACCATGCTTGTTACCTGGATGTAACAACAAAAAGTTTGTTAAAAAGCTTCTGTACGAGTGCAATTTATCAGCAAAATATGCTACAGCACAATTTAAAAAGGGAAGGGTTCCTCATTATTTTGTATGAACAGTTTAAAAGGGATTATGAGTTTTCACCAAGGAACTGATTCATCAAGAGAATAAAAGAACTAATCATATTCATGCCTATAATGCTGATAAAATTAAATGTCAAGTTAGGCAACTTTAGGTCTTCTGCCTGCTTGGAAACCTATGAAAATGTCTGTATTAAAAACCCAGTGGTTATCTATTTGAAGCTGGATTATTGGGGGCCTGGCAGCAGGGGGAGCAACTGCTTCTGGTAGGAGTCTTTTCTCCATCCCGTGCAGAATCCAGGACTGAAACCTGATCAGGTGTTAATGCTTACAGAAGCGACATTAGCACCTGTGGACCCATCTGCTCCTGCACAGTTCCAAGGGAACTGGCTGAGAGGAACACTGCTGCTGAAGAAACCATACTTTTAGCAGCAGCAGGAATACAAGAGCCCAAGAAATCTACTTATTCAAAAGATTAACTGCACAACCTGACCTATTTTTGGCTCCTAAACTTTTGGATCTCACATTATTCTTTTGGATGATCAGAAAGGCAATCCTATTTGGAGTTGAGTTGGGGAGAGTTTGTTCTTTCTAAGGCAAACTTGATGTAAGAAGGTCATGAAATGGCTGTGGTTCTTCCTTGGTGCAGATGCTATCACAGCCAGAGCCTACAAACTACAGCGTATTGAATGTCAGAGCTGGGCCAGATTAATCCATGCCAACAACTAGACCTGGAGCTCAAGACGCTGGTCTGTAAGCGGTCTGGCTAACAGTAGGCCTAGCTCCTAGAGCAAGGCTTTCCAAATGGTGTGCTGCGACACATTAGTGTGTCACCTACAGTGTGTTGGTGTGTCACCTCCCCAACTGAGAAAGATCCCCCCACCTGAACCTGGCCCACTGCCATCGCTGTCACTAGGGCCTTTCCCTGGCAGGAGTGACGGCAGCAGGCAAGGACTGGGTGGAAAGGAACTGCCTTTCCCCCTGCAGTTGTTCTTGCTGGGGCCTTTCCTAGTGAGGGCGCTGACAACAGCCCAGGACCGGGGGGGGCTGTCTTTCCCCACTCTAGATACACCTCTGGGTACCTCTGGTTTGCTAGTAAAACTGAACTACTGTGTCATGAAATGATGCATGTTGAAAAAACGTGGCTCTGTCCTAGAGTATTCAGAACCAGGCCTGGGCAGTCAAGAGGCTTCTATGCTGCCCACTAATTGGAGGAGCACTGCCATAGATACTCCTGAATCCTTTCAGTGTCTGATGAAAGATTTTAGACATGAGTACGCAACAGTATCTTACTAGGGTATGCTTTTATATACTATGACATTGAGTAGCAGGACCTTCTTGTATATGAAGCTTCTCCCTCTCTCTCCTCCACTCCCCAGTTTCCAAATATTTCATTAAATCAAATATTTATTTTGTGCAATCCTTCTAAGAACCAGGTTCTACCTGAAAACAGGGCTACCCAATTTCCAATCATTCCATTAAATCAATTTTTATTTTATGGTATCCTCCTACGATCTAGGTTCCAACTAGAAAATGTACACTTGCTTTATGTAACTATTCCCAGTGTTCAGTTGTTAGTCCTGAACCAGCCACATAAACTGGCAGAAGGTTCACAGGTTGGTTCCTGCTGGCACTCTCCCCAATATCTCCATGTATGCTTTTCCTGCCCACTTAGTCCTTGTCCTTACAGCAAAGTCTGAAGTGAGGCTCTACTCAGTCTAACTTGAATGTGAGTAGGTGTCTCAAGAAATCTATCTAATGGCAAGAAATCTACCCTGGGAAGACTGGGTACCTTAAAGAGCAGGGACCAGCACACTTAGGGATTTTAGAAGAGACTGGGCCAGAATGCAAAGTCTCACTCTCCTTAAACACTCTGACATGCCCCTTTTAAGGCTTAACATACAAGCAGGGCTTCCGAAGCACTTTTCTTTTTTAAGAGGTGCAGTGGAGTTAACCCAAGAATTGGACTTGCATTTAGAAAGGTATCCTCTTAGGAAGGAATTTTCCATCAAGAAAAAATCCTTTCCTTGTAGAAGCTGGCTGGCTTGCATTCCTAAAACACTTCTTGCTTCAAAGGAGCTCTGCCAAGGTGCTCCTTGCTTCTTTCAGCACCACTGATGACCCACTATAATCTGGTTTGTACAGTTAGTTTGTAAACGAGTTGATGCAGAAAGATTCTAACATATTGTTTGAGGAGGGATGAGAATAGGTAGCATCCAGGTCCCTGTTTGTGCATTATTTTATTATTGTTTCACCTCTATACAATGAAAAAGTGGCTGTTACTTCCTCTTTATCCTTCTTCTCCATTGGCTATGCAACTATTTCTGGGGTAACTCATAACAACTGATTAATCATGTATTAAAATGCTTCATGACAGTTTGAGCAGCAAGTGGAGAAGACTACATCCAATTAAAACTGGATGGGGAATTTAGGCAGGCAGATTAGCAGTAATTACCTAAACTGGAATTTGGCCAAGATACATGACTTAACACCCGTATTCTCCACCTCTGAGTGCACTGGGATCTTTAATGAACACAAGTGATCAAGACCTTGACTTCCTAAGAAAATAAGAGTCTCTTTCCACTGTCAGTTATGCTGCAGTAAATATGAAATAGCTTAATTGGAGTCAAATGAAATTATGCAATCACCAGTGCAAATGTGAACAGAAATTCAGCTTACATGGATGTGCTTGAAAGTGCTCCGTTGGAACACTGGTGCCAGTACTGCTAACATTATTTCCTGTAACTTAAAGTGTTCCTTGGCTGACTCTCTTCTTAGCCTAACATTCTAGATTTTAAACCCTGGAATAAATCAGCATTTTCCCTTGACAAAGGTGTCAGTGTAACGTTCTTTGAAAAGACTATTTTTTAAAAACAAATTGCTTGTTTTCCTACTTTAAATTCAGAGCTCCACAATAGTTGAGGGTTTTTGTTTTGTTTTTTTGGAAACTCATTTGAGTAGCAGTTCTTATATAGGAATTTATAAGGGCTACGGCAATGACCTCTTCCCAAAAGAAAAATAAAGTAAAACTGCCAAATTCAGACTTTTCTATACGAGCTTGGTCTCTGTAAATCTTCTCCCTCTTCTGAGAAGGAAAGAGAACTGCTACATGAGATCAGAGGTGAAGACAAAGAAAATGTACACAACTTGGCCTAAATCCAATTACCAGTAGAGTAGACCTACCAGATCAATGAGATTTAAATAAATGTTGACTTACCAGGCTTCCACTGATTTGATGGGTCTACTTTGGCTGGAACTAGATTTAGATTTAGGACCTTCTGTTTCAAGAGGATTCCCTTCTTCCCATTTTAAGTGTTCAGAATGAATGGGTAATATGCCTAAATTTGAGAAAAGCTAATGCTAAGAGCAGGTGGGGGGAGAGAACAGTCTCAGTAGTGTTGTCTTTCTGTCCAACCTACTGCTCCTCTGTAGTCATTTCTTGTGTTCACTTCCATGTATAAAGTGAACATGGTGAGGGAAAAAATGTCGCAACAGTTAGTGTAATGCAAAACTTCCATGTATTTAACTGAATGGAATACACTGATGCATGCAGAAGAGATCTCCTCCAGACTTCTTGAGACATGAAGTGTCTCCACATGGAAGTGTCTATTCTCACCCTCACCCAGTGTATAAAAGGCAGGCAGTGGCATCAACTGGTACAATCCTGCTTCCTGTACATATATTCAGTCTAATAGTGAACATGAATGTGAGAAAAGAGCTTGTGAAGAGAATGTTGCACTGTGCAATGATCCTGTTTTCTCTTTATTATAATAGACCTGTTTTGTCTGTTCTGAATCTGCTACATTAATTTCACTAGTTGATTCAGAATTATGAAATAATTAGCATTTTTTCTCCTTGTCAATGTCCATATGTCATAATTTCATAAACTTTTTTTCCAAGTACTCTTTCATTATCATCTTCTCTTAAGCTCTTTGGAGTTTTATTCAAAGAAAAAGTACTCTCAACCCTTTCCCATTTTGTTTGCCCTCACTGGGTCTCTTAAAGGGATCTATAGGAGATAAAAGCAGGTAGGAAGGAAGAAAAAAAAATGATATGAGTGAGGCTTTGGGGAGAAAAGAGGAAGAAATGTGTTTTTGAGAACAAAAGAAGCTGATGCTCTGTGTTCATAAAATTTTGACATTACAGTTAGTATTGTGTTAAATCTAATCATTCCCATGATTTCTGCTTGTTTTCAAGTAGCAGGCCATTTTAGAATAATAAGAATTATTGTATCTAAGAAAATCTCACGTAAATATATCTTTTAATGAATCAGACCTCTAGGTTTCAATGGGTGTCCAAAACAATGAAAATCATCTACACAAGTGGAACTCGGTTAATGTAACTCATTCCATTTTTTAAAACCCTTTGTGATAAAACTTGTTGAAATGCTATATGGTAAGAAACCTAAGAAATTTGGTCATCATATGTTCAAAGCCTTCTTATTCTGGAATAATTCAATAAACCAAACATTGCCTTAATGCAAATTATTTTGTATCCCAGGGAGATAAACAGGGGCATTAAAAGAAACTATGTCCCAGGTAAAATTAAAAGAATAGAAAATATGAAATATTTTTTAAGAATCAGAAATTATGCAGTATTATGCATTTTCATTAACAATAACACAGAAAACTAACAGAACATAACTTTTAAAAAATAATGTGAAACCAAAGAAACTGCAATTTGCAGTTGAAATGGATTTTTATAGTAAAGCATAAAAAGCAAACATAAAATAGTTTCTTAATAAGTAATTCTCCAAACCTTATTTCTGTTCTCATATCATATTGATTTGAATAACCTTTGAAATTATTTTCTGTAATTTTTTTTAAAAAGATAAACAAATCATGGACGCCTACGATTGTTCTGGACAAAAGACAGTTGAATAATTGTAGCCATGATCTCCAATTTGCTTATTATTAGAGAAGGCAGTAGTAAATACAAAAGCTGGCTATTTCAGTCCGGGAATAGCTAATGCTAAAAAGAGAATGCACATTCAAAGCTGTCCCAACTTGCTGCCTAATGAGGAGCAATTAATCCATCTTATTGTATTTCAAAATGGAGAAGACTCCATTCACATCAAAGGGAATTTTTTCAAGGCTTTTATCATTGTTCATTTTTTTTTTAAAAAAAGAAGCTATACAGAGCTATCTTTGGCATCCTAACTGTCAACAGTATTTTCTTATTACATGCAGGCAGTGTGGAATGTACACTAATGGATTTTAAAGTATTACACACATGTGAGTTGCAGGCATTTTTAAATTTTTGGCTTCCCTTAATGAATTCTAAAAACATATGCTAATGAACACTGAAAAGCAAAGTTAAAGATTTAGTTATTCCTAAGATAAAATCACCATCTAAGTATCTCTATACCTGCCCATATATTTGGAAGGGCAATGTTCACATCTGTTTTTCTTTGTTGTCGTTTTTTGCTTTTTTGTATGAAACTAGTCCACAATTTGAGAAAATAAAATGTCATAGCACACCAGTGCAAAAAGAAGAATTGCAGCATTTCCAAGTAGGATGTTAAGAAGTGACAAAATAAACCAAGAAATGAAGTTATTATTGAAAGTGTTCCAGAGTTCATGGAACATTTTCAAACTCTGATCAGTAAGTATAAATCTTTTCACAAACCTATGTTTGAGATAGTCAAAAGTGTTTCAACTGTGCCAGTTGAGTTGTGATACAAGCTTTTCAGAAATGGTCAATTTGTATGTACATGGTAGTAATCTGACAATGTTCATACTTGCTCAGTCAGACTATGGCCTTCATTGGCCATATAATAAATCAAGGTTCTGGGGAAACACTCAGTTATTGCTTAGTTAATAAAGAATAGCTTTTGACTTGTTAGTAGAGAGACAAGCCAAAATTATTCATTCACACATCGCACTAAACATGGATGGAAGGTTTGCAGTCTGTTTAGCCATTCCTGATCTCAGGAGGAGTCAAGTGGGAACAAGCAAGCAAGGAGTAACAGCATGGATTTGGGGATTTTATATATTACAAACTGAGTGTTGGTTTTGATATGCTGCAATCTGTTACCTTAGGCTAACACTGAAATAATTCCAGTTTATTATATTGCATTTTTATCAGAGTGGTTAACAAATAGAACTTAATAAACAAATCGTCAAAGTGTTCTAGCTTCTTCGTTCTCCAGTTGCTGAAAACAAAACTGAGCTGCACCCAAGGTGGCAGTTTAGAACACCCTACTGGTAAATGAAGCAGCAGGAGCTGGAGGGCTTTCACAGATAGATGGGGGCTTCAGGGGCCACAAAAGTCAGATCTGGATCTGCATCCAGCCAGAGGCTGCACTTTCCCCACCTCTTCCCTATAGTGATCAAGCAATGAAGCAGAATGACAGGAAGTTTTCAGCCTTGTTCTTATGACATGACACACAAGGGGAACAGTGGATTGCTTGATCAGATCATACCAGATCAGAATCTATACCCACATGTTCATTGCAATTAAGCAGGACCTACACAAGTTTTTTTTTTTAAAAAAAAAAAAGTCTGAACAGGGAGTCTGATGGCATGTACAACACGCACATATGTGAATATCAGAGGCAGGGGAAGTATATTTGATCCAGCTGCCCACACATACGCATACCACGACAAGTGAGCTGCCTACATATCAAATACACACCATCAATCTGAAATGGCAAGGTTGCAGAATACAAATTTGTTCAGATCCCAATCCTCTGAGGTAAACCAAAGGTTACTGGTTCAAAATGTAAATTATGCAAAATGTAAAATATGTGCAGAATTAGCTTTTACTTTAAGAATAGATTTTGTCTGAATAATGGATAGTAGTCATAGCTTAAAACAGAAAAGCAAATACTCTTGAAGGGTGATTTTTAAGGCTTCAGAAAATCTCATGGCATGCAATTATTTTAGTATAAACAAAATGAACGTCTTATAATTGTCCCCATTCAATCCAATTTTAATCTAATTCAAAATAAATGCCCCTTATGAAGAAAAGTATGAAGGGGACTCCTATTTGTGCCACTGGGTGTTAACACCTCTTCACTAGCAACAGCAGTGCTTATTTCTGTGGCCATTTTGGGCAGCTGCTATTTTATTTAAGCAAAATGTCTCTCTTCTCACTTCTTTTGCTGCAGGCCACTCACTACACAGACCTCGCTGCATATGCACTCTAGTTCAGAGGAAGGGAATACCCAATCCCTTGACCTAATCTGACCTGCCAGCATCTCCAGTCTGGCCCATGGAGGACTCCCAGATTGCCCCATCCTTGTAGGTGGGAGTCTGGGAAGGAAGGAGTTGGGAGCCAGCTTTATTGCCTGTTTAAAGTGAAACACGGAATTCCCTCCCTCATCCTATCCACACTGGGAAGTCAAGCAAGGAGTGACACACTTTCATTTGGTACTTTGAGATCCACGTGAGTCCTGACCTCAGGACTCACCTAACTCCTGAAGCACTGCATGCACATGCTTGGTCATTCCCTCCCTTCCCCATGCAAGAAAGGTAAAGGTGAAGTCAAGTTGGATTCCTAGCTGAAGCATCAGTCAGCTCTTCATCCAGGGAGTCACTAGTGTGGTGTGATACTGCTGTACTCTTGACATCATCTAGCCTGTAGAGACCAGCAGTGTAGGAATCTGCTGGGGATGTGGTGTATTCCCCACTATTGCTGTCATCAAAATGTTGAAGAATGTATGTATTGCTGTTTCAGGGCAAGAGTTTTCATGTTATGCTTGTAGCTAAGCAAATTATCACTTGTTCCATGAAAAGAAGAGAGCAACAGTGATGCCACAAGCACAATGCATGAAGAGAGAAGTCATTAAACTGAGGATAGCTCCTGACATAAATACTTCATGCTACTCTAATAGAAAATATTACTAAATGGGGAGACTGATCCTTTGTCATCTACAATCTTCAGATTAAACCAAGTGATCCTTCAAGAAAATGCAGTTCAGTCAAACCAACTTGTAAAACTAACGTAATAGTACAAGAGAGAAACTCAATGGTAAGTGCTGTGGTTAGTCTGACAGCGTTTTATCCTTACCCCTCAAATATAGACAATAAAAAGAAAAGCATTTTATTTCACTGTCCCTTTATTTTATCCTCTATTCTTTATCCTTTATTTCCTTCTTTACTGTCCTACTGTCAAGAAAGAAAAATCAGGAATATGATGCAGCAGATTCATAGAAATCCCAGAAATATTTCCTGTTTTTTAGTGTTACAAAATAATTATAGAGCTCTGATTGAAATTTGACTGGTATATCAAAAGATTTATCAGAGGCTGCTCCTTAGGAGAATCAGGCTGCAAAGGCCCTTTGCTGTATCACAAACTCAACAATTTCTTAACCAACACCAAGCTTTGAGAAAGGCTAGAAACAATTCCTTGTAGACCTTCTCCTTCCTGTTCAGAGTGAGGTTTTCTACTGAGTAAATGATACTAAAAACGTAACAGTCATGCTAGTTCACTAAAGACCTATCCAGTTCAGCACTCTTTCACAGCAGCTGAGCAGTTGCCTATAGGAAGTCTGCCAGCAGGACCTAAGTGGAACTATATCCTCCATCTCATACTCCCTGGAAACTGGCACACTGCCTCTATTACTGGAAGTGATATATAGCCATCCTGACTAACAGATAGACATCACCGGTCCCATTGTGCATAAATTTATCCAATCCCCTTCTGAAGTCATCCAAGTTACTTTATCTTGCGGCAGTGAATTCCACAGTTTATTTACGGCCTGTGTGAAGAGGTACTTTCTTTTATCAGTCATGAGTCTCCCACCATTCAGTTTTGGCAGACTTGGTTTGGAAAGTTGTCCAGCCCCCTGGAGCATATTTCTGAGGTGGTTGTAGGCAGGTTCAATAGGAAGAAGAGACTACTTCCTATTGTACAGGATCCCTGCTGTTATGCAACAGACATCAAAAATTGGAAAGAATGCTTAGTTCTTAATTCTTATTCTCTATCCTTGCTGATGGACCTCTTTGGACAGTGATTTCTTCACTGCTGTGTCAGGAAAATCTGACAGTAAGATTTACATTCAGGAACCAGTGACAACTTTTTCTGGTGACCTATCATGCGAAACACTTTGTACTGTTGCAGCTTGTCTTTTTGCACTGGTGTACATACTGTAATAACAGGAATGACAGAAATCATTATTCAAGAGATGAGTTCACAGATTCTTTAAAGCAAACTCCACAGAACTCGCACATTCAGCAAAAAGCATCACCAAATTTAATTCAGTTTAAGGAGACAAAGACAGAATACCCATCATGAAGGTGGACATGGTATTTAATTTCTACTGTATCATTGTAAAGAAAGTGTAGCAGTAAGAAATAAACATAGTCTTTAAGTCATGTATTTTAGATATCTCAGGTGTAGGTAAGAGAAATATTGTTATGGTTTCTCCCTGCAACAGAATTGCATCACTATTATCCTGAGAGTCTCAGAATAGGGACCTAGTACAATCCTGAGCAGGTAGTCCATGCTAAGTAATTACTGAATTTATTCCCCAAAGGAGGCTGCAGGTGCCCAGTATTAATTTAGGCATGCGCAAGGTGTCAGTATACTGTTTAATTTTCTTAACATGAGCTAAGATGACTTAATTTGAGCCATTAGGTTGGATAGTTTCAGTCTGAAGTGCTACTGCCTTCGGTATTCTTGCACCCTGGGTTAAAAAGCAGTACATTTAAGTTATATCCTGGTTCTTTTCCGCCAACTGTCAGCCAGTGCAACTCAAAAGCCAGCCACCAACAGCCACACAAGCTTGCTAGCATGCTGCCCACAGCATATTGAAAACCAAAAGCTCCTGACAAGTAGGACATAGCTACAAAGATAGCTTGTTATTTACATACTCTTGTTCCAGAATTGTGGCAAATATCAACCACGGTGTTCACCACTTAAGGTTACGCAGTCACTTTCTGATATGTTTTGCTTTCAAATGAATTTTTTTTTAAAAAAAGTATCTATCCCTCAGTTTGTTAACATTTTATCCATGATAGTCAAGATACTATGTGCTACATAAAAAATACAACCTTAACTTATCATTTCTTTATAATTCTAAAATATTCAAGGATTATATCATGTAAATTTACATGATTAAAATTTGAGAAACAAAACATTTCCTGACATTTCTTGTTTACCATTGAAATGAAAAGAAGAAGAAAGGGCATCACTATTCTTAACAAATTAAAGGAAATTATTTGGGAGAGGGAAGGGGTATAAATTTAATAAATAAGTAAAAACAAATACATATCTTCTGGAACATATGCTATTTAAGGACTGATCAAGAGGTAATCACTCAAATCAGCACAATGGATGTTTATTCAAGTGTCAGTTCTACTAAATTCAGTAAAGAGTATTTCCCAACATGTGAGCACGGGTTCAGCAAAAGAACATTACTTTTTAAAGTTGAACATTTTTATATCCTATGGATTTCAGCTTGTGACCAAGTGCCTAACTCTCCCACTGAAACCCATGTGAACTGAAAATACTTCAGTTTGGTTGAATCATGCTGAGAGTGAACATTTTAATGCTGAGAGGGAGACTGGTTTACAAAGGCTAAGTTTGACAGATTAGAAATGCTGAAAAGTCATAGTCAAGAATGAAATAACCTAGAGTAGACTGAGAATCTAATGCCTATTAGGAGATAAATTTTTAAAAAAAATTTTTTTACTGGTGTTTCAAAACACAAAGAAAATAATGCTATCTAAACCTCAGACATCATACTGCAATCCATGTCTGTGTATAATCAAAATTTTCTTTTTATTTGATGGCAACGTTTTTGGTTTTTAAAATACAAACTCTAAGCTAATGACCTATTTGAAATAGAATAGGAAATAAGAAGCACACATTTTTCTACGAAGTATGCATGCCCACAGCAAGTAACATTTTCAAGGATGTTAGAAATAATTTAATATAGATGCTAGTGCAGAAGTCAGACGGAAGGGGAGAGATTAAACACAAAGAAATGTAAACAGCTACCACATGCAAGGAAACTAGGTTACAAGAATCACAGCAACAGGCATTCACCAATCACCAGGGAAAACAGGAAGTGAAATGCATAGCAACCACAAGCCCAAAAGCAGAAAAGCGCATACCTTCAGCTTGGAATGAAAATCACGAGATTTCCTTCTGGCAAGAACCTGAATGTGACTAGACACCTGCAGGGTAGGGGAAGGGAGGGAAACAAAGGAAAAGCCTGTAACCATGGAGATGAAAAGCCCCCTACAACTGGGCAAGCCAAACGTACCTTAATGGCGGCTTGAATTTCTCGAACTTTCTTCCTTGCTAAGACCTGTATGTGACTAGACACCTACATTGTTCAGAGTTATAATAGAAAGGAAAAGGGGGGAAAGAAAAAACACAAAAGAAACACACACAAAAATCAAATATCTGTTTACAAAAAAAAAAGGTAAATTAAAAAGTTTCTTTGGGAGACATTATTTGCATCTTCAGCAAGCATTGCTGTTAAAAAACCACATTCCCAGGCATACACCCCACTTTTAGCACAGACGCTTAACCAAGCACTGATCATCACTGCAGTGACTTCAACAACAAGAAAAAAAGTTTTAGAGTACTTTTTCTACTCTCACAGAGAAACTGGGGCATTGTCTGGAGTTAAAACAACAACCGCAACAGCCCTGCAAACTTTTTCTTAAAATATTCAAGAGTACAGTTTATGTACTTTTATAGTTGTTTTATAATAAACATTTTACAGTAGTGAACAAAGAAGAGTCTGATTACCAGGGAACAGATTTAAGCATAAAAAGACACACACACACAGGAAAATTTTATTCTTAACTCATTCACTTTATTTATATCCTGCCCTTTCGCCCAGTACGAGGACTTAAGGAAGATTATAATTTAAAACAAATGCAGTACAGGCATCCCCTGCTTTTCTCCTTTTTGACAATCCACTCTTTCGATCCTTTTCAATTACAACTAGAACCCTTTTAGTTGAATGTGGTCTGCTCTTTCGAACATGTATGGGTTCTGGTTGTAATCGAAAAGGGTCAAAAGAGCAGATCGTCAAAAAGTGACCACGGCATGCTGCTTTTTCTCTCAATCAACAGACTGATCAAAAAGATGATACCGAGCTGATTGAGAGAAAAGGCAGTGCATGGTTGCAAATAATATATAAGAGCACTGTGCACAATTTCTAAGAGATTCATGGTGCAGCTCTTAGAAATTACATACAGAGTGTCTCTTATGCAATATCTCCTTTTTTTCTCAATTCACTCAATGCCATCTTTTTGTTCAGTCTGGGTTCCCATTTTCGACAATTTTCACTTTTCTCTGATCCCTAACCTGTCAAATAAGCAGGGGACGCCAGTATGGATAAAAACAAAGAAAAGATTATTATTAAAATGTAATTAAGTTACCAATAGCACTGAAACAATTTAAAATATGCACAATTAGCCAAAATAGAACAGTTAAAAACCAGTACTGACACCTATTAGAAGCCCCTTCTTTGTTTAACAGCCAAGACTGCAAAGTCTGTAAGAACAGCCTTCACCTGCTGATCAAGAACAACAACTAGGGGCATACTAGCCTCTTTAATTTGAGAGGTCCAGAGCCTGGGAGCAGACATCAAGAAGGCCCCCTCTTGCTTCTCCTGAAGGACATGAAATGAAAGCTCATTCTGAGCATCTCAGAGCATGGGCAGGTTCATACAGGAGAATATAGTCTGTTAAAGAGTCTGGAACCAAGTCATTTGGGCTTTACAGGTGAAAACCAGCACTTTGAATTGTGCCTGGAGACAGACTAATAACCAGTGGAATTATTTTAACACAGGTGTGTGCAGCCCTTTGGATCAACTGAGGTTTCCAAACACTCTTCAAAGGCAGCCCCATGTGGAGCACACTACAATAATCCAAATGGAATGCAACTAAGCCATGTGTCATTGTGACCAGATATGACATCTCCAGGAACAGGCACTAGTTTTAACTGTGAAAATGCACTCCTGGGTGCCACAGAAACCTGAACATTCACATTCAGGTCTGAGTACTGCAGAGCTACATCTTCAGTGGAAATATAGCCACATAGGCAGATCCCTACTATACGATCTGCATTTTGATTGACCAGAGCACCTCATTCCTGTATGGATTAATCTTCAATTTGCTCACTCTCATCCAATCAATCACTGATGTCAAACACTGCAGTAGAGTCAAAACAGCTTGTTTGGAATTTGGTGCAAACAGGAAACAGAGTTGGTTGTCATCAGCATAACAGTGGTATTGAACCCCAAACCTCTGGACAGCCTCTCCCAGCAGTTTAATGCATATGTTGAATGAATATTCTACTGACAATTTTAAATTCTATTGCAATTAATGAAATCACACTTCACAAAAATACTGCACATAAATATTTTTCACAGGCAGATAAACACTGCAGTAATTACTATGGACAAAAGTCTCAGCATTCAAAAAAAAAAAAAGAAAAGAACATGGTCAAATAATTAGGCAACACCGCAATGAGTGAATCAATAATAACCATTATGCAGCAGGGCTGATTATATAATAGTTCTTAATGAAGAGAAGATCATGCCAACATCCTCATAACAACCCTCTGAGGGAGGTTAGTCTCCTAGATCATGATTGGTCTGCGATAATCCTCTGTTCATTGCTGCTTTTGAGTGACTTTGGCTCAGGTAGCATAATATTGGTAGGTAGCATAATATTGCAGACTATACATCTAGAAGAAGTCTCCACAGTCATACTGGGTAGTGGCGTATCAAGGCTCACCAGCACCTGGGGCAAGTGTAGAAGTTGCACCCCTAAGTGCTGCCACTGCCACCCCTCGCACTGGGCCAGGAAGGACCCTGGCAGGGGCGTGGGGGTGGCAGGTGGGAGGGTTGCTGCCGCCGCCATCCCCCTGCACCGGGCCAGGAAGGACCCCAGTGGGTGTGGGCAGGGGGGACAGCTGTTGTCACCCCCCCCTACACTAGGCCAGGAAAGACCCTGGCGAGGGGGAAGCAATGGCAGGGCAGGCCCAGACGGGAGGTCTGTTCTACTTTTTTGCATCCCCTGGCACTGGCATCCAGGGCACACAATCCAATTGCCCCATCTTAGACACGCCTCTGATACTAAGAGTAAAAAAATGTTACTATAACGGAATACAGGAAGGTCAATCAACCAGTCACTTAAGAAATCCCTTTCAGGTTATGGTGAAATCCAATCAAACCAAAAAATTCTTTCTCTCTATAATAGGTCTAATTTCCTGTTTCAGTATCTACTGTACTATGAATGGTCATAATGCTGAAGAAAGCACCAGTCACATATTTCGTTTTTTAAAAACCCAGCAGGTGTAACAACTTCCACAGGTTTCTCTCACCATTTCTAGAACAAGCTTTAAAACAAACAAAAATTGGTAACTCTCCTAACACATAATTTGGATTTCTTTCCATATCTATCACATGGTACACCCTGTCCTGAATAATCCAACTCAAGCATTGCATTCCCCTCACCTGTTTTCTAACAGGACACCTCTGAACTGGAGAAAGTTTCTATCAGGAAACTTACAGACCATTGACTTGAAAGACAGTCTAGACAGACTGACATGGAAATACCTACCTCTAAATACTTCTGCAGGGGAAGAAGAACTGCCTACACCAGTAATTTCTGGAGAAATTAGAAGCCCATGCTGATGAATCAAGGATCTAGCTTTATTGAAAGGAATGAATTTTGCCCCACACTCCAGCAGAATAGAACAGAATGAGGGTCTGAGCTCAGCACTCATGCATTCTAACACAGAGAGTGACAGGTCATTTTACACTACACATGTATACAAGTAACTTTCCATCCCAACTAACATTCCCAATCAGATGCTTACATTATCTTCCTAGACTGGGCTTCAGAACTAGCCTTGTACGGACTCCTTCCAGACTCCTTGCTATTGGAAGGCCTTTAACACTTATGTGCCACGGAAGAAGAGACATGTGGTGGTCAGCTTGGTTTTGTAAAGGAAAGTCCCTGAAACCAGGGCACACAATTCTAAAGTTATGCAAGCATTCTTCAAAGATAGCCAAGCAAAACCATATTAGTGTCTCCTTTTCCCTTATTCCTCTTTAGGTCACATATAAGACAGGCCACTAGAAATTAAAGTATCCTCTTGCAACCAATTGCTACATTGATACTATGGATTACCAATATAATTATAGAGAGTAAGTTCATTGTTGTAGAATTTGCATTTCTGCGCCACATATATTAATAATCACTGCATAATTAAAATATGTGACAGAAAAATAATTCTTATTCTTTCTGCTCATTGTTTGATTAGTTCTTTCTATGTCTTTGATCCAGAGTTTCTAAATATGCATATACAACATTTCCACATATGCAGGCTTTTCTACTGAACTCAATTTGAGGGGCAAACACTTGCAAACAATGTGCAAAGAGAAGAATCAGTCCTGCACTAAAATGGCTTGACTTACAAAAGTCAAGAGAAATGCACCATTCAAAAGCAAAAAGTCTATTTAATATAAACAACATTGAAGATGAAAAAATGCTATTTAAAAAGAACAGCCTTGAAGATGAAAGAATGCTGGGTTACCTGTCACAAGAAAATTACTTTTCAGTTAAGAGCTATTTCAGTTATAATTCCTAGAACAGTTTCAGTTATCACTTCTCTTCAATTAGAAGCCTCACATAATTTCTTTTGGGAATAGCTCACAGGTCAGTGGAAAAGCACATGAGACCAATGGTCTGAATCACTTTAAGGCAGTTTCCTATATTCCTAATAGGGAAACTGAAATGTATATGTGCATTTACATTGTTGCAGAGACTGCTTCAACTCAACTATTGCATGAAGCAAATGTGCAAGTAAACCATGCTCACAGCAGCTTGTCAAATTTCATTTTCCATCTGCTCAGCACTCCATTTTCTAAGGTGAACTCTCAAGACAGAGCAACAGCTAGCTGTAAATAATATTTGTCAATTGAGATACCACTTTGGATCATAGCTATCAGAAATCATGATTTGCAAATTCATTTCATGTCAAGTTTCCTTGACCATGGTTGGATTAAACCAAACTCAACTGAACCAAACTCATTAAAACAAATGGACCACTGCTGCTAACACTGCCTGTTAGATGTATGTATATAACTTGCATACATTAATGACAAAAAGGAGATTGGACTAATTTGTACACTCAGTCTGAGTTCAATCATATGCCTCATGCTCTATTGTCAAACATCTTACTTCTGAGCTTTTTCAAAATGTTGCCACTTTCAGAAATATTCTGGCAGTTAATGCAGTAGTAAACATGAAAAATGCATCTATATGTATGTACAAGCCTAATTCCAGAAGATTATTCTTCCTGATTTTTTAAAATTTATTCCATTTATACACTTGATGATGAGGGACCCAAGGAAGTTCACAAAGCTAAAACAAGAGCAACTAAAAACCTGAAAATAAAAATTAAAACACTAGGAGGTTTTTGTTTTATAAGGAAAAAATCAATCACACTTCTTTAAGCTACAAATTTTGAAGACACTTAAAAACCTCCCTGAAATTGCACCACCCAGTTGTGTAAGCAAAGTGAACTGGACTGAATCTCCAAAACTTCTACAGTTAATAGTATTTCATAATCACATTAAGGAACAACATTTAACTCAGAGTGGGCAAAGTGCATCCTCCCCCCACCCCACCCCACCCAAAGCTTCCCTGGAAAAAAACGAAATACAATACCTACTACTGATATTTGACAGTGGGACCTGCCATTGAAGAGAGCCAGCATGGTATAGTGGCTTGAGCATTGAACTACAGTTCCTGGAGACTAGGATTCGATTCCCTGCTTGGCCATAAAAGCCCACTGGTTGACTTTGGACACATCACACATTCTCAGCCCCAGAAAACCCTGTGACAGGTTCACCGTAGGGTCACTTTAAGTCAGAAACAACCTGAAGGCACACAACGACAACAACCTGCCATTGAAAACTGGGAACAACCTGCCAACTACAATTTTGGATTGAGATTGTAGCCTACTTTTTATTTCTCTTTGCTTCCCAATTTTAAAATTACTTCTAATTAGATCCTGCCCCTCCAAAAAAAGTTCAAATAAACCAATGGCATTTGGATATTTCCTTTATATATATATGTATGTGTATGTATGTATGTACACACACACACACACATATCTCTACACCTTCACCTGGTATGCCAATAGTATCCATTCTTGGACAGGGATGGCTTAACTGCAATGTACTGGGCACTGGAAATTTACCTCTTACTGGGGTGGGTTTAAGTTTTTACTGTCAGTTTATAATGCTCTAAACCACATGGGATCTGGTTACCTAAGACACTGTCTTACCCTCTACAGGTGATCTGGAGAAACCCTCTTGATATTGCTACATGCTCCTAATGTTTTGCTCAGTAGTTTTTTGCAGCAGGGCATGCAGCATAGTTTTTTTTTACATGCTCCAACTATTCTTAATTTTCAGTGTATGTTATCTATATGTAAATATATCTGAGCAAACCTACTGTGCATTGTGTTCTGTCTATTGTGTACATTTTATACTTTACTGGTATATACCCTTTCTATTTTGGGGACATAAGTGGCATATAACTATTTGCAAAGAAATTAATGTATGCATACAAAAGGAACCCTGTGGTGAAAAACTGGATGAAATTTCATTATTTCACAGCTCTGGAACAATCTCCATCAGCTTGAATGACTTTCTTAATTTAGCTCTGGGCATGTATAAAGGGATTTTACATATTCAAGCCACTTTGCACATGTTCAGTGGCTTTTTATGTTTCCAGCACACACTACAAAAAGTTTGTGATGCAAGCAGGTATAACTAAAAATATCACCCATACATTACCTTGGAGCCCTCACTGGGTTTGTGAAACAAGGGAGTTTTTGTTTTGTTTCATTTTGTTTAAATACACTTCCATTACTAGAATCAAAGCCTTCCCTTTTTTTCCAGCAAAGCCATAGAAAACGGGGGTGGGGGGATCTGCTGTTGTCCAGATCTTGCTGGACTACAACTCCAACTATCCCTGGCCACTGGCCAATGGGATTTTGAGCTCGCAAACTTTTGGAAGGCCACACATAGTCTAGAATCTCCTAGGAAAAAACAGGTCGTGAGCTCACTTTGAGAATACTTCAATTTCTGCCAGAAGCCATGGTTCATGGATTGCAGAGTCACACAGCAATCAGTGAAAAATTCATTTGAGTCTCAATTTCTTATTTAGAAACATCACAGAAAAAAATTAATGTTGTCATCTACAGAAATCTTTCCTCCTACAATCCTATTCTGGCTAGTAACACCCTCCCCCCAAAAAAAGTTTACCTTTCAAACTCAAATCTAATGCAATTGATTTGAAAATTGCAAAGTATGTAGCATTCTAATTAAAAGCTTTTTTAATTATCTCTGTATGTTTGAAAATTCCTGCACAGTATTCTTTTCACAATCAACCTCTGATTCTGAACACACAGGATTTTCCAAAACTCTTAAAGAGAAAAAAGAATGCAGGAATGGAATATTTACTTTTGCAACCAAAGATAAATTTCCCATTTTAAAATGTGCCCCAGTCATTGTATCTACACCAAAAGCTTGAGTGTATATCTTGAATGTTTAAAATAAAGAATTTGCCAATTCCAAATTTTTAAATTGTTCTCAAAGACTGTTTTCAGCAAACCTTGGAGAGTTTATATATAACCAACAAAGTTTATTGAGAACTATAGAAATCATCATAGGGATTACAGATTCATGAAGTAAACAGACTAAAGGACATTCCTACTGTCAGATACTATGGCCATTGGCTAAAATCTCACACATATAAGACAACCAACAGTAATTTAATCTCTGACAAAGAAATAAAAATATTACATAATTAAAAAATCATACATGTGAATATAATGCTACTCCAGAAGTGCTCCAAGATGTTTGAAGTTACACCCATTTCCTTCATTTTCATGCAATACCTTCATTTTAATGCATATCAGTCTCAGTCCTGTACTGTTTTTAGCACATGTGTGCTTTGTATACCCTTCCTATGTCATAAAACTGTAACATGGAAAGTAGATCTGTAATGTGAAGAGCTCAAGGAAACAGGTACAGGTAGTGCAGGGGAGAAGCATATTTTTTTAAAAAAATCCAAGGCTGATCTCACACAAGTAATCAGACTTGAGAAAGGATAAAGTTGCCTGATCCATTGGCCTATACTTCTTTTCTTTGCTAATATTTCAATTCTTTCCCTTGGCTAAAAAAGTTCTCTCTACCTAATTTATATGGATACACCTTCAGTGTCAAAGGTCACATAGAAGCCTCAAAGATGCACCTGTTGGCAGAATCTGGGGAACTCCTTTGTCTGAAAATTTCCAGCTGCATCTTCCAGTTTCTTTTTGCCTCTTTGCCAAAAAGATCAAGAAAATAACCCTCTTTCTAATGGCAGGACTTTGGAAAAACATATCAATTTGGACTCTCCCTGGTCTACAGCTTTGCACCAGGCAGTGTAAATTACCTTACCAAAGAAAATATTCATTTTGATACCCTTCACAATGTTGTTAGTTTTCAAATACTGGATTCTCTTCTCTTTTTAAATACCTTGCAGACTCTGATTTTCTTAAATGAAATTCAATTTATTCATGTCTTTGAGATTCTTGGTCATTTCCTAGTTGGGTATTCACTGGATCAGGCTACCAAATTTGTTCATCAGACATTATTGGGATTCTTCTCACAAGAGGATATATGCACACCAAGCAAAATAAGTAGGTAGGTTGTTATTTTTTAGACTATTTCCCAAATCTATTGGCTGGAAGACTGTGACCTTTTTCGAGGTCATGCAAATGGGCTGGGAACAAAGTAAGAGCTTAAGAAGACACAATTCTGTGCACAGCCTGGTCCGTCACAGCTAACAATAATTGTTTTATTCTGAATTTTATTCTGAAATTAATTGATTAATGTTTTCAATCTCTTTTTCCAATACAAGAGCTTACAAATGTGCATTGCTTATTTTTTTAAAAAGCAGGGTGAACTCTCTGTCACTGAAGTGATGAATGGCACAAAAAGCAGGATTTTTGAAAGCAGACTTGAGACACTGAATAGGCAATATAGTGAGTAACCACAGCTGAAGCAAAGCAAGCCACTGCAGCCAAGACTGTGACATTTTGTGGTTTGCTGACATGCACATTTTATCCCGTTGGACCATCTTACCTGTTTCCTGGTCCGTGTCTTTCCCGTTCTAAGTTTGATATATCTGGCTATCAGTTCATTCCTACCTGAAAGAAATACAAATGTATAATGAAGACTAAAAGTAGCCATTCAGCTATTATTGTATAAATGTTAATATTGCATGACATGAAAATAAAAATCAGCAGTAAATGCAATGCGCACTAGAAATCATGTTTCAGGTTTATTTTTCAGAGAAATGGTCAACACTGCAAAGAGCAGCCTTCTGCTTGTGCAACAGGTTTTCCCCTGCCTTCTTCCATCTCATTCTGTTTCTCTCTGAGCTCAAGGTTCTAGAGAGTTCTCCAGATCTCTGGAGTAGTTTAGAAGGGTTGTAGGGGAAGAGAAAAATTTGTTCCTTGGGATGGGAATACTGTTGTATTTCACCCTAAAAAAGTGCTACAAGCCAAACAGCACAGGACAGCTAGCATGAGCAATGAGATTCCAAGAAAAAAATATTAAAGAACAGTGAAAGAGCCAAATGATCGTTCTACTGCAACAGTTCTAAATTCAATAAAATTCTAATTCTGACAACCTAACTACAGCAAACCGCAATATTTTAGAATCCAAAACACCGTTTCTTCTAGTGGCAACAATCAGTGCCATTAAAAACAAATGATAAAAAAAAATAAGCCGAGGATCTTTCCTCCATCTCTCCTCTGAGATAAAAACAGAACAAAATTCCAAAGCTTGGAAAAGTTCCTTTTTTGGGGAGTAACTGTTCCAAGCTTTGCAACATACTGTTCATTTCTGACAAGTAAAGCAAGGATCATATTTTGAGAGTGATACTTTGCCTAAAAAGAATGCACATAGGAAAAAGGTGGCAAATGGCCAGTTAGTACATCCCAAAGCTATTTTTCCATCAAATTATATTATTATTATTATTATTATTATTATTATTAATATTATTATTATTATTATTATTATTTTCTATCCCGCCTCTCCACATGGATCGAGGCGATGAACAACATTAATACATTAAAAGACATTAAAAACATTCCCAATCCTCCCCACCCACCAACCCACCTAAAACTAACCCCCTAAAACACAAAACAATTAACAATTAACAACAATCAATTGCCTATTAAAAGAATGGCAAGACAATTGATGGGAGGTGATGGAAATACTAGTCTTGGAAGGCCTGTCGGAAGAGAGAGATGGGATCTACCCATTTCATTCACCCCTTTTGCAGTATGAGGAAAGCAGGAAAGGAAGCATATAGGCCTGAAGCCTACTCCCAGGGTCTCCTCAGAGAGACAGGCAAAAGATACTGTTCCAACCGTGGCCATTTCCGCACCACACTCTTATAGTGCGATTATTCCACTTTCAACATCCTATGGAATCCTGGGGTTTGTTGTTTCGGGAGGGGCCAATTGGATGTTGAAAGTGGAATAATCGCACTATAAGAGTGTAGTGTGGAAATGGCCTGTGTCTTAATCCTTGACTCAAAGAGACATAGGAAAAAAGATACTTTCAACAATGGATTTTATTTACTTATTTAATGAAAACATTTCTACGCCATTTTTAAGGGTAAAAGGCACCCCACGATGGATTAAAAATTAAAATCTCATAAAATAATAAAACAGCAAAAAATAATTTAACAATTATATTATTTAATTGTTATAATCAATGAACACCAGTAATAGCACACATTCATTTAATAGCAAACAACCATTATCAAATACTATTAAAATTTAAGATATCTGCAGCTAAAAATTAGGAGTAGTCCAATAAAATGCAATCAAGAAAAGGCCAAAGACAGCTGAGGTCACATTATGGTCTGATACAGCCTCACTACTTCTATCACTTGTATATTACTATCTATCCTGGGAGTCTTCAACATGGTCTCTGTAGAAGGGATGAACAAGGCATGCTTTGTTTGGTAAATAGGTTGTTTTCCTGTTTGTTACAGAACTCCATCCTCTTGGATGATATTCAGTATGTCTAGAATATCTTCCATTCCTATTTTAAGACTCTCCCATACAAGATTCTTTTCTCTGAAAATCTGACAGAGTTAGGAGTACCAGACATGTACTCCAGACAGGCAGTCTTTATGTTCAGTTTTTAATGCACTTGGGAGGGTAATATTCACAGTACATACGAAAGGAGCAAGGGAGCCAAGCAAAAACGCCATGACAGGCTTGCTCCCAGATGAAGAAGGCTGTTACAGTCCCCACCACAACGACCATATAAAACCAACTATCCCCTATGATGGAACTTGGGGAGAACCAGAGGCTGCAGAAGACTCCCATCACCAACCCACTTCTGAAATTGGCTTAGGCCCTTTTCACACGCGGAGGAAGCCACGCCCGAAAACAAGCCAAAACAAAGCTTACCTGGAGCCATCGCAACATGGAGCAGCACGAGTTCGCTGCTTCACATGCAATGGCATCCTGCGGAGTCCTGCGGTGTCCAAAATGGCGGCTTCTGGCTGGCGGAGGCTCTCCACCAACCGGAGAAGCTCACCAGCCGGAAGCCCGCCCCCCGGCCGGAATGCAGGCACGCGCTTGCGTGCGCCTGCAAATCCACACCGGGCGCTGCGACGGGGCTGCACGGGGCTGCACGTCCTGTGCTTTTTAAAAACCACTTGAAAAGTGGTTTTCAAAAAGCATGCGGCACCGCCACTTCCGGTCGCCCCTGCGCAGATTGGGGTGTGGAACTACACAAAAGTAGTCCGCCCCAATCCACGTTACGGTGTAGACGACCTCCATCAGAGGTCGTTCTACACCGTTTTTTAACCCGTGTGAAAAGGGCCTTAGACTTCTTACGCTGGCTGGTCCCCTCCCACAGGGTCAAAGGAGCTGAAGACAGTCTACACATGGGGAGACTTGTATTTTCCATTTTTATCGTATTGTTCTTGTGAGTACAGCATTATAAAGTTCCTGGGTCCCCCCCCCAACCTGTTCTCTTCACTCTCCCTGTCAAAGAGTGGTTTTAATTTTTAAACAGTAAAGTTTTTAATTAAACAGTTGTAAGCTACTTTGAGCATTCTGACAATAATGCAGAAAAGGAGTCTGATTAATTAAAATTAATGCAACACAAAGATAAGCACAAAACTGGTATAACAGTAAGAATAGTTATAATATAAAATAAATCTAAGACAGCATCTGAGTAGCCACATTTGCCCCTGGAACTCTTCAGAACACATCTGAACTTTAAAAATCAAAAATATTGAGATGTGACTTGGAATCTGTACCAAATTTCATATTATATTATTCAAATTAGCTATCATATCACAAAGATACCAGAACACTTACTAATGACATGCCAAACAAGCCAGTAGTGAAAGCAAAGTGTTTGCTTGATCAAAAATACATTATCCTGTCAAAAGTGTTTTTTAAAAAGAAGCACCTATTTTTAAATTCAGGGTTGGGGAAAAAATCCAACCTCTAGAACCCAATCCAATGGTTGTGTCATCTCAAGGATAACTACACTAATTTGTTCCAGCAAAAACCATCAAATTTTGTGTCACTCTAAGATGAACACAAATTATTACTCAATCAGCTTTCATAGATCAGAATCCATTTTATCACCTGCATCTCAACTCTTTTATATTTATTCACTTAAGTTCACAAAGCGTGGGAGGGGGGCAGAAAAATTTGTAAGGACCACTATCCAATTTTTAAGCAAATCTAATAAAAACATGGCTAAAACATCCCTTTATCTCTGCTGACGAGAACATTTCCTCTAGAAAGATATTTAGTACCAATGTTAATAGAGTTCAAACAAAGTTATTTTGTGGGACCACAACTCTGCAGTTAATATGGCCACTGGTTATTTTAATGTGGGAGATATAATCCAAGAATTAACTTTTCTAAACTTTGACATAAACACTGACATCAACTTTATTTGGTAGAGCAAGGGAGGTATGGTTGTTAGTTGAAATCCTAGATTGGAATTCTTCAATGCTTTCTTATAAGGCCATTTCTGCACTAGACTGTTATAGCGCTATGATTCCACTTGCAACATCCTATGGAATCCTGGGGTTTGCAGTTTTTTGGGGGACCGGCCAGCCCCTCCCGAAACTGCAAACCCCAGGATTCCATAGGATGTTGCAAGTGGAATCATAGCGCTATAACAGTCTAGTGCGGAAATGGCCTTAGTTTCTAATATAAATGTCAGTGGCATTAGGAACAGCGGTGTCCAAGGGCTTTTCCTCAGCAACAGCTTTTTAAAGGGCGTTTGAAACTCCTGTGGGTCAAGTCAGAACACCTTCACCCTGGGCCTTCAAAGATTTCAGCATCTCATAGCCAAATATGAGTTTCCAGTGCCTGCAATAGTAGGAGAAAAACACCTCTTGAAGCATTTCCATGTGTGGAGCATGGGGAGACATTTTAAACCCAAATTGGCCAACAAGAAACCTCTTGTAGATAAAAGTCAACAACTGATTAAACAGTTTCAACCACTAAGTAAGACACCCGCTATTTAAAAGCCAGGAACAAAATCTATTTTAAGCCCTTAGAAATATTATAGGCAGGTGTTAAGTCATCCCCATAGTGAGTTTTGAGAGTGGTCCCCTCAGTGAGTTTTGAGAAGGCTTACGGAAAAGGAGAGGGTGGGCTGGGGGGGATGGGCAATGCTTTCCTATGCAGGCAGCGTTTTGTTCAGACAAGCTTACTGCAGAAGGTCATGTGACATAGGCCAAATAAACAGCATCTGGGGATTTTCAATTACAGACCTTCACCCAGCATGCCTGCACTGTAATCTCTACCAGATGAGGCTCAGGCCTCACTATTTTCAATAATTCACACACTGTGTACACATAACATGACAATAAGGGCATTCATGCAACCGCCTGATTCGCACATCAAAGCTCCCAAATGGCCAGCTGTAAGCATGCTTACTGCTGAATAATTCATTCTTTTCACAGGCTTGAAAAAACGCTCAGCAGGACTTGGCAAGCTTGTGTTCTTTCCTGTGTGGTATGCTAAACTCAAATTTTGAAAGAGGTACAGCCCCACTTTGAAAAAAAAAAAAAAGACAGAAAGAAAGAGGAAGAGAGAAAAAGAAAGAAGAGCAGCTAGAGATCCAACTATTTAAATGCACATTTGCAAGGATTGAAATGCTGCTATGAAAAAAAATTAAAAATAAAAACAGTCAGCTAGATGAGCTACAATTCCAAATGAGGGGAAGAAAGAGAGAAAGCAAGCATATTAAAAAAGCAAGACTCATGCTTCTGAGGCAGGTGCTTAATAATTTTTTTTTTAAAAAAATAGCCTTCCTGCTGAAGGCTTCTCCCCTGCATAAATGACATATGCAAAAAAATCATTACCAGATGCTAACCGTTTACAAGTTCAGCAAAAATGTAATTTACACGTATCTAGTATGTTTTTTTCCTATTATGCTATCTTTAAAAGGTCAGTTTTATATAAATATCACTCATGGGAGTGTATCTAAGTCATAATCAGGAGCCATTCTGCAAAAGCCTGGGCAGATCGGTTTTGCTTCTGTTTTTCCCCCCTCTTTCTTAATGAGATTTTCACAGGTATTTAAAAAATCGTGCAGCTCTAATTTTAATTGCAAGACAGACATCATTCTAATTACATTTACAGTATTGTGATAAATTTGCTTCCCCAACCCTCCAAAGCACGTTCTTTTAAGGCAATCCCCTGCTTCATAATATCAAGTTTTCGTATCTGTCAATCAACACGACAACCAGCAGGATCAACTAGTCATGACCTCCCCTCGTAGCAAACACATGCTGCTTACCAGCTGTGGGCTGTGTATTTTTACACCCTTTTCCCTATCATTCAGAGTGGTTTCCTCTTAATCACAATAATCCTAAAAGTGCTAAAACATATCAATCGTCCTCTAAGCCCTGCCTACAAAAGGCCAGCCATTCCTGTTTTTATGGGCTTGTCCAGCAGCAGCTGATACTTCATTCAGCTGCAAATCCAATTTAGCAGCTACAAGAGGTTTAGCATCCCTGGAAAAATATTGGGTGTTGATCCTGCACAGTGAAGTCAGCAATAGCCCTTTGCCATGTTGCTTTGCTTTTTTCTACCATATTTTCACTTCTGATGGACTTCCTTAGTCAAGATGATAGCAGATATGTTTACTTCTGGAATCATTTGTCCTGACAGTAATTTTTAAGGAAGACAGAAAAGAAATCCTTGTCAAGTATTACAATAGCTTGAAAGCATTCATAAACTAAAGATTACAAGTGTAAGCAAACTGAAAAATATGAAATGCCACTGTGTTATTTACGTCAAGAAAAAACCATATGTGTACATATAATTCAAAAAGAACTTATTCAAAATGTCATTTGCTATGTGCCTAAAGTAATATTTGTAGATATTAATTTGTTCTTACACAAAAGATTATCTAGGATGCCAAACAAGATTATGAGAATAATACATTTCTCACTGTCTTTTTACCTTTACCGATTTGGACTAAAAAGCACCTCCAGAAATGCAGCTGAATAGTTTACCAAAAAAAGACCAGCACTTTATTATAATCTTTGGTTTCAGACAAGTTGAAATCCAACAGAGAATTTAGAAACAAACACACAGAATAATCTACTACAGCCTTATCTTGAACCTCCTTGTTACTCCATTTGTTCCCTTCAGCATCCTTGTCCTACAATATGACATGCCATTCACAAAGATGCTACAATGCATGGCTTCAGAAACTCCCAGTGACTACAATCCAACACAGTGTGTTAGATGTACTTAAGCCCATTGATTGGATGGGTTTTAACTTTGTACTGGATTGTGGCTTTTGCAAATCCATTTTGCAGACAAAGACTACTACTTCTAAGAATAAGAATTCAATAAATAATGGCTTAGAAGCATTTCTGCTTCTATTACCAATTCAGATTTTCCCCATAGTGCTATTAGCCACACCATTGGAACACTTAGAATTTACACCAGTGTGATATAATGCCATTTCAAAGTTTTGAAGTTAATTTTGCAATTATATGGTTTGCTATGCAATATTAACTGTATTTTTCCCATTAGAAAATTAATGCAAAATTAATGTCCATATATGACTTCTGAAAAGAGTAAAAATGAAAACACAAATTCTACCAAACCACAAACAGCCATTTTGCAATTTTACCATACCCAATGAGGACAAAATGATTGCAGAAATATTGATTGTTGCAATCATTTTATAATGGTAGGCCAATAAGCTAGTTAAATATAAATTTATATACTGAGTTCACATTTTACTTTTTTAAAAGTACTGATTTATACAGAGCACCAATCAAGTTCTTTTCTGCCAAGAATTAGTAGTGAGAAGTCCAACTTGGACAGAAATCTTTCAAAAATGCAGACAATAGACTGGCTCATCTGTCATGCGTGATGGATGAGTTAAGGGGATTAAAATCAGCATTTGCATCATAATAGATAAAAATTAGCAAAATAGAATTTCTCAGTAGGTGGCTTGAGTTCTATGTATTCACCAGTGAAAAAGGAGGTCCTTTTAAAAGAAGAATTACAGTTGGCTTACAATTTTCATTTGAAGAGGCTTTATTCTAAATGCTGATTAACTTTCCCAGGAAAGAATGAAGAAAGGTTAACTTGGATAAGTTTCAGATGTTCATGCAAACAACTTTTTGTTGATCCCTAATATTATAATTTTAAATAGTGATCCACTATAACATACGATTTTTGGAAATGTATAACTTTGACCTGTTTGCATAATATTATACCAACCTTCTTCACCTTACTACAGCCCAAACATGTTGAACTAGAGCTGCCACCATTCCCAGACAGTGCTAGCTGAGGATAGTGGGACATGCAGCCCACCATATCAAGACAACATGAACATGGACAGGGTTGGATTACATTTACAGGCTAAAGGAAAACTCTGGGGGAACTCTGTCATTTAATTTGAAAGGGGAAAAAAACCTCTTGTGAGATTAGAAACGTAACTTGTCTCCTACTGAAAATGTGAATAATGCACATTCATTTAATCAAACCTACCATACTACAAACTGCTGTTATATAACTTGTGCAAAGAGAACAAAATGACTGCAGAAACATGTCATTCTTTCTTAATCCAACATATGATCTCAGCAGTAGAATTAAGACTTTCAGCCCTTTCTTCTCTCTGTACAACAGGGAGTGGGCAAGCCACAGCCCATGGCCTGCATGTGCCCCCAGGGGCATTTTTGTGTCTGCCGGGGCCTACAATGGTGTAAAAAATTTTTTCCGAAATGTCCAAAAATATCTCTACATCTCTACAGTAGGGCATTTCTACTATGTTTTCAGTCCTCTCCCCAGACCCCTGGGGTCAAAACAAAATTTTGCAAAAAGTGATTCCCCCCAATGCCCTCTAGGGCCCCAGGAAGGCCCAAAACATGTCCCCCAGGGAACATTTGGGGGCACTGGGGGCTGTTGTCATTGTTACTTCTATTATGATTTGCAGAAGTAGGCGCAGTAGAGGCTGTGGTCCCCTAGCCTTCCACAGTTGCCCACCCCTGCTGTACAATGTGGACAGCTAAAAAATGGAGAGGAATTACACCCATACTGTTTGTTTTCACAGCTGGAAGGAGAGCATCAGATGCTGGTCACTGCTCAAAAAAAGCTAAACACTGTGTTAAAGAATCAGTTAATTTAAAAAATGGCCAAAAGATGAACATGGCACCACAAAATTACTATATATACCTTAGGGTGCTGCTCTGATGGCACTGTGAATTCCCTCAAACCCTAGCAAATGACAACCAGATATATACAGCAAACATACATGAGGCACAATGATACCTCTCTGGCTTGGGAGGTAATTCTGAATTTTGGTTTAGTACCACATGCACAAAGGAATGAGCATGCTGTAGTGATCTAAGTGCTGGACTAGGAACCTGGGAGACAGGGTTCAAATCACTGCTCAGCCATGGAAACCCACGGGGTGACTGTGGGCAAATGACACTTTCAGCACCCAAAGAAAGCAATGGAAAACCTCCTCTGTATAAATCTTGACCTTGATAGAGTCATCACGTTAGAGTCAACACAAATGCACATAAAGACAACAACAAAGGTGCTTCTGAAGGGTGTTACTTAAGACTGCATAAGACTTGAGAGGCATGCCACCATTTTCATAGGGATTAGCTGGAAGGACACATATATAAATGACCAAATCAGTCCAAAAATTCTTCATATGACATTATTACCAAGAAGAGAATAACACCACCATTTAGAAGTACCTAAAACTACACGCATATCAGGAAAATTAATAGAAAAAGGATTAATATGTTTAATTAATTATTAATAAACTTTAAAAAGGGATTATATTTATGTTGGCAAGGGGAATTAATTATTAAATTCACTATAAATTGTGATTTATATTTATCTAATATTTAGTTACTTAGAGTTTTATACCCCACCCATCAGCCAGAAAAGCTTCCACAACCGCTTACAAATGGTTGATTTGGCAATTCCCTGTCCTCAGATTTACAATCTAAAAAGGCACACAACACAAGAAAATTGGTGTGGCACTGGAGGAAGAGATTACATTCAGCAAATGCTGCTGCCGTTCTCTCCCTCAGAGGGAAAGCAATGGTAGTTGGAATGGAAAGTGGGCTTTTCATCAGGCACTGGAATCAAGGCAAAAGGCTACTGTGAGCAAGGAGCAACTGTATTGTGCCGTTGACCAACGTGGGAGCCAAGGCAGTCTACAAATTTAAGTTTCATGTAGTAACAGTCTTATCAGAATGAAACTGAAAAATAGCATTTGTGATTTTACTCCCATTCATCGTTGTTTTCTGAGAGAAAGAATCAGCATCATGATTTTTTTTGTCAACTGCATTTCTCTTCCACCCTATTCTAAACCCTTGCCTTGCTTCCCCTTTCTCTTGCCCTTATAATCTAATCTATTTACTCTCTAACTTTCTAAGTTTTCCATATTTTGTAGATAAAAGGTAATGTTTGGTTTCAGAAATATAGATCACTGTTTTTAGAAATGAGATACCAGTGAAGAAGGATCAGTTACTGAGGCTGGTAACCTTCAAGACCCTAATACAATTCACTCCACTGGAAATACTCTTGAATAAGTGGTATGAGTTTTGTGACCTACATATGATAAATGTTCAACTCTGAGTGACTAACAAAAAGCAAGAAGTCATTTTGCAAAAACCTAACAAAGTTATGCTTTGCGTACAGAATCAATTGTCTTTTAATTTCTGGGATTTTCAGCACTGTGAGTTACAATTACTTAGGGGTAGACTGCAGTGGAAGGCTAGGGGCCCGCAGTAGCTGCCTAGGAGATCTTGGAGGGCTGCACCTGCAAAATAAAAAACAAAAAACACCCCAAACGCCTCTATGGGGCATGAGGGCATTTTCACCACGTGCCTCTCATGGGCCTAAATGTACTAGGGAGTCTGCAAAATGTGGTGGACCTCTTGCTCCCTAGTGAACATTTTGGAGATCTGGGGGCAAAAAATGTTTTTGAAAAATTTTGCAAAAATTGTTTTTCACTCCCTGGGAGAGCCAAGGAGCCTCCAAATGCCTTCCAGACCCCCTTGAGTGCATCTGGGCGTGTTCTGGAGCACACACACACGCACACGCACACAACAATGGCAATAAATACATGTTGTTTTCTCAGGCCCACAAAAACAGCCCTCAGGGCCCACACTTTGCCCACACCTATAATTACTCAATGAACAACTTAATCTAGAGAAACATATTTTCTTGAACTTACCACTTACGTCAATCTGTTCAATTAAAAAAAATTAATTTGGTTCCCTATTTTTGTTAAAAATTCTCACTTTGACTGAATTTAACTAATCACTTTCTCTTTCTGAAACCTAAGCCTTTTCCGCATGACACTGTTATAGCACGATTATTCCACTTTCAACCTCCTACGGAATCCTGGGGTTTGCAGCTTCGAGAGGGGCCAGCTGGCCCCTCTTGAAGCTGCAAACCCCAGGATTCCCTAGGAGGTTGAAAGTGGAATAATTGCGCTATAACAGTGTTGTGCGGAAAAGGCCCTACATACACCTATCAGTAGGCTCCACCAAAACCAATATGACTCATTTCTGACTAGAAATATGTATAACTATCCTATATGTCTAGACCCTTGTCAGTGTGGCAGTGCAGCGTATAAAGTGTTGCGTACCCTTGTCAGTGTGGCTGTGCAGCGTATAAAGTGTTGTGTAACACCCCAACACTATTTTTGGTGCCACTTTCCTTTTTGCAGCCTCTGGCCTACAGTTCATATTATATACTGTCTCACCTGTCCTACAGCTTTGTGGATTTTACATTAGAGGAGGCAATGTTGCCTCAAAAAATATTACAGAGCTATTTGCAGCCATGCCATAATCAATTCAGCACAACACTGCAAATGCAAGCTTCTTCCAGGTTTCTTTAGCCCAATCTGTTATAATGAGTTTGAGAAACAGTCCAGTCCCCTTTTTACATACCTTCCCCAATTAGTTTTTTTAAAGTAATCAAATGCTAGAACCATTAATTGACACTATGTTTGCTATGCCAAAGATCATACTCTAGTAGGAAATTAGTTTATTTAACATCAGTTATTTGGTGTATATCCCACTATACACAGCAAATATTCACTGAGAAAAAGATATTTTGAATTTAGAGCAGGTGCAGAGAGACATTGAAAGAACAGGTTGCTTACCTGTAACTGTAGTTCTTCGAGTGGTCATCTGTGCCTCATACAATAGGAGCTTTCGCGCCTGCGCGGTAGCGTTCGGAAGATTCTAGAGCTCGCTGGCTTGGCGGAGGGAGCCCCTCCCCCGGTCGTACTGCGCATGCTCCTCCCGCCGAGCCGCGGTCTCTCCTCAGTTCTGGTCCGCCGAAGAACATGGGACCTGAAAAAGAGGGGAAGGCAGGGCGGGTGTGTGTATGAGGCACAGATGACCACTCGAAGAACTACAGTTACAGGTAAGCAACCTGTTCTTCTTCTTCGTGGTCTCTGTGCCTCATACAATAGGAGACTGTATAGCTCACCTGTAGGATGGTGGGTCAGGTCCCAGACCCTAGAGGACAGAGGCCAGCACCGCACGACCAAACCGGGCATCTTGCCTGGAACGGCAGTCGAGCCTGTAATGGCGGATGAAGGTCGACGGTTGAGCCCAGGTCGCCACACGACACAGTTCCGGCAGGTCGACCCCTCGCAGGAGGGCCGCGGACGTGGCCACGGCTCTGGTGGAGTGGGCCCGAAGCAGGTCCGGCGGAGGCTTCTTGGCCAGTTGGTATGCCAAGTGGATAGTCTGTGCGACCCACTTGGAGAGTCGCTGGGATGATACCTTGTGGCCTCTTTTCCGCCTGCCGTAGCAGACGAAGAGGTGTGGAGTCTGTCGGTAGGACGCCGTCCTATCCGTGTAAAAGGCGAGGGCCCGACGGACGTCCAGGGAGTGCAGGGCCCGCTCCAGGGGCGAGGTCGGCTCGGGGTAGAAGGCCGGGAGCACGATGTCCTGGTTGAGGTGGAAGGTGGACACCACCTTCGGCAGGAACGAGACGTCAGGCCGGAGGATCACCTTGTCGCGGTGGAAGACCAGGAAGGGGTCGTCGGAGCGTAGCGCCGCCAGTTCCCCGGCTCGCCTCGCCGAGGTGATCGCCACCAGGAACGCCGTCTTCATCGCCAGGAGCCTGTCGTCCGCTGTCGCCATCGGCTCGAAGGGCGGCCTCGTGAGCTGCGATAGCACCAGCGATAGCGACCACGACGGTAGCGGGGGCGATACCGGCGGGTAGAGATGTTGCAGGCCCTTCAGGAATCGCTTGACGGTATCATCCCGGAAGAGGGCCGCCGAGGGCGATCCCGGCGGTTGGTACGCCACGATCGCGGCGAGGTAGACCTTGATCGATGTGAAGGCAAGACCTTGCTGTCGCAGGTGGAGGAGGAAGTGGAGGACGGTCCGGAGGCCGGCCGGGGACGTCGGTTCCCGTCGCTCCTCTGCGAAGGCGACAAACCGCTGCCATTTATAGTGGTAGTTCCTCCGTGTCGATTCCTTCCTCGCCGCGGTCAAGACGGTACCGATGGCCGGGTCGTCTACGGCGATATCCTCCAGGCATGGAGGGCCAATACCGGGAGGTCCGGGTGCAGCACCTGGCCGTTGGAGTGGGGGAGCAGGTCCGGCGCTAGCGGGAACTTGAGGATCCTCCCCCGCGAGGCCTCGATCAGAGGGCCGAACCAGTGTTGCCTCGGCCAGTACGGTGCCACCAGAATCGCGTCGGCTCCGTCCGAGATGATCTTCGATACGACGCGACCGAGGAGCGGGAACGGCGGGAAGGCGTACAGGAGCTCCTTGTCCCACGGGATCTGGAACGCATCGCCGATGGAGCGGGGATCGTGACCCGCCCTGGAGCAAAAGCGTCGGCATTTCGCGTTCTGGCTGGTCGCGAAGAGGTCGACCGTCGGCTCGCCCCACCGGTGTCGGAGCATCCGGAAGGCGTCGTCGGCCAGGGACCACTCGTGGTAGGAGGAGGTGTCCCTGCTGAGAGCATCCGCCATGGTGTTCTCCTGCCCCGCCAGGTGAACCGCCAGCGGGTGGATCCTCAGAGAGACGCACCAGTTCCAGAGGGCGAGCGCGATGGTCAGGAGAGTGGTGGAGTGGGTCCCCCCTTGCCTGTTCACATAACACATGGCAGTCGTGTTGTCGGTGAGGATCAACACGGCGCGGCCCGCCACCAAGTGCCGGAACGCCATCAGGGCTTTGTGGATGGCGAGGAGCTCCAGAGCGTTGATGTGGAGGGACGTCTCGTCGTCCATCCAGGCGCCCTTGACCCGGAGGTCCCCGGCGTGGGCCCCCCAGCCCAGCAGGGACGCGTCCGTCGCTATCGTGACCGAGGGCCTGGGCTGGCGGAACGGCATTCCCGACATCAGGTTCCGGTGGGACTGCCACCACAGGAGAGTCTGCCGGATCTCGGGGGAATACGGTAGCGGCGGGACTGCTCGTCCCGGAGCGGGTCGAAGACCCTGACGAACCAGTGCTGCAGGGGTCGCGCTCGTAGCCTGGAGAGGTAGGTGACGGCCGTGGTCGCCGCCATGTAGCCGAGCAGCTGCTGTAGCGTCCTGGCCGACACCGTCGGGGCCTGGCGGCCGCCCGCACCGCGCGCATGAGCGTCCGAGCCCTCTCCGTCGGTAAGTAGGCCCTTCCCGCCACGGTATCGAGGGTCGCCCCGATGAAGTCGAGGAGGCGGGTGGGTTCGAGGTGGGATTTCTTGGGGTTTACCTTGAGCCCGAGCCGGGTAAGCCACGTCAGGGTAAGGTGAATGTCTTTGTAAAGTTTGTCTTTGCAGGACGCGTGGCAGATGCGCGGGACTCTTCCGGGAGGTCCGCCAGGAGGGGGCCCAGGCGGTCAAAGAGGTTTCGATGATAGGCCGCCAGGCAGGCCATGGTGTTGGTGGTCCTGGACACCAAGGACGCCGCCGAATAGAACCTCCTCCCGAAGCCGTCGAGTTTCCGGCCTTCTTGGGCGGGCGGGGTGGTGTGTGCCCGGTTGCCACCTCGCGTCTGCGATGACTCCACCACCACGGAGTTCGGGACGGGGTGGTTGAACAGGAACTCCGCTCCTTCCCTCTGAGTCCTGTAGAGGTGCTCAAGCCTATGCGGGATAGGCTGTGCGGACGCCGGCTTCGCCCAAGGCTGTTTCAACGCGTCCGCCAGGGTCGGGAGGAACGGGAGCGGCGCGGTCGATGGAGGCCGGGTCTCGAGGTATTGGAAGACCGGGTCCTGCGCCTGCGGGGCGGGCTCCGTCACCTTGAGGCCGAGCGCCGTCGCCATCCGGAGGAGGATTGCGGAAAACTGGCGCACGTCCTCCGGCGCCGATTCCGGGGCGGGTCTCCGAAGTCCAGCGGCGGTGACTCGTGGGAGGACGGCGTGGATTCCGCGGAGTCCGAGTCCGACTCGTAGGACTCGTCGGACGGGGATGGCGAGCGCGCGGTCTTCTCCCCTTCTCTAGGCCGCTGCTGTGCCGGCTGCGTCGGCAGAGCGGCCGGCGGTACCGTCGGGGCCTGCACGGTCTCCGGGGGCGGTACCGATGGTCTCGGGTGCGACGCCGCCTGCGTCGTCGACGTGGCCGAGGTTCCCGCTCGGGCCGGGGTGGCCTGGGGGTCGGCCTGGTCGCCGTGGCCGTTGTCCGTGGCAGTGGGGAGACCGGTCTGTGGCGGGGCGACGGCTCCCGGGGAGCGTGGGAGCTCGGGGACCCACGCCTCGGCGATCGCCCGTGGCGGGAGTAGTGGCGCTCCCGATGCGGCGAGCGGGAGCGGGGCCGCGGGGACCAGTATCTAGGGTCCGGATGGTAGCGGTCCCGGTAGGAGGGCGAGTAGGAAAAGTAGGAGCCCGGGGGCTCGTGCCATCCTTGCTCCAGCGCATATCTCCCCAAGTAGCCGGGGGAATGAGCGCTCTCGCCCGTGCGCACGCTCTCCAGGCGCATCTCCCGATACCGCGGGGATGGAGGCCTGGGCCAGTGGCCCGGAGATCGGGATTCGCCACGCCGGGGGGAGGAACGTCTCCAGCCCGGGGTGTCCACGTGGCGCTCCGGAGATGGACGGCGACTCGGCGGCACAGTCTCCACGACTAGCTTCGGAGGCTGGGCGGCCTCGACGGGTTGGTCGTCGTCCGATAGCTCCAGGATCTCCTGGGCCTGCGGCGTTTCCTCCTCCGGGACGTCGGAGAGGGCCGACTCTGCCGTGAACTGGGTAGGCGGCGGGGTCGGTGGCCTGGCGGTCTCCGGAGGGTGCCGCTTCTCCTTCCTCTTCCTCTTCTTTTCCCCTGGCTACCTCCTCGGTAGCAGGGCGCTTCTTCTGCGCAGAAGTCAGCGGTTTCGAAGAGGAGGCCGCGGGGTCGTCTCGGGGCCGACTCGCCGAGATCTTCGGGATCCTCGGTAGCTTCATCACCGGTACCGGGGGCTTCGATACCGACGGTACCGAGGTCCCGGCGGCCGTTGGAGAGGAGGAGGAGGGTGGAGAAAGTCCTTTTTCCATCGGAGCGGGGACGGTCTTCTGGGCGCGGAGAGACTGCTCCCAACAAAAAGACTTCAACCTCGCCGCCCGGTTACGGAGTGTCTGGTGGGTGAACTCCCTACACGCGGGGCAAGTTTGGACGTTATGCCCCTCACCCAAGCAAAAAAGACACTTCGAGTGTCGGTCCGAAAGGGCGACCTTCCTTCCGCAGGAGGCGCAGGACTTGAACAAAGCCGACATAAACCGCGGGGCAAGGGCGAGGAGAGGGGGAGAGTCCGAAGACGCCGCGCCGAGTCGAAGACCCAGCCGAGGAAAAAGCCAAAAACAGTCCAAAAGTCCAAAAAAAACCGTGCAAAACGTACCGAAAACCGAAGGGAAGTCCGTAGGGAGGTCAAGAAACAGTCCGAGGTCAATTCCGAATCCAAATCCAACAAGTACGCAGCAAGAATGCAAGCCAACGAGAAGAACCTTCTGTACGCTGAGGCGGACAAGAAAGAACTGAGGAGAGACCGCGGCTCGGCGGGAGGAGCATGCGCAGTACGACCGGGGGAGGGGCTCCCTCCGCCAAGCCAGCGAGCTCTAGAATCTTCCGAACGCTACCGCGCAGGCGCGAAAGCTCCTATTGTATGAGGCACAGAGACCACGAAGAAGAACTCATATTGTGTTATGCAAGAGGTCTGGAATCAGATTACACATGATAAATTCAAATAGCCAGTAAGAATGAAGTGGAAAACATTTAACCAAAGTATGGAGAAGTTTTAGATATCCAACCTTAACCTTGCTTTCCTAATTGCTGAATGAGGCTATGCTTATTTTGCCAGCACTCAGTTTCTAAGGCTGTTTTGACCAGAAGTGTAGCTCTGGTGAAAGTATCCTCTCAAAAACAAAAACAAAAAAAACACCAAAAAATCACTCCTGTTTATGAACCCGTAGATCCACATATTAAAAAAAAAAAAAGATATATTAAATTCTTCAGAATGGGGGAAACTGAACACTCTGTTACAATTTCAAGTACAGAAGTACTTTCGGAAGAAAGTTATAATTCTTTGCTTATGTATCTTTGACACCTACCATTCAAGATTCTCTTTTTACCACCTAAGGAAAACAATTTTAGCTGAAAAATTTAGAGATACTGTTCTGAATAAACTGGACGAGTTTGATTCTTTACTGAGCACTTGAGTACAAGCAGTGATAATGTGAATGAACACAGACAGAGGAGGAAAGGGGGAGAAATGTAACATATAAGTGGAGGAGGGGAGATCAGGCATAGACTCTTTTTGTCTTGCTTGGAAGGCTGGCACCTTGCCTTACCTCCATACAGATAGTAAACAAGTCTTCACTTTAATCCACAACAACTCTGAAATAGCAACTGAGGAAAAGAAGATGCACTGTTGTAACTCCTCTGAGACAGTGACATCCAGGTGATTTCTTTTTATTTTGGGGGGGGGGAAGGCAGGAGAACAAGAAGAAAAGAAGACTGTGTGAAGATATGTTCTCCAACCCTCTCCAAAAGTGCTATCTTTCTGACTGAGTCTGTATGAGTGCGTGCCTCCAAGTCACCTGTTGACTTGTGGTGACTGCATGAATTTCATATGGTTTACTATATAGAGTATTTAAATTTGTTAGATTATATTTTGCTGTCTACAAAATACAGAGCCTTGCAGCATCTGCACCCAAAGTTAAAAGACAGGATCATATCAACTCTGGGCTGAAATTTTCATTTGGTAAAATGGTTCCCAAAACTTCAGTTCAGTTAGGGTGAAAAATATCTGGGTAGGAGATACAGGAGTATGATATGGCACCAGGGTATGGCATCAGTGGACATGTTACTGGTACAAAGAGGGCATCATGTAATTGCTGTGTAATGTGGCCATGATTCTGGTTCACATTCATGTTAGAAGGTAGGGAGAATTGCCTGGTTCTCTCTCCAGAAGGAATGTACATTTTCCCCTTCATGCAAGAACAGTGTGAAGAAGTGAGAGGTATAGTTATGGGGGGATGCAAGCATTGCCCTCTCAAATAAGAATTCTACCTCCCAATAAAATTTTCTTTCAGTCTCCACATGACTTGCATTGCAGAGAATACAACACTGAAAACTGTTTACACCAAGCACTGATTATTGTTATATTTTCATTCCCTTGGTAATGTTGCCTGCCCCTTTTCTATGGATGCCTGAACTGTTCAAGTGAAATTTTAAGTTACTGCAATCTAGAAATTTGAAGACTGAGGAAAAATTTCATTTGGTTTCAAAATCTTTATTTGGGGGGCAATGCATAGCTATCCCTCTGAAAGAGGCTTCCCTTCAGGCTCTATTAGCATATTTCCTCTGAATCTGACTGCTTCTACTAGAACCATCTAGCTGCACCTGGAATGGGAAAGCAAGATAATCCCAGTTCCACAGATGCTGGATCAGGAAGTACACTGTCCAGAGGATATAGTGAATCCCAGCCTTTGGTTCAAGATAATGTGAAATAATGAGAGTGTGGTGTTTTTCGCATAAAGAAAATGTTATTTGTCAGTGTGAAAGAAGAGGCAATTGGTGAGCAACCAGAGGGAAACTTTGCACAGTCCAACAGCTCTGAGTGAGCAAGTGAGATTAATAACGCCCTCCATATCACATAGCTTTCTTCCACTTACATTCTCTACAACATAGCTATCATACTTAATGACTTCAGCTGACAGTAGCTTAAAATCTTGACAGCAGTAACTTATATTTCAAGATGACCAGAGGATTCCATTTCAGAGTTTAGAAACACAGCATGCCAGCAACAAGGGAACAATTCTTGGATGGATCAAGAATATGCGATGACATATTTACCAAGTTGTTACAACCATAGGAGTCAACTTGAAATTTATGAGAGCAGATCTTTAGGCACACTCATGCACACATATATTAAAATGCCAGAGTTATTTAGGATATTCCACTTTGACTTTCCTAACCCTTGCGTTCTTAATAACCTTCCAAGACCTTGAAAAATATCTCTCTCATAGGCTGAGTGTGCCACTCCTATAGCTCCCATGTAACTCCTGTAATATGCCAACCCACTCTTATATTTTGATATTAAGCCAATTAACCAAACAAAGAACAGCTATTTAGACTGCAAGAACGTTTTGTTCATGTTACCTTCTGAAAAGGCATCAGGACAATTTATCTGTAAGCTAACAAGTGAAGTGGTGTCCTGCTGCCCCCCCCACAACATGATTAGGTTGTTATTGTAAGATGGAAGACTGAGCTAGGAGAACAGAAGTCATTGCTCCTGGTGCCAAATACAGGGATGTGCTGTCTATATGTGCTGAACAGCAGATGGCATGAAGGAAAGGGAAATGCAAAAAGAAGAGAAATTAGATTTGACGTTTTAAAGAGGCAGCACCGAAGAGTAATAGGAAAGAAGGGGAAGTTTTCAGTTCCTGTCCCTCAGTCTGGAAAGCAATCAGACTCAGGCATAACCAATATGTGCAGTGGAAATAGTTCAGATCTGTGGGAAAGACAGAAATACAGCTGGCCCTCCACATTTGCAGGTTTGACTTTGATGGATTTGATTATTTGTGAGTTTCTCCAATCTCTCCCCTCACCTCCACCTCAGGTGCTTCTTTTCTGGGAGAACTTCCCCCTTGGTCACTCCAATCAGGACCACTTCTGGTCCTCTTCTTCCACCAGCTACTAGCTGGAGAACTAAGCATGGATGACAGCTTAATTCCTCAGCATCACAAAGACCATTTCCGCACTACACTGTTATAGTGCTTTTATTCTACTTTCAACATCCTATGGAATCCTGGGGTTTGCAGTTTAGGGAGGGGCATTTACAATTCTCAGCCAGAAAGCTCTTGGGCCTCAGTAAACTACAAAGCCCAGGATTCCACAGGATGTTGAAAGTGGAATAATAGCACTATAATAGTGTAGGGCAGAAAGGCCCAAAGCCTCTCCCAATACCTGCTCACACCCAAGGAAGGAGATGGGTAAGAGAGAGAAAGTAAAGGGTCCCCATAACAACCCACCCCCTTTCTCCCTTCTTTCCCTGACCTGGTTTGGACCCTGGGTGCCTACTATTCCTACCGTGCCATGATCCCCTTCCAACAGACACACAATCACATTTTGATATTCATGATTCTTCTACTTTTCTGGAGGTCCTGCACTCTATTTTTGTGGAGGTCTGACTGTATAGTCCTTCTCCTTCTCCTTAGGGGTGGGAGAGTGTGTCTTTCCTGGCTCCTGGCTGTATTTTCCTCCTCTCCTCCTCATTTCCTTGTTGCAGTGGACGAGATAACTGTGGCTAGCATTTTTTTCATGCCCCTTCACTCTATGCCCTTTCCATGTAAGGCTCTTCTGCCAAGTCCTGGGCTTGGCTGGTAGTCATTCTTCTACTGCACTCTTTAATGGGAGCTTTCCAATTGCCCAGTTCTAGCAGGCCACCCTTCCTCCTGGGCATGGTGAGAGAGAGAAGTTGGATTACAAGGCAGAGGAGAAGAGATAAATGTGTGTGTGGGGTACTTCTCATAGCAGTTTCTCCTTCAGATGCTTGACTTGTTGAAGACACAAAAGCAAAATAAGAGGCTTTCCCATAACAACTTTCAGGTGGGAATGGAGGGCAAATCAGATGCTCTGGACCACTTTTTTTTAAAAGGTAAATGGTGAGTAGTGAAAAGAAAGAATGAGTGTAGACAAGGGTGAGGATGAGGAATGGATTTCAAACATAAAATAAATTACTGTACTCTGTGTGAGAGAGAGTTGTGTCTGTCTCTGATGTGATTCTGTGAACTTCAGCTTTGAAAGATTCCAAGGAAAGGTTCAATTCATGGTATCTTAGCATCAACAGCTGCTTCTTACCATCCTTCTACTGATGCAAATTCCATATGGATATATTGGGATGCTGACCACAGAGGTATATATAGAGATGTCTCTGGATATTTAAATGAACATAGGCTACTGGGTGGTTGTCAAGAAGGGTCACAGGGACTAATGGAACAGAAGGGAGGTGGTACTTAAAAACAACACTGCAACTTTTTCAGCGCTGATCGAGAACAATATTGGTGGACTCCATGTCAGCTGAACTATGAACATCCTCCAGGTTTTGATTTGAACTTCAAAGGAGTTGTCAAAGATCCTGAGTCCTATCTCCAAAACAACTTCTGTAATTTGTATAGCTCCATTAAAGTTTAGATTAAAACATGAAACAGATTCACTACCTCACTGACACAGAAGTCATCAACCACAAAAAAAGTGTCTTACCTACAATGCCAAAATAATCTGACAAAATCCACAAAAGAGTGATACCTATATTGGTATCTATCTACCTATATTGTGCATAAAACGCACAAAATACAACACACAAGCTTTCAAAGCTCCAGTGGCTTTTTCATCAGGTAAAAAATGTTTAAAAATCACTTCTCTTCTCTTGTATGATCTTTACGTACTTTTGCCTGATCAAGAAGCCAGAGGAGCTTTGAAAGTTTACATGATGTATTTTTGCAGTTTGGTTGTCCAACAAAAGTATTGCTCTTTTGTGGATGTTGCATCTTGTATTTTGCTGCATGGTCAATATAGCTATCCTTGAATAGGTTTCCTTAAAAAAAATTTGAAATTATCATGGGAAAATGACAAAACTCAACTTCACTTACTTTGTTTCATGACATTAATAAAAAGGGCTAAATATATTTTCCAAAAGAGGGTTACAATCAATTGTTTATTTTAACATTTAGCATGGGAATTCTTGTTGATGTGTGCCTTCATGTCATTTCAGACTTAGACCCTAAGGCAAATCTATCATGGGATTTTCTGGGGGCTGA
>CAOLHI010003529.1:0-171642 GCA_948474755.1 Ctenosaura bakeri | reverse complement strand
ATTTGAAAAATTATTAGGTGCAGAGGAGTCTCATTTAAACTCCAAAATATCTAAGTTATTATTAAAATTGAATACAGAGGATGAACAGATAAAAGAAAGTATGGTATACTGGGCTCAATGTTTAGGACACAATATAAAATTAGAACAATGGGAAGAGGTGTGGGGGGAAGGTTTGAAATTCACTAGATGCAATGATCTTAAAGAAAATTTTTACAAAATAATATATAAGTGGTATTTAACTCCCAGTAAATTGGCTAAGATGTATAAAGGTGCGAATAAATAATGTTGGAAATGTAAACATCATGAGAGCAATTTTTACCATATGTGGTGGCAATGCCAGAGAGCAAAAAAAATTGGGTTAAAGATTTGCAAATATATGCAAAAGATTTTAAAGATCAATATAGTATTCTGACCAGAATTTTTTCTATTAAATATGATAGATAGGATGGATAATATGGAATGGAAATATAAGAATTTGATTAGATACATGCAAGGCAGCAAGGATTATTTATGCGAGATATTGGAAAAATAACAAAATTCCAAAACTGAGTGATTGGTTGAATAAACTAACGGATTTTGCAGAGATGGATAAACCTACAGTTTTACTAAAAGAAAACCCTATAGAATCATATTTAAAAAGATGGAGACCTTTCATAGACTGTACGAGGAATAAGAAGGGGGACTTAATGGTTATCGGTTTTGATATGTAAAAGATAAGATTGATTTAAGGTAATAGAGAGAACAGTTACTATTGATTTATTTAAATTACGATAGAGGTGTAAGATTAGAATGTAGGAATTAGAACCAATGGACGAAGGATTCAAGAAGTATCCTAATTGTCTCTTTTGTTAATATTTATGTAAGTAAAGATCTGTTTGGGCAAATGGGGAATAAGGGTAGGGGTGCTGTAGTTTTTGTTTTTAATCCTTTTCTTTCTTTCTTTAACACTCTTTTCATCTTTTTTTAATCTTTCCTTTCTTTTCTTTTCTTTTCTTTTCTTTAGCTATTAGAGACTTTACTTGGATTCTTAGATGTTATAATTGTGTTGGTGTGTTTTATGTTATGTGGGTGTGTTTTATATTGTATTTGTATTTGTTTTCTAATATACATTATATTAAAAAAGAATAAAGAAAAATCTAATGACCTTGACAGATTGGGGAGCTGGGCCAAAGCTAACAAAATTAATTTCAACAGAGAGAAATGTAAGGTCCTATACTTGGGCAGAAAAAATGGAATGCACAAATATATGATGAGGGACACATGGCGGGTTAACAGAACGTATGAAAGGGTTCTAGAAGTCTTGGTGGACCACAAGCTGAACATGAGTCAGTAGTGTGATGTAGCAGCCAAGAAAGCCAATGTGATTCTTAGTTGCATCAATAGGAGTATGGTGTCTAGATCAAGGGAGGTAATGGTATCACTCTATTCTGCTTTGGTTAGACCTCATTTGGAATACTGTGTCCAGTTCTGGGCACCTTATTTCAAGAAGGATATCGACAAGCTGGAGCGTGTCCAGAGGAAGATGACCAAAATGGTGAAGGTTCTGGAAGCCATGCCCTTATGAGAAGCATCTTAAGGAGCTGGGTATGTTTAGTCTGCAGAAGAGAAGGTTAAGAGGAGACATAATAGCCATGTTTCAATATTTGAAGGGATCTCATGTTGACGAGGAAGATGGCTTGTTTTCCGCTGCTCCAGAGATTAGGACAAGGAGCAATGGATTCAAGCTGCAGGAAAAGGCATTCCACCTAAATCTCAAGAAAAACTTCCTGATGACCAGAGCTGTTCAGCAGTGGAATATGCTGCCACAGATTGTGGTGAAGTCTCCTTCATTGGAGGTTTTTAGCAGCAGCTGGATGGCCATCTATTGGGAGTGTTTTGATGTGTATTTCTGCATAGCAGGGGGTTGAACTGATGGCCTCTGTGGTCTCTTCCAACTCTATGTCATAGGCCATTTCTGCACTATAACAGGCTAGTACAGAAATGGCCATAGTAGGACTAGGCAACTGCAGCTTGGGTGTAACTTCCCAAGATGGCCAAATATTTAAATTTAAAATTATTTTACTTTTTCTTTCTTACTTATTGCACTATATTTTTTTATTTTTTTATTCTTTATTTGCACTATTTTTTATTTTATTAAATTTTGTTATTAAATTTACTTCTATTTCATTAAATATTGTTTAATCCAGTTAATCTCAATTAACCTCAATTGACAAAGCCTCTGACAAAGAAGTTCCTTTTTACAAAGTATTTTCACTCCTATCCACCCCCTCCATTTTTCTTCTTCTTCCTTTGTCTAGCTAAAAAATGAGGATTAAGGAACTTGCCGCTGTTTGGCCAAGCAACAGGGATTGAGAGATCTGGGTCCTGACTGAGTCCTGCCTTACTGCTGGTTTTCAGACTGAGGGAGCCTCTTCCAAGTGCAGGCAAAGCACTGAAACCCAGAGTCAGTTGTTGCCACACATGATGCACAAACTGCTCAGAGTATCCATTGCCACCACACACGATGCACTAACTGTCCAAATTATTGGTTGCTGCCACACACTGCACACTAACTGTAAGTCTCTCAGGGAGCTATCCTGCAGAGATACAAAACAAGAGAGCTCAGAGCTTCCTAACCACCCTACTGAAACTACAAAAAGGTTCACTGACCTAACAAAAGTGGCACACAGCCCACACAAAGTGAGGTTACGAGGTTCTGCTTGTTACACCCTCTGTAACCGTACGTGCTAAGGTCTGTGGTGTGTGTGTGTTTCTAAATGTGTTTCCTAACTCTTCAGATCCCACACCACAGTAGATCCAAAGGTAGAGAGTGACAGTCATGTTCTTGTGCCCAGTTCTTGTGTTCTACAGCAAAATATAACACACACACACACACACACGTGTGTGTAGAGAGAGAAAACATATCCAGGGATCATTTTTTTTCTACCAGCCTCCACTTTTCCATACACACACACACACATATGTATACCCACATATACACGTATACACACACACATTCATCCCTTCAACATTCGCTAGGATTAGGGGCACAGGACCCCTGTGAACGTGGAAAAAACTGTGAATAACTCTAGGCCCTCCCAAACCATATTTAGCACACAAAAAAGTATTATCACTATATTCAATCCACCATGGATTCCTTTGAGGCGTCAAGGTTTGTTCACAAGGCAGAAGTGGGTGGCTGGTGGGGCTTACTGCCACCTCCCCTGATGCCCCACACCATTTTTAATAGGGACTTACAAGCTTCAGTCGCAGTTTCTCAGTCTCATAAGGCTTGCAGTCCCTATTAAAAATGGCATAGGGAGGCAGCAGAGGTGACAGCAAATAATCTGTGAATAATCAAATCCGCAAAAGTGAAACCCGCAAATGTGGAGGGCTGACTGTATATATGACTACCAAAATGGAAATCATGGGGAAAATGTAAGCATTACTCTATATTGGTTTTCTCAAATCAGCTGTAACTTTAAAACAAAGTTATGGAGGCTGAAACAGAGTAGAAGTATAAAGTGCAACAATTAATGTCCCTAATTTGCATAATTAGAATGCAAATTAGAATTATGCCCTGGGTTTCATAAAGCAGAACATGGCAACCCTATCCTAGCACAAGCAACTCCTTGAGGAGGGTGCAGCAGTGGTCGGGGACGGCAGCAAAAGCCACTTCTGTCCTGAGAGAGAGCTGCTCTGCTGATTCCCAAGCTACTAGGTGTTAGAAGAGATACTTCCTGTTGTGATGGATATTTTTTTTTCAGCTGCTTCCCTGAGTGGCACAGACCGTAGACCACATTACCTCTGCCACAGTACTGACAGCTGTGTCTCCTCCTGTGCTGGACTATTTAACTTGGTCAATTAAATCTTTGTTACGGGTCATAACAACTGGAGAAATGCTGGAATTTATCTGGTTAGAAAACACAGTCGCAAAAATGGAACTCATGGGGAAAATGGAGGCTGGCGAAAGAAAAAATGATCCCTGGATGTGTTTTGGAAGAAGTTTTCAAGTGCTCTCTAGAAGGTTAAAAATGTTTTTGCTGTCACGGGTATCATCCCAAGAAGTTTTTTATAGGAAAGAGACATCAACAAAAAAAAATGGTTAACTTATTGTGACCTATTGGAAATCAAACCAGATCATCATAGATTCAGGTGGAATGAAGTGTTAAAACATGAAAGGTTCAGTCTCCAATGGTTCCCATATAGACAAATATTGGAAAAATACAAGACAAAAAAAGAAAAGTATCATTTTGAGTTGAGGGAGTCAGACTTTGAGAAACAACTTTGTACAAATGAGTTGTACTTAATTGGGAAAATGTATGTTAAAATTGGAGATGGGAGGTGGTGAAAGATTGTCTGACCAAATGGTCTCAGACTATGTTGGAACAATCGGGAAAAATATGGTTAGAAGAAATTAAATTTACATTGTGCTATGATCTTTAAATAGAAATTCTATAAGATTATGTACAGATGGCATTTGACTCCACAAAAGCTGGCAAAAATGTATAAAGACATACTAAATAAATGCTGAAAATATGAACAACAGGTGGGAACCTTTTACCACCTATGGTTGGCATATGATAAGGCCAAAAAATTCTGGAGTCAAATTCATGTTATGGTGAAAAAGATTTTAAAACTGAATTTTCAAAAGGAACCAGAATTGCATTTGTTAAGTATGATAGAAAATTTGTTGGACAAGAGACATGGAAAAGTTCTATGACACGTGATGACTATAGAAAGATTATTATCTGCACAGAAATGGAAGTGTACTGAAACCCCAACTACAGAACACTGGGTGGTAAAATGGATGGACTTAGCAGAAATAGATAAATTGACAGCATTGATGAAAGAAAAATGTTAATAACTTTGTGAAAGACTGGGCTCCCTTAAAAATGATTTTTGCAAGGAAAAGAGTATCAATTATAGGCTTTAATAATTAGTATATTGCAGTAGTAGCAAGGGAAGTGTTTTTTTTTTCTTAATAGGATAAGAAAAGTTTTATATTAATTGAGAATTATAGTCTGTGTTAGGGAACTTGGAAACCAATTTTATATAGAGTATTTGTTATAAGTCTTTTTATTTTTCATTTAGATTTAATATATTGTAGTGTTATTTCTTTTTATTTGGAGATTTTATATCTAAATGTGTGGGTGTAGTAGTATATTAGTGCTGTTGTATTAATGTAGTGTTACATTATAAGTCATAAGGTAAAATAAATGAAAAAAAAGTTTTTCTTTACTTATTCAAACCTTACCTGACCTGATTGTTTCACGTCACATATATATATTGTTAGTTTTGAGTAAAAAGTTTGCTGATACCTATTGAACTGCTCTTTTATTTTTGTGGGTAGGAACCTATCCATATTCTTTCCATATTATTTCTGCCTCTGGTGCCAAACTGTTTGTTAAAGAAGCAATGCCCAGGATCACATTGTCTTTGTTAACTGAGGTGTACCTATGCTCAGGATTAAATTCATTAAAATAATTATAAAATTAACCATAATTTAATAAATCAAAATTAATTTTCTGATAGTTAATTACAGTCAATTAGCTGACTTAATGACTAGGGCAGCAGGCTATGTGGCACACTGCGTGACAATAGATTACCTAAATCTCCTGGAATTAGCTGGAACTCTTTAATACTTAGTAGACTGATAGTCACTGTGGCCATTTCCGCACTAGACTGTTACAGCGCTATGATTCCACTTTCAACATCCTATGGAATCCTGGGGTTTGCAATTTAGGGAGGGGCCATGTGGCCCCTCCCTAAACCGCAAACCCCAGGATTCCATACGATGTTGAAAGTGGAATCGTAGCGCTATAACAGCCTAGTGCAGAAATGGCCTATATCAGTGAGACACAGAGCTGGCTGACCAAGAAGTGCTCTGACATTCAGAAAACTCCTTTGATTAATTGTTTCCCTTCTGTGAGCCTCTGGACCCTCTATTATTAATTGTTGCCTCTTCTTTATTTAATTGCTTCCCAACTTCTTCTACTTTCAATAGGTTCTTCTATTTTTAATAGATTCTGCTATCTTCAGTCCTGTTGCTTTGAGGAAGAGAATTGGTGTGTTAACAAAGAGAATTGATTACTGCTTCAAACACATTGCAGCTAAGATCAGTTTTTCTACTGTGACTTAAATTAGTACTGCACTCATAAACATCACCTCTGCCAGTAAATTTGTGGCCCACAAACTCTGATGTTCAATAGTATATTTTCTTTTTTCAGAGAAGTTTGTGGTGAGATCTATCATTGTTGTATAACTTGTATAACAGTGCTTTGCCATTATAATTTGTTATGTAAACTGTATGCTGCCCAATTACATTAGTGGGTTGGTTTCATCCTCAGGGTCTTGGAGGCATAATAAAATGTGGGAGGCCACATGCTGACCATAGGCCATACTTTTCCCACTCCTGCTCTGTATTTTGGGTTGGTGTACTATCAGAAGAATACAAATTCAGGTAGAAGGATCCAACTTTCCTACATATCTTTTTCATTTTCCACAGGACATTTCCTTATCTAGTTCTGAATAAGGTAATTTTTTTTTAACTAGATCTTTTTGAGATTGTTGGCCAATAGTATTGGTATTCGGTTTCCAAATTCATATAATTTTTGTTTGAAATAGCACAAATTTCTGGTAATCTTTTTAATCTCTAGAACTTCAACATCTATCAGTTTCATATTAAGAATCTATAAATTTTGGAACTGCCTGGACAATTGTGTCTCTGTTCTAATGAGGCAATGTCAGCTATGAATTTTATTCTCTTTTCATTTTTAAATGTATTTTCTTTTTTCTTCCTTCAGTTTAATACTGGCTGTCATGTTGTAGCTTCATCTCCTGCCCACCCACACCAAACAGTTTTCAGTGCGATCTACTTTGTGGGACTGTTCAGATGGAATATTATGTTGAAATAACTGAGGGATTTCATTTGTCAGTACAGTTGACACAATATAGGTTCTGAAGAAGAAGCAGATGAACCATCCAACTGGGGTAATAAGACACCCTGAAAGCAATTTTTAAAAATCCTTCATTCAGAGGCATGATCTGGAATTACTGTTGCTCCTATGTCAGTGCTCAGAATTTGCTGTGTATTTACATGTGACTTGCATAGATGGGCTGGTGTGTGAAAAATGAGTTTGGTCTTGGTTAATAGTGGGCTTACCAGTTGCTATACATCAGATAAGGTGTATGTTAAGAGAGGAGCTGCTGTGTAATTTTATTCTGATTCAGTGGAATCTACCCTTGTCCACTTGACACTCACTATATTTCAGTTTAGATCATTTCCTGTGCTGACTTCTGTTCTAGATCATCCAAGATCTAAGAGATAAAGCAAGTTCCTCTTGAAACTATTAAGCTAGATTCCATTGCATCTGTTAAGCTGGTTGTGATTCAGAGATTATTGTCATTTACTATTGACATTAAGTACCTCTATGATTAAGCTAAATCTGCCCTAGGGATCAACTTCAACCTTTAATGCAAGATGGATGACAGGAGGATCACAAGTTCCATTGCCGTGGGGATGGACGGAGCCATAATAATTAATATGATCTGATTTTACTAATTACACTAATTATTTGTAACAAGTTACTTTCAAGCTTTAAGTTTTCCCACTGAAATCAGTAACAGGTGAAATGCTTTGCAGTCATTGTATAGTGCTCAATGCTTATAGATATATTATAGTTCTTCCCCCACATTCACAGGTTTGACCATTGCGAACTTGATTACTCAAGAGGTGCCCACTCCCCCCCCGATTCTCCCCTTCCCATTCCTCTGCATTTTCTCCAGGCATGCATGCCTTCCTTCCATGAACCTGGGCAAAATGCAAGCAAATGGCAGGGGGCAGCCCTACGTGTGTGCCTTCTCCAGTTGTGTTGCTTCCCCTTTCATTCACTTGCCTATTGCCCGGGCACCTGAAAGGCAGCATGCCTAGGTAAAATGCAAGTGAATGCAGGGGAGAAGGCATGTGCACACACCTTTTCTGGCATACAGCTGCCCCTCCCATTCACTTGCCTATCATCCAGGCGCCTGGGAGGCAGCACACACAGGGGAACCACAAGTGAATGAGCGGAGCCTTGAAAGAGAATGGGACAGAGAATGGTCACTTGGGCAGGAAGCAGCTATTTGCAGTTGTGTGTTTTTTACTTTCCTGAGTATTCTGCACCCCGAACCTTCACAAAAGGTTCCACTGTACCTCGATTAATATATTCAAAAATAGCAGAAAAGTGGTAAGAAAATTTTAAGAAAGTGGATATTTTAATCCACAGACTTAAAGGAATAGATTTTCCCCATTGGATTACAACCATGGTAAAAAGGTTGTTATTTTATAAGCTTAACAATATTGATAGATATAGCGTAATGGATAATTGATTAACATTTGGCTTTATTTCTTTGTAAGAAGCTTTTCTGTTTATTCATGCATAAGTGACACCAACTATTTAGCACATGAGTACTATGTGTTAGAAATTATACATATAGGAGCTGGCAATCTATGTGTGGGAATGATTTAAATACTGCATTTTCCAGTTATACCAGACGGCACAGGAAAACCAAAAAATCATGATCATTCATTTCAGAAAGGGACTTTCTTCATCTGATTTGAGTTACAGATTTTCCACATCTCTTCAAATGGAAAGCAAAATGGAAAGTGAACAGACTTGTATAAAGAAGCACAGCTGTCATTTTATCACACCAATTTAGAAAATATTACAATTCTTTTGAAATTAAAACCCTAACTTTTTATTCCCAAGATTCCTCAGGATAGTTCCAGTGGCCCACAGTGACATCAAGAGTAATGTGAGGACTTCCTCTATGGTTGGACAAACCCAGTGCATAGTTGGGCAATTTACTACCATTCCCTTTTCTCCCATGGTAATAAAAAAAGGAAAACATTGTGTAATGGTCTTTATGTTATTATTTATTCTGATAGGGGATTCCAGGAGATTCTAGGTCTTTTCTCTGGCTTAGGTCTAGAAAGCCTCCACAGCAAAAATTCTGTAAAAAAAAGATAAAAGGTGGCATGAGAGGCCAGACAATTTCTTTCTAAAAGCAATTAATGATAGCTATAATTCTCAGTGAGCCAGTATGGTATACTGGTTTGACCTTTGGATTATGACTCTGGAGACCTGAGTTCGAATACCTGCTCAGCTGTGGAAGCCCACTGGGTGACCTTGAGAAAGTCATACTCTCTCACAGGAAGGCAAAGACAAACCCCTTCTGAACAGATATTGCCAAGAAAACCCTGTGATAGGGCCACCTTAGAGTCATCATAAGTCAGAAACAACTTGAAAGCACGTAACAACAACAATAATAATTCTCAGTTGTGCTTCCAATAGGTAGGTATCAGTTGAACTGATGCAAGTATCGACTTACAAGTGTGCATTGATGAAATGGATCTTCTCTGTTTGGGACCAACAATTGGACTGCTGCCAATCTTTCTGAAAAAAATAGTTTGCTTACCTGTTTCTCAGAAGTAACTTATGTTGGGTGGAATCCTGTATCAGCTTATACTTAACTTAGTATTTAACTAAATCATTTCTCCTGGCCCAACCAACAAAACTTGATGGAAACATAATGCAACTATTTTCTCATTGTCAGCAGAAGGGCCCTTTTTCTCCCCAAGCAACTCATTCCTGGTAAAGTAAGCTAGGAGATGAGTTATGAATAGTGTTAAAATCTTGACTAAGTCAGGACAAACTCAAAAATATTTCTGAAATACCCGATGTTGATTACTGTTTCACCCATTATTCTTACCCTTTGTTAGTATAACTCCACCTAATCATGAGAAGAGTTTAGTTCACATGTAATTCCCCAATTAGGCCAGACAACTGATAGACAAGTGCTCACATTGCAGGTTATAAATGTATTATTTAGAAAGAACCTAAATACGTTAAAGGAACCAGATCCCAGCTGACCTTGGAAATTAAGCAGGGTCAGCCCTGGTTCATGCTTGGATGGGAGGCTGTCAATGAATAGGTGCTATAGGCTATATTTTAATGAGATGCTGCAGGCTATATTTCAGAGGAAGGAACTGACAGAACCATCTCTGAGTATCCCTTGTCTAAGAAAATCCCATGAAATTCATGGGGTTGACTGGTGACTTGAAGGCATACTCGCTCACACACACACACACACACACACACACACACATTGTTTAGAGACAAAACAACTACGTCTATGTGAAAGCAGACCTTTACATGTCTATAAACTGAAAAATTTGTTTCTGGCACACTACAGAACCCGCTATCAAAAAAAACCCACATTGCACTATATTCCCCCCTACAATGCACACTGGCTATGCTGGAAATTAAGAAAGCTACCTTGAGTCCTCATGTCATAGAATCTATGGGGAGTGGTATCCTGAGTGGTAGAAAGCCACCCAGCAACAGAATGGCCGCTACAGAGGAAAACCCAGCCCTGTAGTGTGAAGGAGGGGTTGGAAATGCATAAATTGCAGGCACTGAACTGGGTTTAGTCAGACTTCCAGGAGTTAGGGCTAAGGGTCCTTCAGCCATAGAGAGTTCTCACTCAACTGGTAGGGTAAGCTTGAATGAGAAGAGTGAGAAGAGTGTTTTCTCAAAGAAAGCTTGTGAGGAAGCGGGGGGCAGAAAAGAAATCAACTCACTTTTAAATCTAGTCAGAGAGAATGACCTAGATTTGGAAACAGAGCTCTTGGCAAAAAGGGAAGCTAGAGGTCTTTGTGTGTGAGAGAGACCTGTGCCTTTATGCCATTGTAAAGATATAAGAAACTGTTTAAATGCATTCTGAAGATCTGTTTGAGCTTGGACATACATATAAAGCTAATATTTTATTTTTTCTGTTTGTTGCTTTAATAAAGATTATAGTATATTTTTATAAATCTGGACTCAGCTGAATAATTTTCAGTAGTTATCACCAGCCAAACCCAGACTACTATAAATCATTAAAGGGGGTTCGAAATAACAGTTGAAAGGTTGTACTCTTTTTACACTTAAGTAGTGTTTTAGGGAAAGGCAGAGGTGTGTGTAAAGTGGCAAGGCGCTTTAGCAGACTGGGGGAGGAAGCTGCCATTCCAGCCTGTGAGAAAAAGAAAAGCAGGCCTTCTAGGCCTTGTCTCCGCACCCTATTTTGGGGAAAGGGTTGGGTATAAATAAAGATGATGATGATGATGATGATGATGATGATGATCATCATCATCATCATCATCATCATCATTTCCACTTAGATGGCCAATTTGGAAAGGAACAGAGAGAAGTCTTCCACACTCGCAGCCCCTATCCTCACAGTAACACTATTTTGAAGTCCATATTTTTCTTTCACAAATGTGAGCTTCGGCAGTGCTAGGATCACGTGAAATGAGTTTCATTTAAATCCACAAATTAAAGAAGGATACACAAATGAAATTCCAGTTTTCACCTACACTGTCATCTTAAATGGGACAGAGGAAGGTGTGGGTCTTGAGATTGCATAAGACCCCCAAGACTATTGATGAAGCCCTCGACCCAGTTCAGCTTCCCTGAGCCACTCTTTTTTCTGGCAACATACAAGTGGATTTCCTTTCCTGGAAATTTTTCTGCTAAATCCTCTTTAGCAAAACCAAGAATGGTCTTTCATCATTTATTAATTAACTAATTGATTAATTAATTTATTCATTTGCATTTTGGCAGCCAATGAAGCCCTACATTGTTACCAGGGCAGAAAAAATCACCCTGAAGGACATGCCATAGTTGCTCAGCCCATTATACTTTCTTTCCATCTCATATGAACTTTTCTCTCCCTTTGCTTTCAAACACTGAATCATCTCCCCCTCCTTGATTTAATACTCAGTGCAGTAAGAGAATGCACACAATGTTGGTTTAGCTGCACCACATAGCTTTGAATCACATGGAAGCTATCTGGGCAGAGAAACATCTCCCTGAACATAAACACCTCCACACAATGGAGGTAAACGTTTTACATCTAAAAGCTTGCTGGAAGAAAGACACCAATGGTCAGCCATCATGGGATGTAAATACAATTCTTTACACATCAGAATGCACTGGTCTGCCCGCAATTTAATGAGCGGACAGCTTTGCTGCCCTTTTGAGTCCTGCCAAGTTGCACTCGTGCCATCTGGAGTTCCAGCTATGCACATTCTCACTGGAAGTGAAATACTCACAAAGCTCTGCTTGGCTCTGTGTTTTCTGCTTTGTGCGTGCATGTGTGAGGTGTGTGTGTGTGAAAGTAGTCCCAACACAGCTCTGCTACCATCAAGACAGAAATTTGCTTGGCAGTTTAATGAGCTGGTGGTTAGATGAAGTATGCCATTTGGTACACACTAAAGCTGCACTTAGTGCCTCTGAGTGGAAAGAAATTAAAAGGTTAAAATAAGAAATTACACCTTTTAAAAGGTTACGGGAAAGGAGCAGATATTTTTCCAGCTGTTTCCAACAATAAGAGAAGTTGATCCTCTGTGTAGACTGCAGCATCTAAGTGTTCTTTTAGATCAGTGTGCTGGTTTTTCATTTTTTTTTCTGGGAGGAAAAATAAGGTGATTAATACAAAAGCTCCTTAAAACAGGACAGTTCAACACTGTTGAACACCTTGCCATTTTTTGAGTTTCTCTACAAGTCATGTTTATTAAAGAAAAGAGGAGAAACAAATATATTACATAGCAGACTGTGGCCTGGGAGAGAGTATGGAATGAGTTGGGAAGATCGAGGGGGGGGGAAAACAAAATCTGAAATTAAACCAATAAAAAGACCACCACTTTATCAGCTACAGGAATAATTCTCTATTAGTACTCATGTTTCCTCAAGTGTTTTTTTTTTTTAAGTTATGTTTCATTCTAAAGGGGATGTTGACAGGATCCAGATGTACTGAGAAGATTCCTACATTATGCTAAGCAGTCTGAAAGTGCAACAAGATGACAGTTTTATTAGTTTATTTATGTTTCATATTTATGTTCTGTCTTTCCAGTGCATGCTCCCTTAGTCTTATTGCTCCACTCTAATTTCCTTCTATGTGCTCTCTCCTTATCTCCCCCCTCCACTTTTCCCTTTTATGCCCATATCCTCTTTTCTGTACAAATTATTGCCCAAAACGATGATATCAACTTAATGTAAAATCAGATGAAATGTAAGGTTGATTATATTATGGAAGATGATCCATAATAGAAAGTTGTAGAGCTGAATCTGGGCATTCTCTCGCCTGCTGTCATTCAGTCTTTCTGAAGCAACAGCATTAATGGAAAAGAGCAGAAAAAAAGAAGAGAGAGAGGAGACACCATAAAAATGAAATGAATGAAGGATTAAGGCTAAAGCAAGTCTGTAAACACATGAGAAGCTGGTAATTTCTAGAAGCCAGGTGGTCTTAGTATAATATCCTATGTAACCTTTACTTGACAGAGACAGAAGAGGTTGACATATGTTTCCATCAGAAGGAGCTAACAACAAAAGCTTGCAATTTGAGGATATTAACTTATTCATATGGGGTTTTGGCCCAGTGCAACAAACTGAGAGAAGATCACAGTTTCTCACCTTCTGCAACCAGCTATAGGAGACAGTGGGCTACAGATTGTTCAACAGTGTGGGAAATTAGTTTCCAGTGCATTGGTTCTCATAGGGGACTACATGTAACTTGAAGAAATTCAGGAAACAATGAGCAATATGACCTATAAATTCCTGTAGGGGTTGGGTCCAGACTAACTGAAGGCTCATATATGAACCTGCATAATTCTTAAGATTCTCAGAGGAACGTTTTTTCTCAGTCCCACCACTATCACAGGCCTGTCTAGTGTGGGGATATGAGGAAGACCCCTCTGTGGTCTTCTTTTTACTGACAGTAAATAAACCTTTTAAGCTAAATAGGCACCTGATGTTTAATTGGTTGTGCAGATGAGTCTTGTTATGGGTGTCTGGGTTGCGTTTTTTATCTCTATTGTTTTATTTTTAAAGATTTTATGTTTAAAAAAATGAATGGTGTTTTAATGTGATAGCTTATATAATTGCATTTTAATTTTTTTATCATCAAGTTTTAAAATAACAGTAAATGAAACTATAAAGGACTTGGAAGACACCAGGTTCCAAATGAATTATTTGTAATTGTTGGCCAGAATCGTATATCAGCTTATACTTAACTAACTATGTAACTATGGCCGTTTCCTCATGGACATGGCATCCCAGCAGGAGGTCACAAGAAAAGAAGGACCACAACAATGCTTCTGCAGGACATCATCACAGTACTGTCCTTCTCATGGAGCAATCATGCAATAAATCATTGATGGATTTTCTCCATCAATTACCACCAATCGTGCAACACTTCTGCACTTGCCTGCCCTGTGGAAGGCCCAGAAGAGCAATGGAGGTGCTTCCTGCCCCAGCACACCATGAGAAAGAGCCCAACAGTGCTGAGGAAAGAAAAGGTTTGTCCCTTACACTCCCTTCTGCAGGAAGCCGGTCTAGTGTGAAGGGGAGTGTTCCTGTCACACTCTCTTCCTGCCAAAGGTGCTACTGGGATTGTGACCACAGGGCAATGGGATAGGGTAAGGTGAAAAAAGGGCCTATGTCACTTCCCCTGGCCTTACTTCCCAAAACCTGATGTAAATGTCATTCAACTGTACTCTGATCGTTGGCAGAATAGACCCCCCTCTCCCCATGATGCTCAGTAAAGTAGGTTAAGGAGAAGGTTTTATTCATGTCAATAGTGTCAAAATTGTGACTAAGCAGTGAGTTTAGAACATCTTTACATAAACATTTCTGGGAGACTCAGTGTTTATTACTTCTCTGGTTTCACCAATGATTCTTATCACCAATGATTCTTATCATCTTTAGTATAATTCCATCTAATCATGTCAGGAGTTTGGCTTATACAAAATTCCCCAATTCAGCTAGACAACTGATAGACATGGACCACACTGCTGGTTACACATGTGGGGCCCACACTATTCCCTGAACTCTCTGGTCTGGCTTCCTTGGCAGCTACCATCTTTATTTTTCCAAAATGCAATGCATTCCAAATTCTGGTCCTGGGATATTATGGGCACAAAGTACGCCAACTTGAGATACTTGGTAGATTCACCTTTACATGGCAGGGGGCTGGACTGAATGGCCCTTGTGGTGTCTTCCCATTCTATGATTGTATGAGATCCACTCTTTGGGATTCTGAATTGTATAGCTGTATATGTTAAAATCAGAAACAATTGGCCCAGAAATAAGCTGACACTCAGTACAAATGAGCCAGGACCTGACCTACCACCTAGGTCATTTCTGCACTAGACTGTTATAGTGTTATTAGGGGACCTTCAAAGGCCCCTCCCTAAACTGAAAACCCCAGGATTCCATAGGATGTTGAAAGTGGAATAATAGCACTATAACAGTCTAGTACAGAAATGGCCATAGTCCCAATAAACAGCCTAATTGCCAAATTCTGGACTAGATACATTTCTGAACTGTTCTGAAAAACAGTTCAATTTACAATTTATTGCATGATGTAATCTGTAGGTCACCATGGCACACAGCTGTGATATCAGGCTACATCCATTTGGACAGAGATACCAGTTCAAGCTAGGAGAAGGCACTCTGTATCAATGGGGGCACACTTGCCTTTAAAAACAATCCAGGGATATCTCCAAGCTTCACACAAACTGCTTCAGGTAAGTGTGGTCCCATTCAAATCTGGTTTCACTGGCCCCTTTCAGAAAAAGTAACGACCCACCAACAGAGTCTCAGGCCATTTCCGCACTAGATTGCTATAGCACTATTATTCCACTTTCAACATCCTATGGAATCCAGGGGTTTGCAGTTTAGGGAGGGGCCTTTGAGGCCCCTCCCTAAACTGCAAACCCCAGGATTCCATAGGATGTTGAAAGTGGAATAATAGCGCTATAACAGTCTAGCGCAGAAATGGCCCCAGTCTTGTGTGGATATAGGAGTCTGTACACAAGACAGATTCCAGTCCACCACATCTGCCACCATGCCCGTATGAGACAAAACAAAGAAGTATAACTGCATGTCATAAGCATTCTGGTGGTAACTTCCCCTAAAATCTGTCTACTAGCAGTTTCATCCTTGAAATGCCTGGCAAATAAATCACAGCAGAGCATTAAGGACTCAACCTTCTCTTTTCGGTTGACATGTAATAGCTCCTGAACTTTGAAAGAGCACTGTGATCACTTTGCCACTATTACAGTCATGTGGAAGCTCCATCATGAACATACACTAGTATTCAATTGCAGTCCTCAGAAATCTTGTTTTCACTACCGTAATCTCAACAGTATCCCATGAAACTACTTATCCTTGGTAGTGATTGCTTCAACCAGCCTGGACATTGCTGTATTCCAAGGTGGACAAGGCCTTTAACAGGAGAGATACTTTTGGCAACTATAAAAGCAAACAGCTACAAAATCAATTGGAACATAGTGTGGTGTAATGGTTTAAGCATTGGACTATAACTCTGAAGATCAGGGTTCAAATCCCTGGTCAGTCATGGAATACCACTGGATAACCTTGGACATGTCATACACTCTCAGCCCCAGAAAACCCTCCTCACCTAAGGGTTGCCATAATTTGGAAATGACTTCAAGGCACACAACAACAACAGAATCAAACAGCCTCTGGGAGTGCCCATCTTAAAAGATCTACCCCTTCTGCAAAGCAGTAAAGCTACTGATGGTCTAAAACTCACTAGAAGGTGACCTGGCTATGACAAAGAAATGGTGGTGAGCTCTCTGGCTTTTAGATTACCTTTCTCCTGTCCTGCTGAAACATCTGTTCAAATTGTATGTGTTGGGAGTCCTAAAGGGGAAACTAACATGGCTTCTCATGGGCTAACTCATCCAAATGCTTTTGGTCTTCCTCCACAAGAACAAGCTGAAATCGTGAAGGTTTTATGGAATAGATAGTTCCGTAGGAGACCAAGGCCCTGATGAATAGGTTATGTAGCAAGGATTGAGAAAAAGTTTTTTACCTTAAAGGAGGCTGTACATGGCCAACTGACACTTAGGCTATAATAAAAACTTCTATTGAATTTCTCAGCTTGATGGAATTTTCCCAGCACATGAATTTTGCAATAGTGACTTAGCAACCTTGACTAACTATAGTTGGACCCTTGATTCACCAAGCCTGGTCTTCTAATTTCTCCTAGAGTTAAGGGCACGGAAAGTGTCCATGAAATCCTCTCACACACTTCATCTGGCATCCTCAGCATGAACATTAAAACCCTAAAACCATCAACTTGAGCTGAGAAGAGTACCGAAGCACATTCAAGACTGCTTTTGTCAATTCAGGCAGAAGAGATTGCTAAGCAGTAAAGTTCACAGTGCACCAATCTCTGACTCACCCCATGCAAGGTACAGACAGTTCAAACTTGCACTCATCCTGACAGGAAACCTGCAGAGACATGGGATTCTTATAAACAACAGTGATCCCTCCTGTCTGTCCCTCAGACTTGCTCTGGTACCACACTGAGAACAGAGGTGGGCATACCTGGGAGAGATGCACACACTCTTGCCCAATCAGGTCAGCCAGGTTGACTTCATATATGATGACATCAGTAGTGAGGGAGATCAAAGTAGCAGAGAACCTGGTGTGCAGCAGCAAAAGTGACTAACAGGCATTGGAAATTCAGTTAGAGGAGTGGTTGGCACATGACATATCCAGAAGACATCTGTTCCATAATCCTTTGTCCGGAGCCACACTTCTTCACATGTCATACCTCCCTCTCTCCTCATTACACCACAACAAAGCCATTCCCCTCACCCAGCTGAGAACACATTTACTGCCATAGATTTAAGAACGAAATGACTATAGCAATAATGAGTACAAGGAGAATGAGATTTAGATAGATGAAATAAAAATTTATAATCAATATGATATATAATATGTTGAATAAATATACGATGATAAAAGATCTGGAAAGAAATAGGAATGTAAGCTATTTGAGCTGTAATTTTTCTCTTTTTCACTTTTATGTTATTTATGTGGTGTTTTCATTTTATTCTGTTATGTATTGTTCCTTTTTCTTTATAATATTTTTTTTAAAAAAAAGAGAACACATTTACTCACATGGACAAATTTTCCTAAATGTTTCCATAAATGTTCCCCAAAATTCCCCAGCAGATAAACAGGTGACTTTTTGCTTCAGTTTTGTTTATCTTCCTCTCTTGCCTCATCCCTTTTCTTCCTCCTCCACCCTCTTTCCCCCATTTTCTGTATGTGGGGGACATGTATTATTTGAAAAGTCTTTATGGACTGATAGCTCTCACACAAAAGCCACGCAACTGATCAGTGTTACCCAAAATGAAACATTCCAGACAATCAAATTGCTTGTTGATGGGCTAGTAGGACAGGTTGCCATGGATCGCCAGATGTATAATTTATGGCCTATCTGCTCTCTCAAAGCTTATGGGAAAAGGAAGACTTTCTCATGAACTAAAGAATCACTGCTGTACACTATAGGCCCGGGGTTCATTTGATCTGCTCTCCAATCCCTGTTCCTCCTCCAACAAAGCATTTTTACAAAGCCAAAGCTGTACTGTGACTTTCATCCTTCAGGCCAGTTCATTTTTAGTTTGCCACCTAGATGTGTTTGGATTCAAACTGTCACCCTAAGTTATTTGTTCTTTTCTTAGTATGTGACTGTTTCCAGTATTAATAAGTACTTTATATTTTACACCTCTCCAGCAAAGAAGTCTTTTCACAGTTCATCAAGCAAACCAACTGTCAGAATGAAGGTTTGGAGCACCAGAGGGGTAGAAAAAAAAAAACTCCATTATACATTAAGAGCAGAATTTCATTGTGGTTCTTTGTGAGGAACTTTTTTGTAATTCTTCCTTTAGCTGGCATTAGCATCAGACTTCCACAGTCCAAAGACTTTGACCTGTAAAAATGTGAAATACATATTAAGGGTGGTAGAATATGATTCAGCTGGGCACAGTGCATCAGGTGAAGGAGGGGTTTCATATACACACAGAGACACACACACAGTGTCTGTTAATAAACTATGTCTCTTTTACTGTATTGCAAACAGGCAATCCTTCCACTCCAGACCAGCCCTACCATGAGACAGAATGAGCAATGGCCTCAAAAAGCAAATACTTGAAGGATGGAACAGGAGCCAGGTGTGCCATGCTTTCTTACTTTTGTCTTTTAAAGTAACCTGATGCCCTAAGATACACTGTCCTGTTCCTAGTGTTACAACCAGATTCAACTGTTAATCTAGCCAGCTTCTGTGTGTAGAATAAAGGCAGGGTGCCACCTTGGAATTTTACTCAAGCAGAAGAACAGCTTGGTCCAGCCCTACCTCCTCTTTTGCCAAAAACCCTGGTCATCTTTATTCTTTACTACTTTAACCTTTCTTCACTTCATTGGCTTTCTGCTGTCTCACATCAGTCCCTTCCCAGCTTTCAATTCAATGGTGCTCCCTGGATTCCACCAAGAACAATCACATCATTTTAATAAAGAAAACTGATTATTTTAGGATAAAAACACAGCTGAGGTCCAAAGCTTCTAGCTGCATGTAGTCATTTTAGCAGCAATAACAATAACTATAGATCTCTTCCTACACTTAACCTGGGAAGCAGATGGGCCTTCCTCCAAATAGGCTGGTCGGTTTTGTATTGTCAAAATAGAACTGAATCACTCAACAAGAGGACAAAATTGTACAAAATGTGCATATGTTAATACATGTGTACAGATCCAAATCTGAAAATAATTATTGTAATATAAATAGAAATAAGTGCCTCTCACCATGGTGGGAAAGACTGTTATGTGTATGTCTGTTCTGCCTACTATTTAGCTGAAATGTTGATGGGCAGTTTCCAGGTCCCTGCTGGCTTCCCAGCTTCTAGTTCTTCACTTTTAAATCACATTTGGACAGGATAGCCCTTCAAAAACAGAGGCCATTGGATGGATCAATACTACTCAAAGTGGTGGGCCATAGACCAGTTCCTGGAGAGTTTCCAAGAAAGAAAGAACAATTATAGCCAACGGGCTCAAATGTGGTACATATTTAGCCCTTCAGATACTGAATTATCATCTTTTGTTTCCCTTTTATCAGATTATAGGTTACAAACTCAGGTTAGGAACCTGTCTTCTTAGCAAAGTATCAAGCACAATGATGGAGGAGTGGGGTGGGGGAGCAGGGGAACACCCCATGCAAATATTAACTTTTTGCTCACCATAGTCTGTATACCTATTACCAGAACATCTATGGAACACTCTGCTAAGAGAATTTTTCACTTGTCCTGCCATTTTGATCATGTGACAGAAGAGGCAGAGAATTTGAAGATGCTCTTCCTTACATTTCAACAGTGGCTTCTTGTCTGTTTTCAGATCCATCATGTGCTCCTTGAACACAATCCAATGCCTTATTCCCTCATTCCTCTGATCTTCTATCTCATTATATCCCTACCTGTAACCTCTGCTCCACCAGTTCCATCACACTTAGTTGTCCAACGATATCTCGCTCTCCTTGCATCCATTCCTCTTTTGTCTTCAATGTGCCTCTCAGAACACAATGCACCAAGATTACTTCATTTAGTTCCTCTCTCAAAACCTACCTGTCTGTCTATAGAACTAATAACTGAATTGGATACAAAATTAGTTAGAACAGACCCACTGAATTCAATAAGTCCACTGTAGTTACGACTGGATCTTCATCTAACCCACCAAATGCAGTAGTCTGTATTATACACACTATTATTCACAGTTTAATAAGGAGTAAGATAGGATGCCATCTCATGTTTCTTCCAGCAGGCTATTCAACTTTATTTCAGCTGAAATAATTTGATCCTACCCCCACTTATTCAGAATAAGCTCCATTGAACTTAATGGAACTTAATTTTGAGTTGACCTATTTAGGATTGCATTTTAAATATAGAGTAATTTGAATCAAAATCAGTTCTCTTTTCTTGCAGTTCAACCTTTACTAGTAGTTAGTACTCAAATAATGGTGTATATCTATATGGTATATATGTATATCTCTCTTTGTTACTCAAATAATCGTGTATATCTATATGGTATGTGTACCTCTCTCTTTTAACTATTGCTACAAACATATCTAAAGACTGAGACCATGTGGGTCACTATATGGGAGCAAAGGACCAATTTCCCCCAACTCACCCAGCAAGCTAAGCCCCTTGTAGCACATCAGAATATTGCCATATTCCTTCACAGTGGCTCTCAAAATGGCAACTGGAAGTGATGTTGCATCAGTTCCTGTCACCATTTTCATTCTGATAAAAATGGAGGTATTTAGGATAGTGTTCTGGAGGATAAACATTTTGCACATCTGGGAGGACTTCTATGTGGACTTGAATAGCTGGGGAGATGGGGATTTGAGAAGTCACAAAAGTGGGGCCCAGAGGCCACATACAACCCACAGACCACACTTTCCTCACATCTGGTTTAGGACAATATTACATTTCTAACACTTCTAAGAGCAGGCTCATCAGATCAATGGCTGAATGATAAGGCAGTACTTATATGAATGGGTCAGTGAGTCTCCTCTAGCTGAGACTACCAACTGGATGTAGTACTTCATGCTTAAGGGAGAATTGTAAAAAGATACTATCTGCAGCCAGAAAGAAAGAGAAGCCTGAACAGATGACAGATGACACTTTTCAAGCAGTTAAGGACAGATGAGAAACAAAGGTAAAAGGGGGACAGAAATATGGTCAGAACCCTAAATGCAACTATTCAACAACTTTTGTCCAGGGACACAATAATCAATAGGGAAAAAAAGAAAACATCAGAAACCTCTTGCACAAGACCCCAGAAATTTAAACCAAGGGGAAATTTAAACCAAGAAAGGGGTGTTATATGACCAGCAGGGGAACACATTACATGACAAACTAGATATAAAAAGACAACAGAAACTACACATTAAATTGCTACATAAAAGAGAAGAAAGGATAACAAATTTATTCAAGGAAGAACAATTTGAAAATGAACTTACAATGTTAGAAAGTGAAGTGGAAGCTGCACTCAAGAGTATGTGGGAAAAATGAATCACCAGGAACAAATGACATACCAATAGAGGTGCTTCAAACTACAGAGACACAATCTACTCTAATTCCAATCAAATTCGGTCAACAAATATGGAAAACAAAACAATGATTGGACACACTCAATATATATTACTATCCCCAAGAAAGTGGATGCCAGGGATTACAGTAACCTCAGGGCCATTGTATTAATTTCCCATGCAAGAAAATCATGCTGAAAATTCTACAGCAAAGACTTTTACCACATATGGAGTGAAAAATACCAGACATCCAAGAGAGGGCCAGGAGAAAAAGAGGCACTAGGCTGCAAGCATACATTGGATAATGGGGCACACCAAAGAATTTCAGAAGGAAATCAACCTGTGCTTTGTAGATTATAGCAGTCATTCTCAACCTTTTTATTTGTGACCACCTTTACATCTACATGCAGATGTACCCCCCCAACTCAAAGTCACACCCCTTTGTGTTCTATCCTACATCTCTCCCTCTCTCTCTTACAGGCTGTTCATGCCATGCATGCCCTCTGTCTTAACTCTTGAGTTCTCACACTCTCTATCTCTTCTCTTCACTCCCCATTCCAACAAGAAACTGTCCTGTGGTCACTGAGGGCAATGTACCTGCTGTGCCAATGATAGAGTGTTTGGAGAAGCTGAGTGAGAAAAGCATTAAGAAAAGGAAACCAAATTTTGCTATGGATGAGGTTGGTTGAAAAAATAATGAGGGAAGATGCTTTGCATTATTCTTTTGCAGAAACAAGTTAATCCTCAATGGTGCACACATGCACAAAGGCTTGCCCTTCTTTTTCACATACGCTGTACTTTCAGTTGGACTGTTCTTTCACCTCCCCTTGAGCAACTATCGTGCCCCCCGCCCTTAGAGTCCTGCCCCACAGTTTGAGAGCCACTGGATTATAGCAAACCTTTGATTGTGTAGATCATGAACAACTACATATTGTTCTGGGTGTGCCTCAACATTAGATTATCCAATGCATAACTGGTACTCAGGTCAAGAGGCTACCATCAGGACAGAATAAGGAGAAACAGAATGGCTTCCAACTGATAAGAGGATCAGCAAGCTTGCATTTTATCACTCTAGTGGTTTAATTTGTATGCTGAACATCTCACAAAGCAGAAAGGCATGAAAACTGGATGAAGAAACATCAAGAATTTAAGATGTGCAGATGCCATCATTCTACTAGGTGAAAAGAGCACAGACATGGACCAGATACAGGAGAAAGTCAAGGAAGAAAGTGCAAAGGCAGTTGAACATTAGGAAAACAAAAATAATGTCCATAGATGATCTCAATAACTTTCAACTAAATGATGAAGATGTTGAAGTAGAAGATTTTTCATACCTTGGCTCAGTCATTAATCAGTATGGAGACTGCAGTCAAGAAATCAGAAGAAGCTAAGACTTGGAAGGGAAATTATGAAGGAACTAGATGAAATCTAAAATGTAAAGACATATTAAATATCCATGCCATTTTATTTCCAATTTTTATGTATGGTTGTGAGAGCTGGGCAGTGAAGAAAGCTGACAGGAAGAAAATCAACTCATTTGAAATATGGTACTGCAGAAGAATTCTACAGATACTGTGAACTGCTAAAAAAATAACTAGAGTTGCCCCTCCACACTTGCTAGGGTTAGGAGTGCAGGATCCTCCCAAAAGTGGAAAAATTGCAAATATCAAAATGTGTGTGTGAGAGTAGGGGAAGAAGAGTGAGTCATGGAGGGTAGAAGAATGGCACCCAGGGTCCAAACCAGATCAGAGAATTGAGAGGGAAAGGGGGTGGTTGGCAAGGTGCCCTTATATTTCCTCTGTCACACATATCTGCTTCCTTGGATTCGAGGTGGCATCAGGGCTGGGTTTGTGGTTCTCAGAAACTGGGCTGCAAGCCATAGCTGGCCAGGCAGTAGTTGATAGAGAACCAGAGTCAGGTTTTTAAAGGGCTGCATGGCCTGATCAGAGATACTGAGAGAGAAGGTCTCTCCAGAAAAAAAAGATTTTCATTTTCCAGTCATCTCAAGGTACCTTTGGATGACACGTTTAGTGAAACACTTCACTGCTGAATTTTTAGCAAAAAGTCACCTTGTGGAAAAATACTCCACGATAAAAAGTAAATATGAACATAAGTCCCATGGAACAGCAAAAGCAAACAATGACAGACTTATAAGCTCAGTGAAATTCAAGAAAAACATGACAACACTGCTGACAATGTTGATGTCCTCTGCTTTTAGCTAGATTGTCCTTCAGCCAACAGTATCAGACTTGTGCTATTTTCATTTCAATTTTTTTTCACCCAGGAACATAGTTAAGACAATCTCATCAGGAGCTTTTTCCCTGCAAATTTTTTTTGAGTATTTCCACATGAAGAACAGAAGGTGGAGCCATTTGCCAACACTAAATCTATCAGACATCTCCTTTTGGCTATAGAATGGTTTTATTCTGTGAGGTATACACTGTAGTTGAAGTAGCTTGATTTTCTTCCAGCTATCCCATCAATCTTTTTTTTTCCCTCATTGTTGGCATGGGGAGACTGTGCACTTCTTAGAAGGGGATGGCCTCATATCTAAGTAACTCTTTTAGACCCTTTTTATCACTATTGTATTGAAAAACAAGTACTTTTCTTTGAAATGAGCTAAAAGATGATCAGATGGAAATAAAGATGGTGTGGGCTAGACCTTGAGAAATTTACCTTTAGGACTACAACTACTAGAATCCCCTACCTAGCTACTACTGACTGTAGTCCTAAGTACTCTTACCAGAAAATCAGTCATAGTGAAGTTAGGGGAATCTACTTCTAAATAAACACACTTCAGTATGGAGATTGGGTGAAGTTTTCTGATAGAAGTGGCCTATTACTAGTCTGGTACACCTTATTGTTTAATCAGAGTGAAAGAGAATGCTTCACATCACAGTAGAGGAGTATGACCTTTCCTGATTCTTCTTTGATCTGTGGTGTGTAGTCAATGGACATATGAAAGTATATGTGCATGGATCTATGAATAATCAAGAGACTATTTGGGACTCTTACTCTGCAATAAGTTTGGACATAGGGAAGAGAAAAATCCTGGAACAAATGTCCAATTGTGTACATATCACAAAACAGGACAAGCCCAACACATGTTGTTATTGTTGTGTGTCTTCTAGTCATTTCCAACTTATAGCAACCCTAAGGAGAACCTATCACAGGATTTTCTGGGGGCTGTGTGACATGCCCACCCGGTGGGTTTTCATGCCCCATTGGGAAATTGAACTCTGGACTCCAGGATCATAGTCCAATGCTCAAACCATTACACTGTGAAAAATAGCAGGTAGCATCACCCACCCAATCATGACAAGGTGGTTAGTATCTGTGGCCAAATCTGATGCCTCACACAGCTGCCTTTTTCTGCTTAATGGGAGTGCTGGCTCGGTCACAATGAGGACTTAGCACAGCAGATACCAATTGTGACATATAAAGAAATACAGTACAGCCAGAAAAAGAATGACCATACATGGCATTGTAAGAATGATTTCTGCAGAGCTGTGTGAATCATACCCTCCAACATTTTACCAAAACTGGAATGCATGTGGTCATGCAACAGCAGAGTATCAACAATATGGCAAAGATTATTAATGAGGAAGAGCACAAGCTAGGAGAGCCTGCAGCAGTTTGCTTTTGCCTGGGCCTACTGGGAAGGGCATGATTCCACCCTTCCTCTCTTCTTCCCTTTCTGAGTTGAGTGAAACTGAGACATGTTGAAAGCTGCTGAAGAAGTGGGATGACAGACAATTAACTGGGACTCTCCCTGCCAAACTGAGACAGTTGAAGGGTATGGTGACTGCATGGTATATTGGAAGTTGTGTGAACCTGCCCTGTGTACCAAACTAAGGGGGCAGTTGTTGGATTTGTGGCTGTGAGGACAATGAATTTGCTTCTTACTTTGCAGCCACTCCTTCCATAGTTGTTCTGGGTTACCCAGGAGCTCTTTTAGTGTCAAACCTCTTTCACAAATAGAGTCTACCATCTGGAAGGCTCCTACATAACCCAGAACAGCTGTGGGAGGAGCAATAGTAAAACTGAGTGTGGATTCACCAGCCATGAAGCAATAGATCCACCAGCCCCCTCAACAAAGGCCATTTCCGCACTAGACTGTTACAGTGCTATTATTCCACTTTCAACATCCTATGGAATCCGGGGATTTGCAGTTTAGGGAGGAGCATTTAGAATTCTCAGCCAGGGAGCTCTTTGGCCTCAGTAAACTACAAAACCCAGAATTCCACAGGATGTTGAAAGTGAAATAATAGCACTATAATAGTTTAGTGCGGAAATGGCCCAACATTCACTTCTGCTTCCTTTTCTCTGAATCTTTCAAAGCACTGTTTCCACTGGTACAGCTGTACAGGTTAGGCAATAGAGTCAGCTCTGAGGAGAGAATGACAAGTTAAGAAATTTCCTTACGAATCTTCTCCATGAACAGGAGCCATTTGCAATACTTTAGAAGGACCAGCTGGTCCCTATTGAAAAAGTAGTCCCCAACTGTCATGCAGAAATACATTTTCTGCCACCAATTTATGCTAGCTACAGGTATGGCATACTTGACACCAACATTGTGAGTATAGGTGTCTCTTGTAATAAAGCAAGAAACGTGCTTTTTCTTACCCAATAAACTTTAGTCATATTCAATTAGGAAGCAGCATATAAAGATTAGATAACATTCCTATCCAATTTGTTCCTCGAACAAGTAGGACTTACTTTATTAATCTTGACATAAGAAACTGGTTTCTTGGTTTGAATGTACCGTAATAAGGAGAAAAGAGTATTTTGGGTCACATGGCATGCTTCACAAGTTCAGACAGCAGGCTAATGCTTTATTGCCACCTGCTCCCTATATTAGCAGACAGATGTACACATGCAAATTCATACTTTTCCATGGCTCAGGACCTTCATATTTTGCTCCTTACATGTTAAGCCTAAGGCCAAACTACACATTCCAGTGTAGATGTGTGAACTCAAATCCATCTCTTTAACAGTTTGCACATAGCAAATATGAGAAGGGGTCTCAATCAAGACTGTGGATGAAGATTCTCTAATGTTTTGCAGTTTGAGCTGTGGTGCTTGAAACAAATTTTGAAAATAAAATTAACTTATTCATAAATTCATTAACATTTTCAACAGAAAAGTTAATATGTGTTACTCTAATCATTCACTGTGAATGACCTTATTTTACACTTACTTTAATTTGCTACTTTTATATTTTTTATATTTTTGAAGTCATTTTTAATCATTTTAGATGACTATTTTATTTAGCCATTTAACCAGTAACAGCAATTAAAAGATTAAATTAAAGAAAAGAGAAAAGTGATACTTTAATTTTATGAATTCCATCTTAATGTGTTAAAATTAGGAGACATTTTTCTGTAAAAATTATGCAGGGATACTAACATTAATAGTTCTAAAATTTGGCTTGAAAGGTCTGATATCTCAGAATTACAATATGAACTGATCTGAAAATCATCCCCCAAATGAATAAAAAGAGTACTGGAAGGTAGTTCTGCACTAGTTGTCAGAATCCCCAGTATTTTATGTACTTTTGTATATTACGTATTTTTTAAAAAGTCCTTGATAAAAAAAATTTTTTTTAAAAAAGCTTCATTGTTATTAATTATCTCACAGTGTGGAGGAATCCTGTTCTCTGGAGGGTTTTAAACAGAGGCTGGATGGCCATGTCTCAAACATGTTTTAATTGTGTATTCATGCATGCCATGAGGTGGGACCAGACAGTTCTGAAGACTCATTTTGATTCTATGATTCTGTGATTTCCAAGTGATCAGATATAGTTCTCAAATAAATGTATACAATTTATTAAAATGCATATTGTCAATGAAAATACATTCTAGTGTATGGCCCTTTCCACAGCACCCTCCCATCCTGCCACAAGGATGGTAGGACAGTTTCTACATGATGTCCTGTCCTTCTCCCATCCCCAGGCAGTGCAATCACAGGTAAAATCATTGATGAATTTTCCCCATCAATGACACACGATCACACCACCATCGAGCACTTACATGTCCTATGGAGGGGCAGGAAGCACAATGGTAGCACTTCCTGCCCCAGTGCAGCATAGGAAGGTACCCAGCTACACTGCGGAAGGAAGTGGTGTGTCCATCCCTCTTCCTTCCATGGGGAGCCAGTGTGGAGGGAAGTGCTCCCATCGTACTTCCTTCCTAGCAGAACTGCTGCTGGAATTCCTACCTTGATGCCGCTGCAAGAAGACAAGCTGCAGAAAGGGCCACTGTTTCATCATGAATTTTTAAAAAAAAAATTACATGGAATGGCATGGACTTCTGGCCCTTTCTGCATGTGGGGGGGAGGGAGAAATGCCCGAAAATGCCCGAAAACGGAGCTTACCAGTGGCCAGGCGAGTCCGTCGCCACGCGGAGCAGCGCGAGTTCTCTGCTCTACAGTCCTCCGGCGTCCCAAATGGTGGCTTCCGGTTGGTGGAGGCTCTCCACCAACTGGAGAAGTTCGCCAGCTGGAAGCCTGCCGCCAGCAGATCTGCAGGCATGCACTTGCGCGCTCCTGCAAATCTGCTTCAGAGCCGGGCGACGGAGCAGCACGGGGTTGCGCACTCCGTGCTTTTAAAAAACTTCTAAAAAGAGGTTTTTGAAAAACATGCCGCGCAACCAGTTCCGGTCGCTCCTGCGTGGATTGAGGTATGGAACTACTAAAAGTAGTCCACCCCAGTCCATTCTATGGTGCAGAAGACCTCCGTTGGAGGTCGGTCTGCACCATTTTAAAATACTAATGCGGAAATGGTCTATGGGTGAAGACATGTGGATCTGACCATGGACTAGACATAGAATGGTTGTCCATCTCTGTTTTTGGGAATCTGCTTGATGGGAAAAAAGGAACTGCAAAATAAAATGAAAAGAGACAATGAAGAAAAGGGGATGAAACAGAGAGGGAAGGGGATTTAACAACAGTGACTGAGGAGATTACTTGTGTTGTCTTCTTCTTTTTGACATATTTTTAAAGCTGTTGGTTTTGGTTGTTACTTCAACCAACCTGTGCAAGGACTTTCTTTTTAATTAATTTTGCAACTGGACACAAAATGTGCCGTATGAACAAGCACCACTCATAAGTCCATGTAAAAGTTGTTTTGCACTAGTTGATTTAAAATGTCACTGATGGTGTGGAAATAAAGTATGCAGTCTAGATTTCTCTAGATCTATCGAATCTGATCACACATGCCCCTGCTTCTATCCTCTACTAAAATGGAACCCCCACAGACTCTGCTGGGGTTTTGTATAAAACACTGAGCAGTGTTTCAGAGATAAAAATTATACTACAACATAGGGACCCTTTTCATGACAAGGCCCATGAAATTGTCAACATTATAGCAAAGACAGGGATGACATTCTTAATACGACATTCTTAACAAGAAATGTACAGGGGCTGAACTATTTCAAATATTTGTATCTTAAAATATCAGCACAACAGTCAGTCTGACCCTCAGTGGATAAAAATTCTGCCTTGAAGCCTAGTTCTGAAATTCCGCCCCCCCCTCACACACACACTGGCCGTTTTCACACAGCATTTTCCATGCGAAAGGGTCCCTCAAGCATCACATAAATGTGAGGAATGATCCACACAATGCACTCACATTTGCGCAATGCTCCAGAGCCTGGCAGGCACAGCTCGTGCACTTTTTCATTTTTGGCTTTAAGCCAAAAATGGTGCCCGGTTGCACACTGCTCCCAGGTCCCATGCACACTTACCTTGCGTGCGGAACCTCGGAAGCCAGACTGGTCGTGCTTCCTGTCTCAGTGCAGCCTGGGAGGTCCCAGGCTGCACTGTGAAAGGAAGAGGCGGGGCTCTCATGCGAGCAGGAAGCTCATGCAGGGCTGAAGAAACCTGGACACGAGGGCCTCTCACAAGAGGCTGCTCACATGAGCACCGAACCCCAGTGCCGAGAAGAGGTAGAATGTGGAAAGGGGTTTTGGTTTGGTTTCTAAATGTCACAGAACGAGACTCTAAACCAGAAAATACATGTATGCAAACACAAAGAAGATGTGCAGGTTTGTTGCAGTTGTGCAAACTGTGAGTAGGATTCTGTTAGTCCCATTAAGTGTGGCTTATGTGTGCAAATCTCTTTGTTTAGACTGGGTGCGGGCAGCTATTCTCTGTTTGCAGCCTGACCAAAACCTCCCTTCCCCAACAGCCCAGGAACTGTAGCTTCTGCTTACCAAGGAGGAAGGTAGGGAGATGGGAGGCAATTAAAGTGATTAAGACCATTTTTGCACTAGACAGTTATAGTGCTATTATTCCACTTTCAACATCCTATGGAATCCTGGGGTTTGCAGTTTAGGGAGGGGCCTCAAGTATATAAAAAGTATGTAAAATGTAAATATAAAAGTACAAGACTAAAAGAAAACATACTCACACAGTAACTTTGGCCAAAGGATCCATCCAAGTACCAAGACTATGTTCAGTATAGCCTACTGACAGTAGCGATAAGGAAGGATAATTTTATTCTTTCATGCCTCTTTTTATACCATGTTTATGTTTACATTAAAGAATGCTTACATGAAAGAAAAGATCCATGCATCTACATCAGCAACGTTACAGTTTGTACACATGTTACATTCTATCTGACCCTTAACTTCCCAAGTCTACATGACCCTGTCAATATCCTGGGTCATCCCCAAAGACATCTCTGATGCTTCCAGAGTCCTTTGCTTCAAGCCTCCCTTGTATATACTGATATAGAAAAAAATGTACGAGGCAGAGCAAACAATTATAAGGCAAAGGAGAGGGAAGGGGAAATAGTGGCAGTGACGTTCTTCTCCCTCAGCATGGAAGGGCTACCAGACACACATGCACACTGGGTTCTTTATTTTAAGCAAGGATCCTTCTTATCTTGCATCAAAGGTCCTTCAGGCCTCAGAGAGCAAAGATTTCACAAACTGCTGAGACATGATAATACAAGAGGGAATATCTGAGATACAAAGGAAGTAAGAAAGGAGACATATTTTTATTTAAAAGTTAGCTACGTTGTCAACACCTGATTGATATTTTAAAGGTCACTGAAAAGTACTTTTCCCAACATGTTATAGAATGGCCTTCTTCTCTGCAAAATCCATAGCTGTCATACTAGTCCAATCTGACAGTCCAAAAAGCAAAGGAAATGGATCCTCTTCTGCACCAGAAGGACGCATTAGTCATTCTGTTTGAAAACATCCTTTCAAGTAATCCTATGTGTACTCAAGCAAATTCCATACAATGGCAAGATGTGATGTAACAAAGAATATGATTTTTCCCCTGGGCATAAATAACATGCCTGATAAGAAATAAGTGTCTTCAGAACCCTGCCTATGCTGCAGATAATCTTCCTAAGACATGTGCCATAGCTCTGTTCATTTTCTTTGGGAAACACAGAGGCCTTCAGCACTGATCTCCAGCTGTGTAAATGTCAGTTTGCATGCTTCCAGAAAGTTTTCTTGTTATTTTTAAAAGAAATTAAAACATTTGTGCTGGTTAAATTAAAGGTTAAATTCTCTTCTATGTTCAAAAAGAAGCCAAAGCAATTGAAATGTATACAATACTGGCATGTTGTATTTGCATTTATTAACCAATATTTGTACCACTCTCAAAACTGTAGAATCCCAGATACATTAATGAGCTTGATGGAAATCAGAACACTAAAGAAATTGCTTGTACTGTACTACTAATATCAAACTAAAGCAAAAGAAGACTATAGTACCTGCATAAAGGTAAGTGTGTTCTGTTGGTTCTTAAGAACACTGCTGTTAGGCATCTTCTAAAGAACCAGCACTACAACTAACTGGATTTAATAATTTTCACTATGGTCATTTCCACACTACATTGTTATAGTGCCATTATTCCACTTTCCCTAAAAGTTCACAACACCATAGATTTATACGAAGACCTCATGTCCAAGCCACATAAAAATAGTCTTCACCACATCAGTCTGTTCAAACTTTGTGGTTTTCATGTGAAGTACACCTTTCTGATTTAATATAGTATCCAACTGGAATAAAGCCTTTTAAATTTTGGCACCCCAACTAGGGATACTTAAGAAATTTGTTTAGTTCCATAACTGAGACACATGTGGACAAACAAAATCAGAGAGTGATCAAGATGGTAAATCTTATTAATGAGGAAGGACAGACAAGGCAGAAGAGACTGCAGCTGTTTGCATGTGCTGAACCTACTGGGAAGGACAAGATTCCATACCCTCTCCTCTTCTCTTCCTGCTAACTTACTTGAGTGCAAACTATTTTAGCACTTTGAGCTCAGTTTGCAGCACTAGAAGTAAGCCAAGGACAAAGAGGGAAAGAGAGAAACTGGGACATTTTAAAAGCAGCCTAAAACATGGGATGGCAGAGGATGAATGTGAACTGTCCCTTTCAAAGTGGGATAGTTGGAGGACATGTAGATCATATTTAGGAAAGATAAATAGAACTTACCATTTTAAAAAAAAACTTCTTCAAAAATGCAATGGAAAGAAATTGAGGTTTAGAAAGATATGAATGAGGGGAAAAACAAAACTGAAAGAAGTCTAAATCCTATCGTTAGTCCCAACTAGAGTTGAGTCATTGGATCCATTGGATTTATATATGTGTTGACTCACCATTCAACCACTGATGCAATGGGCCTCCTCTAGTTTGAACTACCCAACAGAATTCAAGCCAGAGTTGCCTGTTTAGCTAGAGAAATTTGGGTATATACCTCCTGAAGCTCTGGACTTCAATTCCTATCTATTTGACAATGTTTGCAGTGCTGAATTAGATTGCCACCTCTTTTTTTCTGACAGCCTTCTCAGCTTTAACAGCTACATGGCACAGAAGGTACAACCTGGGCCTTTCTGTGCTGGAAACATTAATAAGTATTGAATTCCACTGGGGGGCAATACTTTAAAGTGTTGTTTGTTTTGATAAGAATTTCCTGAAATTCACAAACTTTTTCACAGACAGGTTGGAAAGAGTTATACACATTTGAAAGTGACTGACAGGAAGTTAACAGATTAATCCACCTCAGCCCATAGAATACCCTCACCGAAAAGGATTGCCTGGCACCAGGGCTGCTTAAGGGTGTCTGAGAGACATGGCTTAGGAGAAGTTTTTTCTTCATCTTTCTTAGGTTTACATTTAGTTTGACCATTCTGGACCTGCATGTATAACATGCATCTGTCTGTCTGTCTGTCTGTCTATCTATCTATTACTGTACCTTGTCCTGCTCATGGATCTATTAAAAAAATTAGTTACAAGACTCACTTGCTGGATCCAATTCAGCGACCTAAGGAACAATCTGAGTCACCAAATTGGACCACATATCGGACTGGAGACATTGGCAGCCATAGCTGGTGCCAACTTTGATGTCTTTCAGCTCCAGATAAGGTTTTTGGACATCTATGTGTTTCTTCAAAGTTTCATGTTTTTCTTTTAATTGCTCCTTTTGCCATTTTCTTTTTGTAGATCTTTATAGTTTCACTCCATTCATTATTCATTGAAGGAGTTTTTCTAGAAACTTGCAAACAGACAAACCAGTATAGCTTGTTAGGCTCATACAGAAGAGGGGCAGATTCTGGTTCAGTGATAGACAGATAGATAGATAGATAGATAGATAGATAGATAGATAGATAGATAGATAGATAGATATTTGTGTTCCGTATTGCTCTTGAGGTATTTTCTTTTACTGGGAAGATAACTTATTTAAACTAGGGAGGAAGGATTTCAGACATCTGCCCAGCAATAAACTCTCTGAGTGGCCTTAGGGCAACTTGACCAATTCTCTCAGAATGGCTCCAAGAGTAAAAGGCATAATAAAGCTTTATTTTAGAACGTTAGGAGAAAGGGATTCATATGCCTTCTCTGCCCTCTAAGGCTGCAACAAAAAACATGATGTGTCCTTTTCCCTCCCTTCCCCTCACACCAAGCTACAGAAAGTTTCTTGTTATTCCAAAAGCTTGCATCCAGTGCTCTGAACACTAATTTATTATAACAGAATGAAAAGCACTGCCTCATTTGCTCACAGTTTATTACTTCCTGGGACCAAGACACCTACTGAGGCTTTGATCTGCAAGAAACAAGACAGATAAAGATTAATCTCTTTTGTTGTCTTTTTTTTTAACAGATTCTGACACAAGCATTGTTGCTGTTATTGTTTTAAAAACAGAAACACTCATTTAGGACACATCTGCTTCCAGACACATCTGCTTCATGGATTGTTGACTATAAGTGTGTTTGGCTGTTGTACTAGAGTGCTCACAGATAGAATTGAAGTTTGTCTCTTGCCAGCTTTGTTACTGGCCCTTTTATTATAGGGAGTGAGGAAATTTACTCCACTCCCCCAACAGAAGTAACAACAAACAATACTTGTCATGGGGTGCATCCACATTGCACAATTATAGCATTTTGATTCCATTTTAACTGCCACGGCTCCCTTCTATACATTTACAGGTATGCAGTCTAAGAAAGGGATGGGGAGGACTTAGAATTCTTTAGTATGTAGACCCAGGCTTTCCAAACAGTGTACTGTGACACACAATCTTGGAAATTTATTTTATTATTTATAAACCATGTATTTTTAAAAATATATGAAAGGTTTTCATGAGATATGTTGTGTCCCCATACATTTCATTATTACAATTTATGTATATGTCCGTATCTCTTATAAGAGCTTAGTTTAACGTCTCATTTTCTAGTAAAACTGAATTATTGTGTCACGAAATGATGCATGTCTAAAAGGTATGTCACCAACATGAAAAGTTTGGAAAGCTCTGATATAGACTCTTGCATTTCAACATTACAGCTCTCTAGTAGAGAATTCTAAGTATAAAACTACAAATTCCAGAGTTCTACAGGATGGAGCCAGGACCATTAAAGTGGTGAGAAACTGTTATAATTGCTTAGTACAAATACATTCATGATATATTTTGCGTACATTGCATATTATTTGTTATTTAGGGCTAAATCTTCAACTACACCCAGCAGAATTGAATTGTACAAAATACTTTCACATATTTAGCAAGACAGTTTCTTTATAACTTGCCTTGTTTTTAAAATCATTACAGTATCTTCCATGTTTTCATGGAGTGGCTAGCCCACTAACTGCTTAAAAGAAAAGACTCACTGAAGAAAAGGATAAGAGAGTGACTGGATTAAGATAGAGCAGCATATGCTGATTTATATGCATTAAATGCAAATTTAGGAATAATTACTACCAATTACAGACAAATGTGATACATCTCATTATCATGGGGAAATGTGTGACTTCATGGTCTGCATAACTGCTCAATCTGCTCTTTAGGTGCTAAATGTAGATGGGAAATTTCAGGGCACTTGTTTTCCCTCTTATCTGGAAAGAGCTAAACTTGGACCTCAACTCTTCAAAGAGATAATGCCCTAAAACAGAAAAATTGTCATCTGACAGTCCTTCAAATAGAGGCTGGTCCTCTGTAGTAGGTCACAGGACTACAGTTTTATTAATAGGCAAAGACAAACCAAATCAAAATATACTTCAGAAAAACAAATCAATAGGACCACATCCTCTTCACCTTGATTCTGGAAACAAACTGGATTAATTCTGATTAATTCTCAGTTGTCCACCAGCTGTTTACAAAATTGTTCCAGCCTTGTAACTGGGTTCAGATTGGGTCTCTCAGGTTCTTCAGTCCCTGAGGTAAATCATCAGCAAATGCCAAGACCTAGGGCTTGTCTACACTACACTGCTACAGTGATATTATTCCACTTTCAACATCCTGCGGAATTCTGGGGTTTGTAGTTTACTGAGCCCAAAGAATTATCTGACTGAGAATTCTAAATGTCTCTCCCTAAACTGCAAACCCCAGGATTCCATAGGATGTTGAAAGTGGAATAATAGCACTATAACAGTGTAATGCGGAAAGGCCCCTAGTGTATTCTTTTGAACATGAGTAGGATTCCCTTTTTGTGATCTCTGAGGGCTTGATGTGGATTGATACTTAAACTAGAACTCTGAACAATAGGGAAGAGCACCCTGCCACAAATGTAGTATCTTCTTTTCCTATGACAGAGTTGAGGTGGAGTGCGGATCCGGAAATGATTTCAAGACACTCAAAGCACCACATTTTTAGAATTCATATCATAGTTTGGGAAAGTCATATTTGGGGGGGAGCATGCTTTTTTAATCTGCACCATCCAATGGATTCCGACTGTAAGAAAAAGAATTCCACCAAAGCACTAGGAAGAACTACTTCGTACAAGATGTTCAGCAGCTCTCTTCTGAGATTGACTCAGAAGATGATGTGGTCTATAGGGCAGGGAAAGAGATACAAACAGAAGATTCTGTGCTCACTGCAACAGTGGAATGGACTGCTTCAGCAGGTGATATAGAATGTAAGGTGTAGAGAAGAGAGAAAGAAATATACAGAAAGGTTTGCTACACAGCAAATGAAAGTATCTTGTCTTTGAGATTTGGTACCCTGCTTTGTCATCTGAGTATTGATCATTCATACATTTTTATATAGTTATAAGCTTGGTAGATCAGAGGAATGTTGTGGATGTAGTATATCTTGATTTCAATATGGATTTTTACGAGGTGAACTGTGATATTCTTGCAGATATGTTGGCGAAATGTAAACTATACAGTACTGTTGTTAAGCGGATTTGTTACTGCTTGACCAATTGAGTGTTCACCAAAGAGCATTCACCAGTCTTCCTAGTTATACTAGTGGGTTGCTATTCTGTCCTAGGCCCTGTATTTTTCAGCACCTTTACAAATCATTTGGATGATAGAATGTAGGAACATTTACCAAATCTGCAGATCACACCAAATCAGAGGGTGGGTAGCTAATACCCCCAGAGGACAAGATCAGCATTTAAAATGAACTTAACTGACTGGATTGCTGGGCCAAAGCTAAGGGGGCGGGGAAGTTAAACAAGGATAAATGTAAAGTACTACACTTAAGCAGAAAAAAATGAAATACACAAACAGAAAATATATGACATTTGGCTTGACAACAGTACGTGCAAAAATGATCTAGGGGATCTTGTTGGTCCACAAATGAAACATGAGTCAACAGTGTGATGCAGCAGCCAAAACAATAAATGTACTTCTCAGTTGCATCAACAGGAACCTAGTGCACAGATCAAATAAATAACAGGCCCAATGTGTTCTGCTTTGAGAGGACTTCACCTGGAATACTGTGTCTACTACTGTTGTAGTCACCAGCTGTCCATTGTCAGGCAAACGGGTACAGCTTAGCAGTCCAATAAAGCTTGCTTGGTCAGGGTGAAGCAGAAGCAAAGTCCAGTGTTAGTCCAAAGGTCAGGAATCCAGTGGGCAGACAAGGTCAGCACGCAGGGAATTTATAGCAAATGTGAAGGCAAGGACCAGCAAACACATGAGTTGTTTTTGTTGTCAAGCCACCACCTCTGCCTTCCTTAAGAAGGCTGGAGCCAGCTGGCTCTCATCCTAGCCTGTTTAGCTCCTGGTGCACTTGTATCTGCTTGTCTTCCTTCATGATGGCTGTTACTCCTGGCCCATGACAAGTACCAGGCACCGCAGTTTGAGAAGAACATTGACAAGCTGGAATGTGTCCAGAGAAGGAGAACCAAGGTGATAAAAGGTCTGGAAACCAAGCCCTGTGAGGAGCAGCTTTGAGAAGTGGATAAGTTTAGCATAGAAATCAGACTGTGATATGATATCTATCTTTAAATATTTGAAGGCACGTCAGGTAAAAAATGGAGCTGACTTGTTGGTTTTGTTGTTGTAGTTGTTTTGTTTTTTGTTGCTCCAGCAACTAGAACATGAACCAATGGATTCAAATCAGAAGAAAAAAAAATACTCCACCTAAACATTAGGAAGATTTTTTCTTTAATTGTAAGAGCTCAGAGGGGAGTGGACAAAGATTGGGTGGGAATCTTTCAGGAGTTCTTTATTGATGTGTTCCTACATGGAAGGGTGTAGCAGGTAGATGGTCCTTGAGGTCCATTCCAACTCTATTATTCTCTGACTACAGTCCTCAGAATCCCCCTGCCAGCACAGGCACTAGCCAAAGTAACTAAGGGATTCTGAGGGTTGTAGCCCCCAAAAGGGAATTTTTGAAGCTCTCAGTTCTGGTTAGTCTCTTTGTGGCAAGACAATCCTCTAGATAACCCTCAGGAATTCTTTTTTGCCCTCCTCTTGTGTTTGTTCAATGGTATTTTTAAGCAATCCCATGTGCAAAGAAGCAAGTAAGCTAAGAAGTAATGATGCCTCTACAAGTGCAAGATTAGCTTTTATTATGCTCATAATAGGCTATTAAAATAGTATCATTGATGATAAAGGCAATAAGATGCATTGTTCTCCCATGAAATGAGTTAAAGAGATTAGTAAATTAATTGCCTGAAACAAAATAATTTAACACATCGTGAACAGAAATCTGTCCAAAAGAAGAGAGAACATAAAAAACAATGGAAGACACCCCCCACAACAGATTGCTCCATCTCTTGCATTGTAACAGTATCAATAAAACTTTTCAATCAGGGGCAGTTTAGATGGTGAGAGATATCTTCCCTTGACTGCCTATTTTAGGAATTCTGCAATGAGAAAAATAATGAGCTTGTATTGGTTTATGTGCCAGAACACTTCTCACATGAGAATCAGTTGAGAAACTGCAATAATATTTGCAGTTAGAAACTCCTTTTCTAATTTATTCCTTGAGGAGGAACTGACTATTCTCTAATATTTTAGGAGATTAGCATGTGCTAACCCAGGTAAAGTAACGTGAAACCTGGAAGCTTTACATGGATGAAATATAATATAGTCATCCCTCCACATTCGCTAGGGTTAGGGGCACAGGACCCCTGTGAAAGTGGAAAAACAGTGAATAATTCTAAGCCTTCCCAAACCGTATTTAACACACAAAAAAGTATGATCACCATATTCAATCCACTGAGGATTTCTTTGAGGCATCAGGGTTCCTTCACAAGGCAGACGTGGGTGGCTGGTGAGGCTTACTGCCACTTCCACTGCTGCCCCACACCATTTTTAAGAGGGACTTACAAACCTCATTTGCCATTTCCCAGTCTCACAAGGCTTGCAGTTTCTATTAAAAATGGCATAGGGTGACAACAGAAGTGACAGAAAAGAATCTGTGAATAATCAAATCTGCTAAAATGAAACCTCAAATGTGGAGGGCTGACTGTACTTGGCAACTTGGTGCATTAGTAGGGTGACCATATGCTTCACCCAAAAGCATGGGAAAGCATAATTTAAAATATAAAGAGGCCGATTGGGATAAAAATCTGCAGATTTGTGTATACAAATTCACTTTTACAAAAAGTTGCTATCATTGGCAACTTACTTCCTATAAGTGCATCTTGAAATAGGAGAGAAGAACCTGTTCCAATTGATATTGTACCTACTGAGGCTCTTGCCCTAGTAATTCTTTAAATTTAAATTTGAATGGGATTGCCCTTCAAAGAGAAAGCTTTCCTTTAAGAGCTCTACAAACAGATCACCCTTTATATAGCAGAGCACAAGCCTGTACTGGACACCTTAGAAGATGGACAAGTCTTGGAGGAGCAACAGATACACTTTCTACAAAGGAAGTCCATCATGGGGCTTGGATTTTATGTAACTATTTCTTCCAGTCTTCTAATAGCCTTGTATTTAGAAGGTCACCCATCAAAACTGTAGACAACCATGTTATTGCATTTTATTCTATAAAGTTTAATGAGAAAGCTAAGCACATGCTTAAATATATTTTGCTAAAATATTATTTAATATCTTTGGTTGAAATAAGCAGAATTTCAGTACATAACTTCAGATGTACCGTGTCCTAAGGATCTGAGATAAGAAAAGGTATAGATCCATATGTCACAGCAACACAAAGGAAATAATGGTATACAGTTGTCTGAAGGACAGATATCTTCTTCTGTCATCATCTTCACCTCACCCCCAAGCACTCCACAGCTTTTCTCCAATCAGCCAGTTCTTATTCTGTATCTTATCCATTTTTTGTGGGAGACTCACACATTTCATAATGTTTCAGGGAGGCACAAAAATGAGCTTTGGAAAGAATGTTTCATGACCTCCATTCCTGACTGTAGGTGATTCATTAATTCAATGCATTGCTTTAGTTACTTTGACTTTTTCCAAAAGATGGCTTCTTTCTGATACAACACAAATTTTACCACACCTTACACCCCTATCACATGGCATAGCATTATTGGCAAGAAATATCATTTAAATGACATGGAAATACTATACGAAAATGGGACATCTATAGTTGGGGAACATGCAGCAAGCAGAACGCTGGCTGTACACCTGGGCTAGGTCAGCATGGCCTCAGCATGGTCAGATCATAAAATCAAGAAGAGTTAATCAAGAAAGGCTGAAGTAAATAGATTTCCAGTTACCCTGTCAACAACCTGACATCAGAAAACAACAACCTGACATCTGAAAACTGCCCAGGTGTGGCAGGCAAGCACCCTGGCTATGTGCATTTACTATTGAAACCTTCCCCATTCACATTACTCAACAAAGACATTAAGAGGCCGTCAGGACTCCCATCAATGTTTTGTCACCCAAAGTAAGACAATCAGTCTATTCCACACCCCTTATGTTTACTCTGCCAGAGAGCCATTAACACTCACCGCTTCAGGGTGGCAAAAGAGAATTTAAGCGCTACCTCAGACCCTGGCATTTTGCTAGCACTTTGGACATCACACTGCACCTCAGACTCTCATTCCTCTCTGCTGCTCTCATACCCTTGTGTTTGAGCCACCTCTCTTTGATCCTGTGCTTCAGTATTGGTAAATATCATCCTATATACCCAAAATCTTTCTCTATCCAACCTTTCTGTACTTTCTCTTCACTATCCTTGTATAGTTTGTGAGACTGCTTGCTTTCTTGCATGTGTCTGTGAATCCTCTAAAAAAACAATTCTTTTGGCTGTCAACTGGTGTCTCACAGTTAGTACCAGTATACACAGGTGAAAAGGTCCCATAGTTACCACTCCGCCCACAGGCCTTCTATTGTGCTATAATTCCCCACTTTCCAAGGAAACACTGGCACTGCTGGTGGATTCAGCAGGTGGATTGTATGATACTGCAAAGACAAATCAGGCAATGCTGTCCATTCTCACTCTGTTGTGATCAAATAAATGCCTATTTTAGAAAAATAACTGAAATGAAGAAGGCAAAGTTTTTAATGAAAGACGTACTTATTTGGGCTCAGTCTAGTGTATTCCACTATAGTGTTCAGTTTCATTTTACTTTTGGTTATGACAATTGGCCATATGCTCTAACAAAATGATTTTACTATTCAAGACATAGCAGTTGTCACTATGCTACTTTAACTTGCCAAACATCTCTCATAGGTCACCCTGTTATCAGTCATATTAAATCAATATCACTGGTCCCTCAGTTAATTACTCCCAGGAAGAGAAGTGAGCTATCACCCATCAGCGGTGATTGTCACTTAAACGGACTTGCTGTTACTTGGAAATGAAAGCAGTTACTAAAACATTAGAACCATGAAATTATACATTTTCAAATAACATTAACTCTTAGATAACTATTCATTTCCTAGTTCCCAGTTCCCAATACAGTGTGCATGCATGCGTCTGTGTATATTTAACAGGGCATCAATTCAGGAACATACAACAGCCAGCAGAGCTCAAGAGCAGAGTGCAGGCTTTACATGGAACAATGTTCTGATTCATATAAGGCAGAAGTGGGCAACCTGCAGCCCTCATGGATAAACAACCCTTGAATCGTCCTCTCTCATTATCTCTTACACACACACAGAGAGAGAGAGAGAGAGAGAGAGGGAGAGAGAGAGTCCATCCTGTCATAAGACTGGTTCTAGCACAGATGGAATGGGAAGACATTACAGGCAGCAACTATAGCATGCCTGTACTCGGTATTTGGTAGCCTGCATGTGTCTCTATCTTTTCAGGTCATTTTTTGTTTGTTGGTCTTGGCTATATTCTATCTCTTTCTGCATCAGTCTACAGTTAATCTGAATTTGTTCATCCTCCATTTTGTACTCTTTCTCTCTCTCTGAAAAGGACAAGTTACAGAGTATATCACCATGAAATGTTCTTAAACCTTTAGTGTTCATAATTTAACTCATTTCATATGTGTTACTGGTTTAATGATGAACATTAAAGGTTTCACAACATTTCATGGTGATATACTCTGTAACCTATCCTTTTCAAATATGGAGGGGAGAGAGAGAAAGAACTATGGAAAGAGAGAAAGACAAAGAAATACAGAAGGAACAATTCTGTAATAAATATAAAGAGGATTAAGCCTACTTTATTTCTCTGTTAGATGCTGTGTGTGGTGGTGTGGAACTAGTTATTGTTTATCTTCTTCTTGAAAATACTAAATGCTCTACTTAAGAAAAACACTACTATCTCTTACTTTCCATGAGAGGAGGTGCCTTTTCCATCTTCCTCATTAAAATTGCTTATTTCCTCCATCCTTCCATCTGCTAATTGGCATTGAAGGTTGGGGCTGGAGGTTGGGATCTCAGCATAGAGATGCACATGTTCTTATCTAGATCAGTGTGTATCTCTACAGGTAAGAATGTGTGAAAAGGAGGACAAGGTCAGGGGAAGCTGGCACTGGTTGTGCACATTCCCACATGTGGCCTTCCCAGAATATAAGGAAACTCCCTGAATATAAGACTGTCCATCACTGAATAAAAGGCAGCCCTTTCCAAGCAAAACATCAGATGTGTGGGCCAGCTAATCGTTTGATTCTTTTAGGAGATGGCACTCTGCTAAAAGCACTTTAACCACATCAGTTTGTGCAGCCTACAGTCACAGATGTTTCTTTTCTTTTTAGTTCTGCTTTGGCCACTAAATCCATTTTGTCTCTTGGCAGAATATGAAGAGTGACAGGAGCTTATCCTAGTGATGAATTGCTTTATTTGCTTCCTTACATTTTACTTCCTTCCTTCCTATCTTCCTCCCTCCCTCTGTTCCACCATTTATTGCCAGGTATGTCTTTTGCACTACAGTCATCATACAGAACATCAAGTTTATGTGACAAAAAGTTGCTGCCCCAACAATGCGTGTGTACTGGTCATCATGTATATGTAAGGCCCCACTTTGGGGGTCCTCAATGTCAGTATGGTTTGGATGGACACCATACGTAATTGGCAATGCATTTTATTGGCTCTGATATCAAATTCAAGTCTGAGAGGTGACAGAGAGGTCAAACTGAGCGAGGGAAAGAATTTGACTGTAAATGTGAGAAGCATAGGTCAACTCCAAAATTCCTTCAGGTAAGACTGAGTCACTTGTCAGGCAAATACACATCATAACTGTGGATAATAGGCTTAAATAGAAGCTGGACTTTTCCAGGGAATCCACAACACTGATTGACAGATATTCATCCCTTGTACACCTGGATTCTTTCCTCTGTCCTCACAGCACCCACAATAGACAGCCATTACAACACCCATCATGTCTTTGTCAATCAAAGCACTAAGCCCATCAACAGGCGAGAGACCCATTGTCCACAACAGGTTCCCTTTGTCTTGCATCTGGAACCTTCACAGCCACAAACCATTTTCAGGGTACAAATACCCCTGACTTGATGGTGCCCAGTGCAGTCTCTTGAAGGTCTACCCATCACTCTGTCCGTCTGGCTCCTGAATGAAAATTGTTCTTAGGTCCTACCTAAGCCAAAATACATTTCTGCTCTTCACTACTCTTCTGGACTGGTAATTATAAATCCCCCCAAATCCCTTAGCCTCTCTATAATTTTTCCTCTCTTTCTCTTTCAACTAGCTCTTGTGTGAATGTGTGATTGTGTGTATCTTGTGTGCATGCATGAGTGAATTACCCTCAATAAAATCATTTTATTAGACAATTTTGCTTGGTTTTTGGCTTGGCCTGACCTGGTAAATATTGGGTTTAAAGATCTCGCTAGGTTACCCTGCCTATCGTAGTGCTACAGCTTGTGCTCTGGCTAATTCCCATTCCCCATTATTTGGAGCACATTGAGGTGTCCCCCAAGGGGCCCCAGAAATCAGGGTAACATATACATGCATATGAATCTTTACCGGTGAGATGAGGGACACTGCAGCTTCTTTTGGTAGGCCAACTCATCAGTAAAAGCTTGATATCAACACTGATGGAAGTTAAGCACATGAGCTTATTCCCATAGACTACTGGGCCTTTGTTGGGAAAAGGATCTCCACTATAACATCACCTTGTTGCTCTTTCACACTACAGCATGCTTCCTTTTTCCTGTGGAAACCTGTTACATCATGATTCCACTTTTCTTATGAAACTCTGGGACTTGCATGTCACAGACAGGCATTAGGAGTTCTTTGCCAGAGAACTGCACCTTCCAAAATGACAAACCCCAAAATGCCACAAGATGAAGCATGGCAATCAAAATGGAATCACAGTGTTATAACTGGATAGCTTGAAGGATTTCAATACAACAAACGTGTATGCATTATTCTAATTTTTTCTGGTCTATTTGTTTAATTGTTTTAATTAGTAATTTCAAGAACAGTTGCTTTTGCTATTTTTACCTCCCAGAGTAAAAAAAATTACAGTTGCTTCTGAAACTGTAGAGTGCCTCTCTGTCAAAAACTGCTGCTATTTGGCTAAACATACTGGCTAACTTCCAAAGAAAACTAGCTCTGTGAAGAGGCTTTGGGCTTTTTCGTGAAAAATACACTTACCTGGCAAACTACTAGTGAAACTGGATTCAGTGTGGATTGTGAACCGGAAAAATTGAATTCTTTCTTAAGGTTTTACACATATCCAATAAATTTGTTAGTCACAAACATGAAGAGGGAAGCTATTGCCTTTCATGATGATCTATTTTCAGGTTTCTCCATGAGTGGGAAAGTTCTTCTGGACTCTGTTGTGATAGGAGTATCATTTTCCCCAAAGAAGAATTTATGAAGCTTCTGGGAAAATTGGAAAATGATAAATGTACTTTCAGGATCTGCTGTCCTTGAATAGATGGTGTATTAACTGAACAAGAAAAAACTTCATTTTGAAAACAGCTTTACAGAAGGCTCTCTATGTTCCAAGAGCAAACCATGACAAAAATGTAATGAGAAGATATTCTCTACAGAAAACAGAATTCCCTTTAAGGAGCTAAAATGAGACTGTCCTTTAAGATAACATCATTCATATAACAATAGAAATAAAGCCATTACAGTTATAAGAAAATATTTGAAGCACATTCAGATAGACATAAGCACTTTATATATAATGCTGATCAACTCTCAGTAACTTGTTTTATGGTAGGGGGACAGAAAGATGGTCACCCAGAACCCCTATGGTCAATCAACAGATTCCATGCGTGCAGTGGCAATATCGTCATATACTTGCTTAGTTTCTAGATTGGCATTCAATTGGCTAGATGCTATTCTCAGATATCTTTTACCTCTAATATGGTATTCCTTTAATTAGTAGTTGTAGAAAAAAGAAAAATACACTGAACACCCTATACCACTCTTTCCTGTGTCAGTTTAGAATAAACTTCATGCCATGTTCAGGATGAAATGGAGAGCAACAAAGGAAGATTTAACTCCTCTTTTTGTGCATTCTGATTCTTTGTCATAACACTCATTCCATAGCCATTTACAGCAGTAGTTCTGAACCCATGGTATCCTTACTACATACATACTTTGTGGGACACAGGTATTTTCATCATAGTATTTAACATTATCATCAGTACTGCAGAATGGTGTCTGTGTGCATGCATTTTACTTTTTTTTGTTTTAACAATCCACAGCGATAAAATTTCATGCTCAATAGTAGTGTTAGAACTTTTTTCCCCATGGATAGATTTTTGTTTGTTTCTTTGCATTTACTCTTAGCAACACTAGAATCATAGACCAATAGAGGTGGAAGAGACCACAGGGGCCATCCAGTCCAACCCCCTGCTATGCAAGAACACACATCAAAGCATTCCCAACAGATGGCCATCCAGCCTCTGTTTAAAAACCTACAAAACTTGAATTAGAATTAAAATGTACTGCAGTTAAAATGTACTATAATTGAAAAACATAATGACAAAATGCCTATAAACATATATGTCTTCCCTCTGCCAAAAAAAAAAAAAAAGTGGACTTTGTCTTTCTGCCATAGTGGGACCCAGGGTCTTCAACTCCTAACAATCACTGATTTACAGGGCTGTGGAGGGCTCCAAGTACTAGCAACCTTCAATTATCATCCCACTATAGGCATTCTCATACTGTACAGTGACTGTGGAAACACAAGTTGCAAATAGCTGTGGGTTTTTTAAAGAAGCTGGTGGGTTTTTTAAAGAACAATTTATACCAAACAGGCTGCTGGTGGTGTTTTTTTAAAAGAACAATTTATAACAAACAGGCTGGCACAGGAGGACACTGCAGTTACACTCATGTTCTTCCACGTGGTTGTCTATAGTGTGATATAACAGCATGTATGACGCTGAGTGTATGTGTATTCTCTCACTTTTCCGAACAAATCTTATATTCTACCAGTGTGTTGTCATCTGTTATACCAATGCCGGTGGAAGCTGGTTGCTTCCATATCAGTGCAGTAGGGAATTCATACTCAGCTTTAGTCTGAAACTTAAGAGTTATTCAAGATACTGAATCCTATAAATGGGTTTAGCACATTGGATAGCTCCTAAAACTCAGAGTAGATTTAGCACTCCCCAGGTATCTGACATGGGAGCCACCAGCTGCTGCTGAACAATCCCATCCATAATCCTAAGTATTCATTCACACTTATGTATATGCTTGTGCATAGCTGAGCTTGCACCTCCAGAAACAGAAACTCCTCAGGAAACACCAGATCCCAGCATCTTATTGGTCTTGAGGAGAGATGTAATTCTTTGCTGATTTTCCTCTTGACAGAAGGAGTAAGTGATTTTAGCAATTTTCTTCTCATTGAGAGAGAGTCTTTTAAAATGGCACACTTCTCAGTTCAAGACTTAAATCTGTCCAAAAAAACAAAAACAAAAACACATGTGGTTGTTTTCTGCAGAAAACAGCATGTTTTACAAAGAAATAGGCTGCATACTATGCATAGAATAGAATGCATAGAAAAATGCTGTTTTCCACACAGAAAATAGCATATCTGTGTAGAAATAATTATTTTCTGTGCAAGAAAATGCTGGTGCAAGTTTTACATAGTATATAACTTGAACTCATCAATCCAGAATTCTCATCAGGGTTTCTTTACTCTTGAGAAACAAATTTTTGACCATTTTTCAGTGTGTGTGTGTATTCTCCCCATTCCTAGTCCTGAGTTACAGTTTCTGTATTTGTGGATAAACACAACATGAGCACTAGCATGATATTCCCAAACACATCCTTTTTTTTTATTTATGTTGACTTGGAAAATGATTTGAGTATCCCTTTCATTTTCATAGAATGGTGTTATTGAAATCCTAGCTAAGTTTTTCATCAAGTTCATTGGATGACTCTCTGCCAGCTACTCTCTCTTCACACCTTTCTTTCCTCACAGGCTTGTCATAAGTGCAAAATAAATATATCCATGCTAAATGGGTACCCTGGAAAATTGCATTTCTTAGGGTTCATATTATGAATCAAAAGAATATTTGCAAATATTTGAAAAAATGGTTAACTTCTAGAGATGGAGTATAGGGGGAGTAGGATCCTGAGTGGTAGAAAAGCCACCCAACACCAGGTTGCTGGGCAACCAGAATGGCCATTCCAGAGAGAAATCCAGTGGGAAGGAGGGTTGGAGGCCTGAGTGGAAATAGATTTATAGCAGGCACGCTGGTTTGGTTGAAGAGTCAGACTTCAGGAGAAAGGGCTGAGAGTTCTTAGCCAAAGAGTTCTCACTCAACCAGGGAGGGGGGCATTGAATGAGAAGGCTGTTTTCTCAAAGGAAGCCTAGAGACAGAGGGATGGAAGAGAAACTATTTTTTTAAGTGAATATTGTTTTAGATTTTTAATGATTTTATATTCTTTTAATGTTTTTTTAACTGTTTTAAATGTTTTTAATGTGTTTGGTTAATGTGTTTGGTTAATGTGTATTGTTGGAAGCTGCCTTGGGTTTCCTTCTGGGAGAAAGGCAGCCTACAAGTAAACAAACAAACAAACAAACAAACCCACTTTTAAATCTGGTCAGAGAGAGTGACCTAGATTTGGAAACAGAGCTCTTGGAAAAAAGGGAAGCCAGAGGTCTGTGTGAGAGAGAGAGAGAGATACCTGTGTCATTATGCTGTTGTAAAGGTATAAGAAATTGTTTAAACACTTTCTAAAGATCTGTTTGAGCCTGGACATACATACAAAACCAATAGTTTATTCTGTTTGTTGTTTTAATAAAGATTATAGCACATTTTCATAAATCTGGACTTAGCTGAAGAATTTTCAGTAGTTATAACAGCCAGAACCACACTACCATAAATCTTTAAAAGGCGTTCTAACTGACAACTGAAAGGCTATACTGTATTTGCTGGTGTATAAGCATACAAGACACACCCCATTTATATATCAGCAAATACTATTTGCCAGCGTATAAGATGCACCCCATTTTCAAACAGTATTTTTCAGGGGAAAAAGTGAGTCTTATACACTAGCAAATAGGGTACTCTTTTTATACAAAAGTGGTGTTTTAGGGTAGGACAGAACTGTGTATAAAGTGGCAAGGTGCTTTAGCAGACTGGGGAAGGGGAAGCTGCCATTCCAGTCTGTAAGGAAAAAAAAGCAAGCCCTTTGTCTCCACACATTCCCACCCACCCCCGGCCAAGTGTTGGAATACCCTGAGGACAAAAATCCTAGAAGGACAAGAATCTCCACAGTTATTCTTTGTTTAAAATCTTAGGCCCTTTCCGCACCAGGCAATTAGAACGGGGCAGTGCATCCTCTCACGGAGGTCATCTGCACCTTGGAGCAGACTAGGAGCAGACGACTTACCAGAGATCCACACCTCAGTCCCCTCCAAAATGACCCCAAGTGGTCCTCCAGTGTGTTTTTGAAAGACCGGAAAAAACAGGTCTTTATTTTCCTGGAATGTGCCATTGCGTCCCTTGTGCAGATTTGCAGGCTTGCACCAATGCGAGCCTGCGATCTGCTGAGGGTGGGCTCTAGGCGTGGCAAGCTTCAGCAGTTGGTCGGGACCCACAACCAACCGGAAGTCGCCATTTTGGAAGCCGGAGCAGTGCGGATCTACAGACCTCGCACTGCTCCGATTCTCCCTGGACCAAGGAGGAACCTGCGGAAGGGCTTCAGGGACAGTCCATGTTACTTTGGACCCAAGAAGAAGTGGTAGGTAACGGCACGGAGTGATTCCCTTGCCTCGTGCGGAAAGAGCCTTATTTTTATATTATCTTATTCTTCATTAAAAATGTTTTCTGTACAGAAAACAATTTTATGTGCCAAAAAAGTTTCTACACACAGGACATTGTTTTCTCTAAAAAAAAAAAAGTATTTTTTTGTACAGTCATAAACAGCCAACAGTCTTTGAAAACTGTATATTTTCAGTGACTTTCTCGCAATAAGGGAAAAAATAGCTAACTGCTTTGTTTCTTCCCCACAAGAATAAATTTACAAAGATTTACATCCCCAGTCCTTAGCAAACCTGAACAGTACAATAAAAGTATTGTAGGTGCCAGAAATGGTCAGAAGAGAAATAAACCTCCTCCCTGCTACCCCTAACAGCCAGTGATAGAGCAGCAACTTATGACAGTGATGGGTCAGGAAGCACTGGAGCCACCACAGCTGTCAGAAAAGGGAATTTGGGGCACATCAGGAGGAGATGGCAGTTATGAATAAATTTATAACCAGGAAAAAATTACTTTTCCCATTTATGAATGTTACTTATACTTAGCAGTCCAAGTGCAAACTCAGAGTTTATACACCACTAGCAATGTTGTAATGCAAGAAATCACCATTTCTGTTGCCGTGGCTGCACTCATCTAAGGATCAAGACACTCAGCTATGGTCTATATGATCAATTTACTAGACAAAATGAGCTCAGGTTAAGAAGGCCAGTGCAAGGTGGTTTGCTGCTTCAAACAAGTGACAAAATTGCATCTCCAGTATTCTGTATACAGAGGCCAACTGGATCAGCGGTTGACAAATTTCCTTCACCACATATAAAGACAGTAGGGCAACTTAGGAACTGCAGGATGGACCACATGGCAAATATATTTCTGCCTTTTGACAGAATGGGATAGACAGAAATTGGACGGAGTGCTCCCAGGCTAATTGCCCCAGCATGCCTAATGAGAGGACCAGCCTTGCATATTCATTCATCGGGTACTAAAACTGTGCATCACATATTTTCCATTTTAGGACATGCTTTAAGCTATGCTGTGTTCAATTTAGTTGGTGTCATCATCACTATGAGCAAAAATTAGCAAGAAAACGTCTTTGTAATAACAAAATACATTACACTGCAGAACAGAACTCAAAACTATTTAAAACCTGACTTTATCCTGAACTTCTCGATGACAGCAGGCATTGTCTATGCTAGTGCCATCACTGTTTCTATGGTGACAAACACTGACAGAGGGGGGATACAGTGAAGAACGATGAAAGACAAGATGTGAGCAAAGTAAACACAATTAAGTGGCAAAGAACAAATATGAGACAGTACAGAGATACTCCTCTTTTAGCACTAGCCAGAAATAAATTATATAACCAGCATAAAATTATATAACTTCTGGCTAATATCGTATGGCATTCCTAAATCACTGAGATACAGCATTCATACACTTGTTTTATTCTTGCTTATTTCCCTCCATTTGTGTTCCCCTCATCTCCATCACTGTCCACAATGTCCACTTCATAGCAGGATTAACTATGAAATAGTCAGAGAAATATTAGAGTAGCTGTGATGGTTGGAGATGTAATTTTTCATAAAATTCATTTTCATGAACAAGAACAAAGAAATTTACAATTTTTCTCTTTACTGCAGGAATGTCATTGAAAATGGTACAGTTTTTGAAGATCTATTCAAAATACTGAAAACTGCACATTCTGCACAGAATGAATTCTGAACTCTGAAGATTCTTGCCTATCTCCTTTTTAACCTTCAGTTGGCCATTCTCATTTCTGCTCCCCCTCTCCCAAAAAAAACAAAAAAAAAAAAAGCAAGGGAAGATGACGCTGCCAGTGATGCAAATGGCAAGATCATTAGTGGCTCAACAGTTCCCTTCTTCTGCCAGCCATGGAAAGAAAACAGGGGAAGGAGGGAATGTGTGGCTACCAGCTCTTTTGAAAATACCTTTCTTGCTTGTAGAGCTCCTGGAAGCAACGAAAACTGCTTATGCATGCATACTGCACAGGTAATTTTCACAGTCAGTCCTACAAGTTATGGAATGGCCTTCCAGAGGAGACCCGGCACATTACCAGTCTTGACTGCTTTAAAAAAGCAGTCAAGACAGTTCTCTTCCAACAGGCCTTCCCAGATTAGTGTTCCACTGCCTCTCATCATTGTCTTTTGTGTTAATCTTGTTTTTAATTTGTTTTAATTAACTAATATGTTTTAGGGGGATAGAAGGGTTGGAGGGTGGGGAGGGTAGGGTGCATTTTAATGTTTTAATGTTTTTATATATTTTTGTAATGCCGCCTCGATCCATTGGGAGAGGCGGGATAGAAAAAAATTTTTAAATTTTATTATTATTATTATTATTATTATTATTATTATTTATTATTATTATTACTACTACTACTAAGTGCCTATGCTTCCAGGACCCTGGGAATCAAGTGGAGTATTTTGAAAAGAGTTGGCAAGCACATGCTTCCTCCTTCACTGTTCAGTGCTAGAGTCCCCACTGCTAGCAAGGCAGTCTTTCTCCTTCTGTCTTCCTTATCTTCTTTTTCTCTTCCTTCAATGGTTACCTGGAGATGGAGAGCAGATAAGGAGAGAGAGTAGGAGGAGGGAGCTCAGCTTTTTGTGGATGCATGTTTTGTGACTGAAATTTAGTGGAAAACTACGGCAGCCCCAATCCTTGTCAGTTAAAAGGATTTTTTTAATTTAAAAAAAAAGGTTTATTTCCTGTCCATGAAAGGAAAGCAGAAAGGGGAATCATCATAGCCTCCTGTGGAAGGGAATTCCACTGTCTAGGAGCAGTTACAAAAAAGTCTCTCTTCTGTGTCCTCACCACATGGTTCTGCGACAGTGATGGGACCAAGAGAAAGTTCTTCCCTCAAGAATCGCAAGACTCAAGCAGATTCATAAAATGGAAATCTTTCAGATAGTCTGGAGCGAAACCAGTTGGAAATGTATTCTTAAATGAATAAGTGTTTAAGTTACAGTGTTTAAGATGGTAATGTTACTCTACATGTTGAAAATTATAAAGTGTCATACCCTAGTTCCAAGACCAAGGTGTAAACACAGACAAGATACTTCCAAACAGCTACAACGCAGAGAAGGTTGTTGCCGGGCAGGCAAAGTTTTCCTATGAGTGGACGGCAGAGAGAAGAGGCGGTGTGGCCAGACAGCCAGGTGCAAAGCCAGCAAGATTGTTATGGCTAGGTCTTGTGTATTAGAGAAGGCCATACGCCAGGGCACTGATTGGGTCACTCCACTTGTTCCAGGGTGACAAGGTAGCATAAAAAGGCTAGTGTTTGCCTTGACCAGCTGCCAGTTAGACTCCCTAGCTGGACCTGCCACGCCATTGGCAGTATATTGTTTGTAAGGGGAGATGCTGCCCAATTTTTCTCTGTTATCTTCTGCTTTTCCTCTTTGTCTAATTGCTGAAAAGCTAGCATGTTTTTGCTAAACCTTATCTTAAAGTGCGGCAATAAATCAGTAAGTCTTACTTAATGAGCTCTGGAATTTTTTCTGCTTCACTGGGACTCTCTGCTGTGGCAAAGCCTTGCTTCACAGATAGCACTCTGCTCATGCTCAGAGGAGCCAAATCCTGCCAACCCTGACAGAGACATGAACAGGAGAATAAGTACTGCAGCCCAGCATAGATGAGAAAGGGAATGCTCACAAGATTCAGAGTACTTATACAGAGAAAGCACATTAGTTAGACAAATAGCTGGAGGAGGTGCTGGTCAATAAATACAAGAGATGAGGTGGAGAGAAACCCATTGCAGAGAACTGCCATTTCTGGTGGAAACAACGTACTCTTCTGTTCCTTGGCTCATGTTCGTGAAAAACCTTGGATCCTTGCTTTGTGTGCTGACTTCTCTGCTCGATAATCACTTTAACTTACACTCTGAATTTATTACTGATCTGAACTACTGAAATAAGAATGGCAATTGACTGATAAGCTTTTGTAAACTTGACTGTGGCTGCTGCTACAGACTCTGTTTAAGGATTGTGAACCATGGCTGGCTTTCTAATCAGGATATAAAGTCTGTTAGAGAAAGATTTAGTCCTTATGAAAGGGTAGCATCCTGATGGCCTCATGATGTAGTGTTATGAATACATGATACTTCCCATGCAACAGAATGCGGTGAGATGAAAGCAAGCACCCACACAGTGATATGTCTGTGTTTCTCCAGGAATTATATGTTTGTGTATCTATGAATGCATATAATACATAGTCTAAAAGATTACCAAAGAGACTGTTCATTTCCCATATGAAAATCCTGAGATTCCTATACTTAAGAATGATTAAATGGAGTGTTGATGGTAACTTAGTCTGTCTGGTTCAACCAACATCATAAACTGGGGACTCAGGTGGCCATAAGATAATAATGGAACTCCAAACAGAATCCAGATTATCTGACAAGTGGCAAGAATACTCAGTCCCTCAATTTTAAGAGATGTGGTGGGAACCATAACTGTTTCAACCCGAAAGACTGAAAAGTTTTGTTTAGCACATGCTTTCATGAATTTCAGGCAACTTCTTCAGATGCATTAATTAGTGAAGATCTATTGTGACAGTGGGTAGATCTGAAACCATTAATGTGAGGAGTGGGAGTCCAATATATAAGAAAGTCATAGTCATACCCTTTCTTTCTCTGCCACCTTTTCCTCCAATTTCTTTCTGCCACTTCTTTCTCTTACTCCCTGTTCCACTTTTCCCAGTGTAGCAAGCTACTATGGTAGAGGGAGAAGCCCTAAATCTAGACTCAGTTACAGCAGACTCAGTCAATCAACGGAATTTAATTACATGTTGACACTGATAATTAACATTTTACAATTAATTCAATGTTTCTAGTCTAGTTGGGACTAGCCAGTAGAATACAGGCCATACCATCCTACATTTTGAAGATGAAAACTGAGACGAGTGTGGCCAAGAACATCAGCATGTTGTCAAGATGATAAAAGTTATTAACGAGGCAGAACAGACAAGCTAGGAGAGGCTGCAGCCATTTGCTTTTGGCTGAACTTACTGAAAAGGGCAACATTGCTCCCATCCATCTCTCCCCAGCACTGAGTTAATTGAATGCAAATGACATTTGCACTTTGAATTCAATATCCAGCAACTGGAGTAAGCTGTGGGCAAAGGGGAAAGTGGGAGAAGGACAGAGAAACTGGGACATTTTAAAAGCAGCTGAAAAAGTAGGATCAGGACAGCCAGGACTGTCCCTGTCAAATCAGGACAGTTGGAGGGTATGGCATAAGCCAGTCTTATCAAATGCTTGAACTGATTGTCTGCAGAGGGTTTTTAAATTAAATCAAGGACAACATCAAACAATCCATGATTAGACACTCCAGGGATGGATGGGGTAGGTAGGTAGGCAGATAGGTGATAGATAGATAGATAGATAGATAGATAGATAGATAGATAGACAGACAGACAGACAGACAGACAGACAGATATGGGAAGGGAGCAAAATGAGAGCCATGCCCTTCCATAAGAATTCTGTCTCCCATAAATCTTCCTTCAGTCCCCATGTTTCTAGTACTGTAGATAGTGAGACACTGAAAATCAATCATTCACACTTAGAACTCTTATATTTGTTGTGTTTGCATTCCCCTGGTATTTGTGTGCTCCATTTCTTTGGAGGTCTAAATTGTATTTTTAAATGCTCAACTAAAGGTTTCAGTTACTGAAATGCTAGAAATATAGGGAATTGAAGGAAAAATTGATTGCAGGGGCAGAAATCTTATTTGGGAGGGGCAATATCCTCATTTTAATCCCTTGCTAAGGCTACACCCTTGAAACAGCTATAGGAGTCTCTGCCCTAGGGAACCTTGGGAACTGCAGATCATGACAGAATGATCACATTATTATCCAGACCAATTTACAGTTCCATGAAACCTTTAGGAGATTCCATGACAACAGTAGTATTTTTAAAATGCAATTTTTTGTGTACGTAGTTAGTTACACCCTAGAAGGCAAATTTCCTTTATCAATTTAAAACCTCTCAAACTGAGTCAAGAGACCCAGCAGTATTCCTTACTTTTCATATTGCACCTGCTGTGTATGACATTTCATGAGCTTGATGAATGACTTTGTTTCCCCCAATTATAAAGTCAAATGCTTAAACTTTGTTGAGAGCTTTGCAAGAACAAAAGTCTCGTTAATTATCACCCTTTTCACATAGCCATTAATTGCTCAACTGCATCGTCTCTGACACAAAGGGCTAGGAGTTAAAAATCAGCAAGAGTTATATGTTGTGCCTATTGTGCTTATGCCAGTTAATGTTTGGAAACAGTTACAGTGATGCCATCCCACTCAGCTCCTTCACACAGCCGGCATGTTCATGAAATAAGAAATATTCTTCTGCATAAACAAGGAAGTGAAATGAAACCTTTGACTTTGGAAAAGCATATGTAAAAAGCTTCAGGTTTTCTAACCATGCTATACACTGAACACAACCATTCTCAGAGAATGGTATTTTCAGTTAAGATATTTCCCAATAAAGCATTCTTGCTGTAAATCGGCAACTGGTATAATGAAGCTCCAAAGTTCTTAGCTTAAAGAAAAATCCCTGAAACATCAAAGAATAAAATTCCAAGAGTAAACACAATAAAGAAGATCACTACATTAAAGCTGTGGAAAAATAGGCTGACCTGAGTGGGATGGCCAAGTCAACGTTGCATTTTCACCTTGGAGGGTTTCATTTTTAAAAATTATATAAAATATTTCCAAATATATACTTTTTCAAAAGAAGCTCCATGGCATCTTGGTCTCTGGATAATCTGTTGTCATTGTTCCATAGCTGTTGTTTGCATCAATGCATCTCTATGTGTTGAAAAAGGGGCATAACTACATTGCAAAGGGACATTTTGATGTCTGCTCAAGTAGCCAAAAGATATTCTGACTTTCATGGTACAGTCATCCCTCCACATTCACTGGGATTAGGGGCACAGGACCTCTGTGAAAAACCATGAATAACTCTAAGCCCTTCCAAACCATATTTAACACTTTAAAAAGTATGATCACCATATTCAACCCCCTGTGGATTCCTTTGAGGCATCAGGGTTCCTTCACAAGATAGAAGTGGAGGGCTGGTGGGGCTTACTGCCACGCCCACTGCTGCCCCACACCATTTTAAATAGGGACTTACAAACCTCATTTGCAGTTTCTCAGTCTAACAAGGCTTGCGGTCTCTATTAAAAATGGCATAAGGAGGCAGCAAAGGAAACAGCAAATAATCCATGAATAATCAAATCCACAAAAAAGAAACCCACAAATACAGAGGGCTGACTGTATTCGCTAGCTTTTTCTCCTTGTTTAAAATGCTTATGAAAACACTCTCTTTGTTCAGTGTGTTAACACTTTCATCATTAGACTTTTCCCTCTTTTGATGCACAGAAGACTGTTGGCTTAGCACTATCATGTCCTGACTGGAGAAGGCCTCCTGAGACAAGAAAGAGGACAGCCAGGATAACAGGTCCAAGTCCGAGCCAGAGAAGGAAGGCAAGCCCTTCCTCAAACTGAAGGGAGCAGAATCCAGATTGTCCCATCCAGCTCCTAAAGATCACAAATATGAGACAGAGCCAGTTCATCTTATGGAGCATCGTAGACTGAAATGCCAGTTACAAAGGAACAGGGAATGCCCTGATCTGCTGTAAAAGGAAAACACTGAGATAATTTGGCCAGCTGAACCAATATACAGCTAACTGTAAATTAGCACAGCCAAGGCTGTTCTTTTGCTGCAGGCAACAGTTCTAAAACTGTCTGTGTAGTCTTACTCGGTGTTTCTCACTCTGTGGATTTCTTAAGTTTGACATGAACCTTTGATTAGTCTCTCTGGTGATTGCCTACCTGGCACTAGATACTGGAAAAAAAATTGTAACAGCTAACTGAAAACCTCTAACCCCAGATAGTAGCCAAGTCCAGAGGATGCTGCTGCTGTAGGAAAAGGAGGGGAGGAAGCTTTGAGGAGGAATGTATATCTGGCCTGTGTTCTGAGGAGAGGAGGGGAAGTGAAGGCATCCTGTGTCTGGGAATACATCATCTCCTGTCCCTTCCCTCCCCTCTCCACTTCTAAGCAGCAGGGCAGGGAACTGTGTGGAGTATTATGTTCCACCTCCTTAATCCAAGATTACAGTTTTTGTTTTTATAATGGCCATTTTCAGAAATAGTGCTCAGATTTCACAGATAACTTTGTTGGGGTTGCTGTATGAGGATCTTTTTACAGGCTTCCCCTACTTAGGGACCAGAGCACTGTCAGAAAACAGAATTGGTTGAAAAGCAGAAGCCATGTACTATACTGTAGGAAGCATGAAGGACTTAATAGAGGCTCATTTGGGATCAACCACACACACACACACACACACACACTGCTTGCAAAGCCTCTCAGACTGCTTAGCATCTTCCCATCCCCCAGCTCATTTTGCAAGCAGCGCACACATGGTTCTAGGAAAGCCTCAGTGGGCAAGAAGAACTGATGAAAGAGTGGAACCCCCATCAAATGAATCAAACTTGTCCTTTATTTCGAAGTGTCAAAAAAGCAAGTTGTCAGATAACGGGGCATCACAAGGTGGGAGGTTCCTTTTATGGTAGTCACTCCTTATTTGTAGTTCCTCAGATGCTGTTGGACCCTAGCTTTCAGAGTACCTCACTGTTGCCCAAGCTGAGTTTCAACAACTGGAAACTCAGATGTTAACTCCATCATCCCTGATCACTAGCCATGCTGGCTGGGGCTGCCTGGAGCTTTAGTTCAGCAATGTTTACAGAAACATAAGAAATCTACCCCTGATATATTGGTCATGTATGCAACATTTTTGGAACTGCATCTATATTCCTAAGAAACATCTATATATTTGTGTTCAAGAATTCATTTGGGAAAGGTTGTGATCCTCATCTAGTATTGCTTTGTGAGCAGTGTAGGGGAGCACTCTTTAAAGTCTTTTTGTGAAGCTACTAGCACAGTCTTCCTTTATTATCTCTTTGCATTGGTGCTTCCCTGTTGCTTTGAGGGGAATTACCTGTTAAATTTCTGCCTGCCGTGGCAAGTGTTCAGTACAAAAAACCTCTGTCAGCATGAAAGCTGTTAACCCTTCCCTCCATGGCAGAACAGATCCTCTATTTATGTGACAAGCTACAACTATGGATATAGAGTATCTCTAAATCAATGTCAATTTCCGCTCACCACAGGAGCTGTGTTGAAAACCATCAAAACAATTAGCTTCCTGCTTAAAATGTGTTTATGTGTCCTTTTTTCATGAACTTTTTGATTTCCTCACAACAATATTTTTGGGACAAAGGCTTGTTGGTATTGATTCCTCCTGCTACGGTTAATGAACCATTTTGTTTCTCAGTGATTCAATTTTAATCCCATTACTCAAAAGCCACAATGTCTAAGTTTTCACAGGCACATTTCCTACTGAAATTAGAGATCTGGTAGCACATCCATAAGGACAGTGAAAGGTACCATCTTTTTTTCCAGGATGATAAACTGCCTCATACCAATAAAAAGACACATTTGTAGAAACCAGCAGTCAGATCATGAGTGTGCATCTGTGTATGTGTGTGCCCAGCCCATTTCACAGTGATGTGACTTGCATCACAGGTTGCCACTGTTTTTATAGGCAATCTCCACAATCTACAGATTTGATGGATAAAGTTTGAACAAAAGTTTCCTTTACACCTTCCTTTCCAAACAGAGCTTGATTACTTTTGTGGGGTGAAGAGCGGCATAATGACAATACTTTCTACTACTAAAAAGGGCAATACCTGGTAATATTGTTACTCTTTTCAGGTAATATGTAAACTAAGAACTAAGACTGGACTTTTCCTGGTGCCTTACACTGGCATAAATAAATAATTTTGCGCAAATAGCTGTGCTTTGTCAGGATGTAGCCATGAGGATTGTCCCTACTGCCGATACGCCATCCACAACTGTACTAAACCCTGCAAAATCCTGATGGTATGACCCAGATTTATTCCAGCATAGCTATTCTGGCATAGTTTAGCACTATGCAACTGTTGAACAGGATCTCAACCTAAAAGGTTGGGTGGGCAGCACTTTGAAGGGATTTTGCCCTAAATTTGATGAAGTTTTTCTTATCTTTTCAGCTGGATCTTTAAAAGGAAAGTTAAAGGCAAGAAAAAAACCACAATGTAATATGAGTAAATTAATATCACATTTTTAAAAGTATATGGTTAACAGCAAGGAGTTACATGTGGTATGAGGGCTTTGTAATGAGTTCTATGACAAACTCATTTTAAAAGGCAGCTTTACAAATTGTGTTTCCCACTTTACCAACAGGCATTCTTATACTTAAAATGATGACAACAGCCCAGTTTGAAAAAGCTCTCAGCAAAGAGCTGTCTGATAAGCATAACCAACATCACTGCTTCCACTAGTGGGCTTACCAGTGCTGACTGGTAACGGTGATGTCATGGCCCACCATTTTAAGTTTCCTACAGTACATCAGCAAAGCATTGCATTTGGATATTTTGAGAAGTGTTGAGTTGCAGGATAGTTGCTTCATGGTCTGAGACACGGTGAAAGTGAGCAGGCCACACCCTCAGGTGTCAAAATCAGTTGTCTCTCAGCTGGACCACTTCCATACTACAATATTATAGTGCTATTTTTCCATTTTCAACATCTTATAGAACAGTGGTTCTCAACCTTCCTAATGCTGCGACCCTTTAATACAGTTCCTCATGTTGTGGTGACCCCCAACCATTAAATTATTTATTTATTATTTACAATGCCTCCCTCCCCCAGTAAAGGCCACCTTGCCAGCCGGGGGGGGGGCAGGCAGGGAAGGAAAAAGGAGCCACGTGTCTCCCCCAGGAAAAAACTCTGAGAATCCCCCCCGGGCTCTGCTTCTGCTTCGCTCTCATTTCCTCTTGGGGGGGCAGTGTGGGAAAAGTTTCCAGAGTGTCGACCCTGGCCGGGGTGGGGGGAGGAATCCCAACACCTTTGTCTTTTGCACCAGGCGCAGCTCGCCCCCCCCAGAAAAGTGCCACCTTGCGGCCCCCCAGCCCTTCCACAGTGCCCCCCTCCGTGGCGAGTGGGGCAGGGGCCATGGCGAGGAGGGGGCCTTCCCCCCTTGCTGCTGCTGCCCCCCCCAAGCTGGCCCGTCAGATGAGAGATTCTCCTGGTAGCAGAGAAGGGGAGTGATTTCAGTCCCTTCTGAACAGGGGGCAGGAGGACGCGAGCACATGGCTCGCACTTGCGCATCACCACTCCTGCTCTGGTGGGGCAGGAGGACGCGAACGCTTGGGTCATGCTTGCTCACCACCACCGAGGAGGGAATGGAGCCTAAGACCATCGGAAATACATATTTTCCGATGGTCTTAGGCGACCCCTGTGAAAGGGTCGTTCGACCCCCAAAGGGTCCCACAGGTTGAGAACCGCTGTTATAGAACCTTGGGGTTTGCAGTTTAGGGAGGGACCTTTCTAATTCTCAGCCAGAGAGCTCTTTGGCCTCAGGAAACTACAAACCCCAGAATTCCACAAGAGGTTGAAAGTGGAATGATAGCACTATAACAATATAGTGCCCTGGTGTCCAAGAAATCAAAGAGCTGACCCTGGGTCTGGACGTTGTATCCGAATACAGTACTCATATATATAGTTGTCTATAATTCTGGCAAGCCAAAATTGTTCAGCTGAGAAAATGTATCTTGCAGTATAAGCCTGCCTGAGTTTTAAGGTACATGGAGCAGGGCTTTCTCTCAATCCTGTGATCATCAGAGGCCTCTTTGGTGAGGACGTGGAAGAGAGTCTTCCTAGTGGCTGCTTCCAGACTGTGGAATTCCATCCCAAGGGAAGCTAAGTTGGCTTCCACTCTGCTGGTTTTCTGTCGGCAGAAAAAAAACTTTCTGTTTGCTTTTGAGTGTTCCAGGTGTGTTTTATATGTATTTGTATTTTTATCATTATTATAGTGTAGCTGTCCTTTAAATTTTGTTTTAAATTTATGCTTTTAGAACTCAAATTGTAAGCCACTTTGGGTCCCATATTGGGAAAAAGTCAGGACAAATAGCTAACTAACTGACTGCAAATATGCACCGGTACTATTAAATTTCCTAATGTATCATTGTCAGGCATGCTGATCCACAGTGACTTAGAGAGCTGTCCTGCCATTAGGTAGAGTGAGCCAAACGCCAGGGCAGATAACCTCTTACTGTCATTTCAAAGGGTCGTTGTGGACATTTTCTGGCTCCAGCATTTGCCAGAGTCAGAATACAGCCAGGTGAGCCTATAGAAAAACAATGCAATAGGGCTCCTCACACACCTTTGCAGAGACCTTCACTGATTTCCATCTGTAGTGTTGTAACTAAGAAGCAAAAGAGTAGACTTTATGGAGTTTGACCATTTCCAAATGCCTCAGATCATGGCTTTATGGGCACAGAAGACAAGATTTTCTGTGCCATGGAAGCACAGGTACTCTCCATGGCCACCACCTTCACATTTCCTCATGCTGAAGAAGGACCTTGACTGAAGCAGTAGAGGCAAGAGGGACAGGAGTTGTAGAGAGGAAAGGAGCAATAACAGAAGGGAGGGCGGAAGAAAAAACAGTGGAGAAGGACAATAGGAGTGGTGGGAGCAGCATGTGTCCTCTCACCACAAGTGGCGAGATGTTTTGTACTGTCCCTGATACCTTCTGTCCAAGATACAAAATGTTATCAAGGAGACATGACCATGTATGTACATATTCTTTTTTCTTGGATTCCCCTACCCAGTCTCACACAGGATAAGTGGAGGCAGTCATATCAAGAGAAATTCAGCCTTAATCTACCTCAAGTTGCACTTGAAGCCTGCCATTACTTTGAAACTCAGGTTAGTTCTGTGGTTCTTTTATTTTCCTCACAAGACATCAGCTTAACATATTCCATATTCTCCCCTAAATAAACATGGCTTTATATATTGATGGAGACTTAAAATATGACAGGCAGCCTCTGGATAACTAGAAGGTATTTTATATAGTCCCATGATGACTTAAATTACTGAAAAGAAAAGGATAATATGAGTCTATACCAGTAGATGGTGATGTTACATACTTAGCCAGTTATACAATTCAGTATGATGGTTGCAGTCTTGAGAATCAGAGGATATTGCAACTGTAAATAGATACATTCAAGCATTTAACCAAGTGGCAACTTACTATGGTATGCACATAACACTTTGGTACACCACTTTTTTGTTATCATGCTGCCAGCAGTGCATAGAATTTTATCACACACTCATACCAAGTCAGAAATCCAGGCAAGGAAGAAAAGAATACACTTCTCTATATCACCTGTGAGCCCACAAAAAGGAGCTTGGAGCCTGGGCAGAGTGACCTACTTAAAAATTACTGGCTGGGGATAATGGGAGTTGTCATTCAATGCCATCTGGGGACTGGAGGCTGTGGTTACTAAACTAATATTTTGTCAATAAACACATGGTGAGTGATCCACACCTAATAATAGGTATAGGTATAATCATACCTATTTTCTCATTGAAATTGGTTTCATCATGACCAGTTTTATTTCATTTATTTTCAAGCTAACATAGTCTTGGAATCATCCCACAGAAATATTTGGTGGGCATAGTAACAAAAAGGAGGGAAGAGGGGAAGGGGGGGCACAAAAAGGCACACAGGCACATTGCTGGAATTGAAATGGCCACAGGTTAACTTCATTGGTCACACCTGTTGGGTGCTTGGTGTGGCACTGGGGAACAGATCTAAGCATTGGACAAGCCATCTGGCATATTGATGGGAACCCTCTTCCAACCCACCTGCTGAGGAAAACTAAGGGATGTCAGAAAATAAGATTCCATATGGGTGACAACACAGTCCAGGCTGGATATGCCTCTGAATATTTTCACCCCAATATCTCTTAAGAAGATTGCCAAAATGACTGCAAAAGCAGTGTCAACTTGCCCCAAAATAGGTCTGACCCAGTGCCCAAACCACTTGCCTCAAAGTTGTAAAAAAGTTGTATCAGAGTCTAAACAGGATGTAAACAGCCATTTAGATGCTGCCCTATACCAGCCAGTAGGCTCCAATACCATTGGGTGGGGAGTCGAGTCTGAGTTTCGGCCCTTTTCTCACGGGGTAATTAAATCTTCCCAGGTCGACCTCGATCAGGTGCCATTTTCACCTTAGAGAGCACCTGATCGCATTAAATTTTTTGGATTCTCAACCCAATCCGCACGGGGGAGCCACCATTCAGCATTTCCGCGCACCTTTTAAAAACCAGAAGAAATGTGTTTTTTTCCTCCAATCCGCGCTCGTCGTTTCGTGAAAAAGCGACGGTGCGTCCTGATTCGTGCGGGCGATCAAGAGAGGGAGGGATCAAGGCGTGGCCAGCAGAAGCCACAAGACCGCCCCCAATACGAACGGCTGAAAGGACCGTCATTAGCGGGGCTAGCACCCCAGCAATGATCGTCAGTAGCTCGTTCTCCATACACAAAACAGCAAAAAGCAAGCAGAAAGAAAGAGGGGGAAACTGTTTCCACGGTGGTTCAAAACAAAGGCGCGGGACAGGGTGAGGGGGCGGAGGATGTGAGGGGGCGTGCATGCGTACTGATGTCAGTGATGACGTTCAGGATGTTTCTTTTAAAAATAGGGCACAGCCAATCAAATGCTAGGCAGGGCGGGGAAAGGACACCTTCGGGAGTGGCCATGGTAATATTGTGTGAATGCATTGATGCTGCCTAAGCCTCTTCCCTATGGAGCCGTGAGAACGCTACTAAAAGTTCAGTCGTGTTAGTGGGGATTAAGGAAACCCCCGCCTGGATCGTGGCGGCACGATTTCTGCACCCCGTGAGAAAAGGGCCTTAGTCTAAAATTTAAATGAGCTATGGAAGGTGCTGCAAAATAGGGTAAACACTTTGGATAGTGATTTAAAGTCTGGAATAAACTCAGAGTGGAGTCACAGCCTCACTGGTACCAGCCCCCAAAAATACAACCCTGTGTTTCAGAACTGAAAAGGAGGGAAGCACATAGAGCCACCACTAAAGGCAGTGGCAAGTGATGATTCCCATGTCAGTGAGATGGTAAAATCACTCTGGGTTTTGAACAGCTTTAAAGCAGGAATTGACAAAGGTGAGGCTAGGGGGCTTCCTTAGCTCCCAAGGAGAATTTGGGTGGCAGCATCTCCTACCACATCCCCCAAAACTCATTTTGCCCCAAATGCCTTCTGTGGAAGCATAGGGCATTTTTGCTATGCTTTTAGGCCTTCCTGATCATTTTAGGCCCAGGAGAGAACTTTTTACAGAAAGGCCTTTATGGGCTTAAAGTGGTCTGGGACAGCAAAAAGTGGCAAAATGCCCCTTAGAGGGCATTTGGGAATATTTTCAGACAAACCAGATTTGGGGGGGAAACTCATTTTTTACCTTTGGGGGGTCACAAAAAAAAGGCCCTGGACACCACATGCAGCCCATAGGCCATGCTTCACCCACCCTTTCTTTAAAACAGCTGTCCAATGTGCTGAATATATTTTGAGATAAAGCTCAGCACTTTAGAGAGCTTCTTTAAAGGTTAGACTTAAATAAGAAACAAAAAAGAAGAGAATGGATTCACCACTCCAGCCATATAAAAGCTGCAACCCACCACTGGCTAAAAAAACTGCCAGCTGCAGGGCTGGGTGTGGTTCCATGTTCCCAAAGCAAACTAGCAGGGAAATGACCACTCTTGGCATCCAGCCTAAAAGGCCTACCCCTGCCCAAATCAACATGCCCTCTGATTGGCCAGCCTGAGAAAGATAGTCGCCCCTCTGTTTCCCTACTTCTTCTGTTATAACAAAAAAAGTCTCTGACAGCAAAGCTCCTTTTAATAATGTATTTTTATGTTTGCAGCATTGGGAGGGTCATAAAGGAGGACTGGAGAAATGTAAACCTCAGTGTTGGGCTGCAATAGCATGTCAACAGTAAACAATACATTATAAAGCTTGAGCTGGGAAAGAGCAGGATTCTGCCCTTGCCAATCCTACTGTAGCCACATGTGCCTGCCTAAAACAGGAAAAATACGCAGCAGCTGTTTCCTGAATCATTTAGAGAGCATGGCTAAAGATGAGAAAAGATGAGAGTAGATAAGATGAGAGTAGATGAGTGATGCCCCACCAATTCCCCTAAGTGTGCTAAAAAAAAAATAGATCTGTAAGTTTGGATAACACAGTGGAAATCATAAGAGAAGTGGAACCCGCTGGAAGAAATTATCCCTGGATGCATTTCAAAAGATGCTTTCAAGTGGTCTCTAAAAGGTTCAAAATGTTTTTTGTTTACTTATGTTTAAGGCTTACCTGACCTGTTTGTTTCACTGCATCCAGGCATATTGTTAGTTTTGGACAAAAAGTTTGAAACATGTTGAAGTGTTCTTTCTAGTGGTGTAGGAACTCATCTGTATTCTTGCCATGTTATTGATAAAACAAGTAATGCCTACAACCACATCTACTTTGTTAACTGAGGAAGGCCTTTATAATAAAAATAGACAGAAAGTGCAACAAGCATTACACTCGTGCCACAAATGCCTTTCTAAACATGAAAGTCTTTGCCATACACAGAGCGCTGTCAGAGAGAATACAAGGGCAAAGAAGGAGGAGCCACATGGAAAGACTTTTCTCCTGTACAGCCTCTTCCCACTTTTCTGACAGGTTACAGCAGGGCTTTCCAAATAGCATGTCACAACACGTTAGTGTGTCACCTGAAGTGTGTAGGTGTGTCACCTTCCCCAACTGAATCCCCCTCCCCAGCCTTTCCCACTGCTGCCACTCTTGCTGGGGTCATTAGGAGAACATTAGGGAACGTTAGGAGTTCCACTCTAACACTCTCATGCCCATTTGTGGGGGAAGAGGGAAAAGAGGTTGCTTGCAATTCTGTCCATGAAAAGACAGTTGGAGGGATCCAGGCAGCAACTGCAACCCCCTCCACTTCACCCCACACACACACACATTCCAGCTTGCTTGGCCCTCCTCAGCCCTCCCTCCAGCCCCAGGAAAGTTTGACTAAGTAGCTATCAGCCCAGCTTGAGTGAGAAAGGAGCAGCAGTGCCAGAGGGGTTTTGCTGGGGAAAGGAGCAAGTGAGCAGGCTGGAACTGGGGATTCTTCTCGCGCAACACGGTCCTGCCTCAGTACTCCCCTCCCTTGGTACCGCCCACACAGCCCTGCTTTGTTAGGTGGCTACTGATTTTAACAGAACTCACAGAATCTGAGCCCAGTAAGCCCCTGCATGCAAAGTCTGTTTTGGGATGACAATGTGGGATGGCATATTTTTCTTTCTCCACCTGTCAGTAACACAGTGCTTAAAACAAATACAGGGGCAAAACCACAATTGCAGAGGTCTTTGGGGTTTCATTGCTCCACACATGCAGCCAGCACCAGGGAGCATCTCTGCAAGACTATCCCCCTGGATCCCCAGTTCTTTGGGGATTTTGCAAAAAGACTCCCCTCCCATAGCCTGACACTCCTTCTCCCCCATTCTCTTTCTCCATCTCTCTCACACCCTCCCCCTCTCTTTCACACTGTCTCCAAGGCACAAATGTGCTTTCAACAAGCGTACACACATACCTTATACAGGCTCCTCCCCTTCATAAACACACACTTGCTTCCCATCTCTGACACACATTCCTCCTTTTGTGCGCGCACACACACACATGCACAGACACTTTCAACACACACAAAACTTCTTGTTTCATTTCTCACACACACTTTCGTTGGCAAGGGTGACAGCAGTGGGCCAGGGTCGCATGCAGGGGGGGCTGTCTTTCCCCACCCTAGATATACCTCTGGATACTGTGCATGTATAATCAGTTAGTTTAACCTCTGGTTTACTAGTAAAACTGAATTGCTGTGTCGCGAAATGATGCATGTCCAAAAAGTGTGTCACCAACATGAAAAATTAGGACAGTTCTGGGTTAGGGACTGGAGCACTATCAGAAAACAGAATTGATTGAAAAGCAGAATCTATGTAGTGTACTATGGGAAGCATGAAGGACTTATGGAGGCTCACTTGGGACCAATCATCCACACTCTGCTTGCAAAGTCCGTAACTGGCTTAGCTCCTTTTTCCCCCTTTCAGCTCACTTTCAAGCAGTACATGTGTATGCAAGCAGTTCGAAGCACGTCTCTGTAGGCAAGAAGAACTGATGAAAGAAGACAACACCCATCGAAGCACTGGAACGTGTCCTTGATTTGGAAGCACTGAAAGAGCAAATGTCAGATAATGGGATGTCCAAAGGTGGGGGCTTGCTGCACCCATCAATTTTGGCTCTACAGAGTTAGAAGACAGAGAAGGGCCTCTCTGTTGGATCTTAAGACGATGGCTGGCTAGTGTGGAAGAAGATATCCTGGGCCTAAGCTATTTATGGCTTGAAATATCATCTTCAACTTTGAATTGTGCACAGAAAAGAAAACTAAACCATTACAGACCCGGAAGGACAGACAGTCATGTAGGGACAGAGGGGCGATGGGGGCAGTGCACCCTGGGCAGCAATGTTTTCGGGGCATCCTAGCCTGTAGCCACACCCCCACATGCCCTGGCCATGCTCCACATGCCCTGGCCACACACACCCCAAAGCACTGCAGCCACACCCCCAAGTACAGTGCCATAACCCTCACTCACCCACCCACCCCTCCACACACTCCAAGCTCCACCACTGAGGACTGGCGCACCTAATAAAAATTTCTGCATTATTTAGATGTGTAAAAAGTTGACTATAGCTCTGAATACCCATCAAAAAGGAAGAATAGTCTACTCACATATAAACTGAAATAATCTAAATCTATAATCTAAAAATATATAAATCCACATTAATCTACTGACCACCAAAAATCACAAATTAAAGTAACAATAATATAAGAGAGTTGGTGTAGGAAGTCAATTCTCAGCTCAGAAGACAAACAGTTGTCATAGAAACAGCAAAATAAGAAGCCAGTTTCCTGGCTCTTGGTGCCTTTCTGCTTTTGGAAAGGCAAAAAATAGACATACAGCACTATTTTTTTTTCCACAATTGAAGTGAGTATGTAGAGGTGACTTCACACACTTTCTTATATAATTAATAATTCCTTTAAATAGATATTGTTTGGTTCTGATTTTTTATTAAGTTGAGCAGTTTTTAAATGTTCCCCTTGCCTCAATAACATCACTGATAAACTTTAAAGCATGAATACCGAACTATTATAAGTCAACTTTCTCCTGCACTTAGATTTAGGAAAAAAAATTTTTTTTAAATAGTTCTCAGAATCTCCCTCTGAGCATGTACAGTGGCTGGGGAATTCTAGTTCCAAAAATTACTTATCCAAGCTTTTTGTTTGTAAGAATCATTTTTAATCAAGAGCAGAATCCATCAGGAGGTCCTCTGGTGCAAGCTTTAATGGAAATATTTTAATGGGTCTCTTATTATCCTAATGAATTTTGTCCTATATATGCTGGAAAAAATACACCACACGTGACATGTCCATCTTGGCAAATCCACAGGTACTCTTGGACTAAGGATGTACAGGTGGCAAGTGGAGGGTAATGGAGCAGTCAGCATGAAAATTGTTGCCTGGGGCATTGTAACATGCTATATGTGGGAACTCCTTGCTATCTCTTCAACAGGCAAGTGAAAACCTTTTTATTCTGCATGCATTAGATGGCTAATTGCTCAGGGAAAGGGCCCTGTGTATACTCTTCTGTTTATATTTATTGTTCTTATTAATGGTTATACTTCCAGCTGCTTTTAAATTTTTGATAGTTTGATAGTTTTGATAGTTTTTATTTCCTTTGTCTGTTTTAACTTTTGTAAGCTTCCTTGAGTACTAGACTGGGAAAAAGTTGAGATATAATATGGATGTTGATGATGATATTAATGATGAAGATGATGACTGCTATTTTTTGAAGCTATTCTTTATGTTTGACCAGCAAAAAAGATGCAGTAGTAGGGATTTGAACAAGGCCTTTGTGGTGATGGTGCCTCTTTTCTAGAAGGTCAGATGTTCTGATTTCTCCAGGTGTTTAGTGTGTTTCAGCTTTGCCATTTATAGTATCAGTTTTAACATTAGTGCCTCCTGTTTTGAAGTATTTTGATATTTTACTACACCTTGTGGGCCTCTGTTACAACCAAAATCTATACTACAATTTAAAATATTTGTCAGTCTGTCTGCAGCTATGTTCTACAAATCCAAATATTTGATCACTGTCACTATTACTTGACTTATTATCTAAAGGGGACCAAAGTAAGGACTATAGTCAGATTTTGGACCCAATCCATGAACTAATTCAGACACCATCATTCCCAAAGCCTTTCAATTTTTGCTGTTGAACACACAGCTATGAAAAAAGCTTTAGCTGTCCTTTTTCATGAAATGTGGCATCAAATACATTTCAAGGATTGTTAGTGTTATCAGTCAAACTTTTGTTTCATTACAGTGATAAGCAAAACCACAAGATCCATCTGGTCAATGCCAAGTAAATTTCCCAGTCTGGCATAAACATGTTTTTATTTTTATTTTTAAAAAACTGAAGAATAAAATGCCATGAAAACAGTCCCACATCAGCCCATTCAAATTCTCCCCACAATACTCACTAGAAGCTGCTATTCTCAGCACCTGCAGGCTTTCCTCGTCTCATCATTTCGAACTGCACTGACAGGGTAATTCCTTCATTCACTGTCAGATTTTCAACCATTCCAATCCTTCAGGCAGCAAGAATGAGTTTTTAGCAAAGGAACAACAGGTTCATTCTCCTTTTCTACAGCCACCAGAGAAAGATGAATGCAGAACATGAAAAAGTTACTGATTAGAGAATTGAAGTCTAAAGGGTAACTTTTCCAGACTCTGCACAGAATTGCTTGATTCCTTCAAGCAAGAAGGTCAGCCCCTTCAAAAAATCTAAAGCATATCCTTTGGAATAAATTCTGAGGGGGAGTGAAGGAGGAGAGTGTGACTGATTTCTGCAGGGTACCATTTAAAACAGGGATGGAGAACTACAGAAGGGCCTGAAGGTACCAGATCCCATTTTATCTTTATGCCTAAGCTGGCTAGTACTTGGAAGAGAGGCCATCAGAGAATACTAGGTGCTGGAGGCTGTATTTCAGAGAAAGTCAATGGCAAACAACTTCTGAACATTCCATACCTAAGAAAACACTATGAAAACGACAAGTCAACAGGAAACGTTAAGACGTACATGCTCACAGGCAAATGTAGAATGGTCAGGGGGCATTTCCCTCCCCATGCAACCCTCAGTTGGCCACATTGTCTTGTTTGGATACACTGAAAGTGTCACCATTTTGGCCACTTTCTGGCCATTATTTTTCCCAAGGGTTTGAGTGGTTCTGGGAGACAATGAAGGAAGTAAACTGCTGCATTTCCAGGTGGTTTGAAGTCAGTTTGGTTGGTTTTCATGGGAAATTTTCTCCAAAGATCTGTAAGAATTTATTTCAGGGGGAAAAACATTTGGGTCTAGGGGCTCTGAAACTTCAGGGGAGATCCAAAGGCCAAATATAGCCTTCAGGCCACATTTTGCTCACTCCTGATTTAAGACAAGAAACGTTAGTAGTCCCCTTTTCCTCTATTTCTAGCCACAGATAATGATATTCTTCATGATAACAAAGCATGAGATCTAGCAATATATCTCTTTGGGTTTTGCCAGGTTGTTACCGCCTCCATGTCCACTCATCTCATTCTTTTGGTGGGGCTGTTTGTGGTGATTTCCTGTAGCCACACTAGAGCTCTTCCAAAAGTTACCAAAAAAAAAAAAAAGGAGGCATGGTTTGCTGAAGTGATCCTGTGGTTTGAAAGAGAAATTTTCTCACGTGAATTTTTTGGAGAAAAAATTCTTTGAGTCATAGCCATTTCACTGATGCATCAATGCACTCTACCAGAATAAGTCAAAAAGAGAGAAGAGAAGAGAAGAGAAGAGAAGAGAAGAGAAGAGAAGAAAGAGAAGAGAAGGGGGAAGGGGAGGGGGAGGGGACATCAATAATAAAAATAATAAATAAAAAAGATAAAAAGCCAAAAGAATAAATGAATGAAATGCACTCTACCAATATAACTCAAAGGGAGGAGAGGGGAGGGGAGGGGAGGGGGAAGGGGAGGGGGAGGGGGAGGGGAGGGGGAGGGGAGGGGGAAGGGGAGGGGGAGCGGAGGGGACGTCAATAATAAAAATAATAAATAATAAAAAAGATTTTAAAGCAAACCAAAGGAATGAATGAATGAAATGTTGCAGTTGGTGTCCAGAATTACCAAATAATTGCCAGGACAACAAAGACATCAATTGGATATTTAAAAAAGAAAAAGAAAACTTTTGAGAACTACAACAACAAATACTGACACTTCTACCCTGACTGAAATGCCCTAAGATACGAAGTACTGTGCATATGTCATGAGCGTGTCCTTCCATCTAGCCAATTATAACAAGTGTTTTCACCACTTCACTAACCCTGGCACCAAATGACACTTCTGAACAATTATGGCTTCAATGGTACGAGTGCTGACCTGGGACTTCCTTCTGAGGTGCACCATATACATGCAGTGGTAGCTGTTAGCACCAGTGTCAGTGGGAGAGAGAACCTGGACTGGGCTTCAGTGTGAATTTTAAAGGAGGTGTATAAGGCAGTTATCCTATATAGGAACAGGGTCTGACACCTCGGATGGCTCCCTTAAGGACTGGACTAATACCCCGACTGGTTCATTGCCTCACTGACATTGGAGCCACTGTACATATGGCAAGGAAATGCTTCCACTCTTTGTCATGCTTACTATGTTGTCATGCTTACTATGAGGTATTTAAAAAGTAACCACAGCAAATTCTTATGAAGTTAAACTCGTGCTGTTACGCTTTTGGTTTAATGCTATTAGGTCCTCTCTCCCCAAATTAAATCTTCCTATGATTCCTGAGGCCAAGCACTAGATATCTTTGCCTGTCCTGTGTCCTCTGAAATGTCTTCCTCCCTCTCTTTCTCTCTCTCTCTCTGAATTTCAGTGCTTACATTACTGATTAAAAATAGGATTCTTTTATATTGCTTTTGGCAGCACATAGCCTATTTTGCTTTACAGTTGCCAGCAGGATTCCATTCTGCCCTGCTCATCTCAACAGCAATGTTTTCAAATAAATTTTGACTGAGGAATATCTCCCATTGCATGATATGTATTATGCAGAGAGAGAGAGAGAAAGGGTTGTACTTTCCTTCTTTTTTTAAAAAAAGAATGTAACTGCTTTTCGCTAGACTCTACAGAACCATGCTGCCCCCTGCAACAGAAGAATGTAACTGTGGTGCATTTTTGTCCAATTAACTTTGACCACAAGCTGTGATTAGTTCTCTTACACAAAGCCAGTGGCAAGTCAGTCTGACCACGTGATGCAGGAAGATAGGCAGTGTCCACCAGCCACGTATTGCCAACCCCGTCATGATTAGAGAAGCCTCCCCCAACTTGGTAACTTTCAGATGTTTCAGACTAATACTCTAATCATCCCTACCCAGTGTGGTCATTTGTCCCAGAGGTGCAAAACTTGGAGTGCTCGGTATGTGGCTAGACTACAGTTCTCATTAGTCCTAGCCACCATAGGCAATAATGAGGAGTGGTGGGAGAGCTGCGAGCCAACAGCCACTGGGAGGGCTACAAAATGTCTGTTTCTCTTGTAGTCAAACAGATTCAGAGGGCTGTCAAGGAAGACTATTGTACAGGATCAGGGAGGCAGGTGAAACATTTGTTGAGCACCTGGGGTAGCTTATGATGTAGTCCTAAGCAATTTTTGATTTGGTGGTTTAAACATTACAATTGGTCTCCACCCAAGGCAGCTAGTAGCCCTCTTGACAGCAAGGCAGTGAATCCTCTAAATAGGTTCAGTACCTTGGGCAGCAGATATAGATATAGATACACAGACACACACACGTACATATATATATACACACACACACACACACACACACACATACTTTTTATTAAAAGCATTGCTCTCAACAAGGTTTCAACACAGAAAAAAAAGAGATAAACTTATAAAAGTATCTTCCAGGCCAAAATGTAGATATTATCTTATTGCAGTAATTTGTAGATAGTTACAAAACACTTTACTAAAATATGCATTCAATAGACTGTCTTTGAAATACTCAATAGACCTTCATTCAACTTCCATCCTTCACTTGTTGGACATTTGCTTTATACCCTTGTTGCGTTATACTCTAGTTGTTCCTTATCAGTGTTCTTCTATACTATTACATTTCTATACCTACCATTCCTGACTATTATTACAATATCTTACAATTGTTGTCCACCAAAGGCAGCTGGTTGTCCCCTTGTCAGAAATGCACGAATCCTCTAAATAGGTTCAGTACCTTGGGCAGCTCTTTTAAGCTGACTTTAAAGAGCTGCCCAAGGTGTTGAACCTATTTGTTGGATAGCTGTTTTCAAGTTCAAATTAAAACACTACACAATCATAGTGGTATGATTCCACTTTAACTGCCATGGCTGCACCCTATGAAATCCTGAGACTTGTCATTTGGTGACATATTATAGCAATAGCAATAGCAGTTACATTTCTATACTGCTTATCAGTGCTAAGCACTCCCTAAGCAGTTTATTAAGCAGGTTATAAAACCTGGACAGCCCACAACAACCTATGGATTCTGGCCGTGAAAGCCTTAGACTTTACAGTTTACAATGTATTAGCTAATTGCCCCCAACAAACTGGGTACTCATTTTACCAACTAAGGAAGAATGGAAGGCTGAGTCAACCTGGAGCCCTGCAGGATTGAACTCACAATGTTGTGGCTGCAGTACCAGCTTTTAATCACTGCATCACCAGGGCTCAGGATATATTAAAGCTATCTGGCTGAGATTTCTAGATGTCCCTTCCAAAACAACATATGCTGGGATTCCATAGGAAGGAATCTTGGCAGTTTGAGTGAAATCATAGTACTATGTTCATATAGCATGAAAGGGCCTTGGAGTGGATTAACTGCTTCACTGACCTAGAAGCCACTGGTCTTCACACTTTATCTTTCCAGCAAATTTTATTCATCTTTTCCTTTTTCAGACTCTTGATCTGGTAGCAATTCCATTGTTTAATGCAACATTGGAGTGCCAGGAAACTATTACAAATTAAAGATAGAGCTCCCTGTCACTTACGGATTATTTTCTGAAGAACTCCAGCACAGCAGAGATCACATCATAATCTGTTTACTTCTCGATCAAAACATATTTTCCCTTCTCTTTTTTTAACCCCATGAGATCAATTGATAGCTCCTAATGAACAAATCTTTTGCTTTCCATTTATCTGCTTGGCTGATATAGTTATGCCCATTAAAAGTATCAGAAAATCTCTCTCTCTCTCTCTGTCCATCAATTATCTTTCAAACAGGAGGTAACTACAGTTTTATTTGATGCCTGTTTTCAGATAAAGATAGTCATACTAATACATGAAAAGGATTGTATAATTTAATTTATGAACAGCTTGTTCCCACCATCTGTGAGAATCCTGGTTCATTAAGTAGCTAATTTAGGCTGCAAGAGTCTTGGGCATATACACTTCTCCCATTTGTTCTTCTGATGGACCTGTGAGGAAATCAGAATCTTCCACTTTTAAATTAGCTAGGGTTCCTATTTGCGTTTGGATTCAGCTTGGTTTAGACTAAAGATAGGAACTGTGCAGTCCACCAGATCTTGCTGATTTCCAACAAGCAGCATTCTTCACTATGCTAACTAAGGCTGCTGGCAGTGGCAATCCAAAAACATCAAGCCAGCCAGAACCAAGCCATGGTTAAAACCCTGTTTGTTAGCAAACCAAATTAAATATAGTTCAGTCATAAGACTAGTTAGTTTGTAACAAACATTCTAGCTTATAATTGGAGGCAGATGCTTCTGATCTCTTTCTCAATGGCTTAATTGTAGCTTCTAACATGTTGCTTTAGTTTGTACAGAAATTGTTTAGTTCTGGAAGTTCTTACTACCCAGAGAAGGGAGAGAGTGTGCAATAATGTATGTAGACAATATTTTTCAAATCCTCTACTTCTTTAGGAATTTCTTGCCCAACTGTATTCATTCCAAACAGTAGAAGACAAAGCAATCTCATCTATATTCTACAAGTTAACTAGTTATGTTAGAAAGTTGTTTTCATAAACTCTGCTTCAGTTTCAGACTGCTGAATCCTTTACTACCTAAAGTCAGGTCAGGTGGTAGCTGGAAGCAACATTTAATATTTTGTTTATTTATGTGTAAGTGTATCCTGATTGCTTTAAAACCTAAGTGGTCTCAGTTTGTTACATTGCAAATGGAACATTGATTTTCCATTGCAGGAACGACTGCAGAAAGCTGTAATCACACATTCATGGATTCAAAAGGGAAGTGACTAAATGACTAAGCTAATGTGTTATTAAACTTGGAGAGATATGTCTTGCACTTTATCCATTGTTTCCATGTACAGCTGATGAATAAACTATAGGACAGTCTCACAAATACTACAAATACCAACAATTTTTTAAAAAAGTCTATATACCATTATTGCATGGCAAAACTGATCAAAGCAATGTACTGTTTAATGTGGTAACAAAATGTAACAGAACATATATTTATTTGTGCATTCAGTCTTAAAATATACAGTCAGCTCTCAACATTTGTGGGTTTAACTTTTGTGGATTTGATTATTCACGGATTACTTGCTGTCACCTCTGTTGCCTCCCTATGCCATTTTTAATAGGGACTGCAAGCCTCATGAGACTGAGAAACTGCAATGAGGCTTGTAAGTCCCTACTAAAAATGGTGTGGGACAGCAGTGGAGGTGGCAGTAAGCCCCACCAGCCAGCCACTTCTGCCTTGTGAAGGAACCCTGATGCCTCAAAGGAATCCATAGTGGATTGAATATGGTGATCATACTTTTTTGTGTGTTAAACATGGTTTGGGAGGGCCTAGAGTTATTCACGTTTTTCCCACTTTCACAGGGGTCCTGTGCCCCTAACCCTAGCAAATGTGGAGGGATGACTGTATACCTTGCCATCATAGATCCATAGAGCCTTGGGGGAAATTACTAACATAAAAAATATAAGGTTTTAAAACAGACTGGCATTCTGTACAGTTAGATCTGTAACTGCTCTGTATTACTGTGGCCTTTTCCTCACTAGACAGTAATAGCGCTATGATTCCACATTCAACATCCTATGGAATCCTGGGGTTTTCAGTTTCGGGAGGGGCCAGGCAGCCCCTCCTGAAACTGCGAACCCCAGGATTCCATAGGATGTTGAAAGTGGAATCACAGCACTATAACACTCTATTGTGGAAATGGCCATAGTCATGACCGTTGCACTATTGCCATGATTGTAAATGCCCCCCAACTTACCTTAACAGTCAGCAGCCACATTAAATGAAGGATGTCCGTTCAGCTGGTAATCAGAATGGAAGAAGGAGGCTGCCTTCATCCGTCTCCCATCAGTGAGTGAGGCTGGGACTATTGGAAGCAGGACTCTTGTCGCAATGCCTCATTGTGGCCTTGCTCACTAGCAGGCCCAGCTGCCAATTGAATAGGCTTCTATTTCTTGATCTGGTTGCTGGCTGTTAAGATGGGTTTAGGGTCCAGCCAGGAGAAGTGAGTTAGGCAGTCATAATTATGTAGCTAATATAAGATATCAGTGATTATCAATTACAAAGCAAAATTCTAACCTGGGGTGCTTTCAGATTATGGACTCACTGCTAACAAAGATCCAGAATGGTGTAGTGGTTTGAGCATTGGACTATGACCCTGAAGACCAGGGTTAGATTCCCTGCTAAGCCATGGAAATCCACCGGGTAAGCCTGAGTACATCACACACTCTCAGCCCCAGACAATCCTGTGATAGGTTCACCTTAGGGTCACCATGACCATTTCCGCACTAGACTGTTATACCATGATTATTCCACTTTCAACATCCTGTGGAATCCTGGGGTTTGCAGTTTAGAGAGGGGTCGGCCGGCCCCTCCCTAAACTGCAAACCCCAGGATTCCATAGGATGTTGAAAGTGGAATAATCATGCTCTAGCAGTCTAGTGCAGAAATGGCCCATAAGTCAGAAATGACTTAAAGGAACACACGAGAAGTGCTATGTAGCAAAAGACATTATGCAGTAATTCTGTCTTTCCTTCCATGATAGATTTGACAGGGAGGGGATATTGTAAAAAGGTGGAAGAATGCAGTGAGGAAAACATAGGAAGGCTCATATTAGAAAATGACAACATCCAGACTCCCCCACATTTAGAATACAGGAACAGGGCAAAGAATGAACTACAGTTTTAAAACGTTTACTGAAAAGCACCTCAAATTAGCATAGGCACAACAGATGAAAAATAAAAACTGGTCAAATACATTTACAGCTTTACTCTGACATACACAGTCACAAACATACACACACTTTTCAATGTTTGCTGGAATAACCCAGACTGTATGTTAATGTATATAAACACTGAGATAAATAATAAAGTAAGTTATAGTTATCAGAATTAAATGTGTGCCTGGGAATACATGGACAGGAAACTGGTATTTATAGTGAGAGGGTAGCAACCAATCAAAGCAACCAACAAGTAACCACATAATTATATATCTCTCCTCAATGAAATTCACATGCTGTTAGGTGGGCACAGGTCATAAGTTGCTCTGTTTATTCAGTGATGAAAGTGAGGTTGTTCCCATTGCTCTGACCTCCACATACCTCTAACAGTTGTTTTCTTCAAGAAGGTAGCATTGTTGTTATAGCTTTCTGCTCTCTTCTCATGACTTCACATGGAATGTGGAAGCAACAAAGGGAAATGCAAAGAAAATTGTTTTTCCTAATTTTACCATGTGTCCAGTTTCCTCCATGGGAGGGCGGCAGAGATTTCTTCTTCTTAGAACCCAAAGGAGAATTCGAACTGCTCAGAAAACATGGTGGGTGGGTGGTACCAGAATTAATTAAGAAAGTGCCAGGGATGCATGTACCTTCTGTCACAGCTTCCATGTCAGGTGACTCTCAAGCCATTTCTGCACTACACTGTTCATAGAATCATAGAGTTGGAAGAGACCACAGGAGCCATCCAGTCCAGTCCCCTGACATGCAGGAACACACATCAAAGCATTCCCAACAGATGGCCATCCAGCCTCTGCTTAAAAACCTCCAAAGAAGGAGACTCCACCACACTCTGAGGCAGCTCTGACTGTCAGGAAGTTCTTCCTGAAGTTCAGGTGGAATCTCCTTTCCTGCAGTTTCAATCCATTGCTCCTTATAATTCCACTTTTAACATCCTGTGGAATCCTGGGCTTTGCAGTTTAGGGAGGGGCCTTTAGAATTCTCAGCCAGAGAGCTCTTCGACCTCAGTAAACTACTAACCCCAGAATTCCACAGAATGTTGAAAGTGGAATAATAACACTATAACTGTGTAGTGTGGAAATGGCCTTTGTCTGGCCAAACTATCATTCTGCACTGGACACCTTCTGAGCAGGAATTCAGGCATATCTCATGATCTCCTCACACTTTGTAGCCATTTCCTCATCATAAGCATGAGGGAGACATACTATATGTGCATCAGAGCTTGGGAGGAAAAAATCCCCAGTGACAAGTCCCGAAACCCTCAAGCCATATTGGCCAGGGGATTCTGGGAGCTGTCATTCAAAAGAAATTACTTTTCCTAGCTCTGGTGAGCCTAATACAGTGAAGGACCATAATCAGTCTATTGAGGGAACCACAAATTATTGTTTCATGGTCTGCCTCTCTCACAGTAAATGAGATGCAGTAATATCTTAGCTCAGGAATCCCACCGAATTCATTTGAAAATGAATTTGGTTTCATAGATTTCTTTTTCTTCAGTTCAATAGTAAATGCTAGTTTCAAAATATAACACTTCTTTCCGGAAACATTAAATCAAAGCAACTGGAGGGAGAAGGTGCTGGCAGTTTAATTGAGAAAAGAAGGAGGCAGTAATAAAAAATTAGTTACCTAATAAACACAAATATTATTTTTTCCAGCTAAAACTACTTTGAGTAAGTGGTGTGTAGGCAGGGCTCATTAAATACAGTACTGGAAGAGAAGATAATCTTTTCAGAGAAAAAAAAATAGCAAGTGTGTGTGTGTGTGTGTGTTAAAAACCAGTCCCTTAGCTTTAGGCATCTATCTTCATCTAAAAATCTTTCAATCAAACACAGATAATGCAGGATAATTAGTAATTTTAAAAAGCTCTTGTCTCTAGTCATCTTGGTCTCCTGGCCTGAATTGAAGCAGCTGCATAAAATAAGTGGACATGTTTTATTCTAAAAATATGTTGCAAGCTATTGCGGGAACTGTCTGAGGGTGAGCATGTAATGGAGAAAGGGGAGAGTTTCAAGCAGTAGATGAGCTTCTGGTGGCCTAATTAGAACCATTTCACAAAATAGGCAAGCAAAGATCCCAATCATCTGGAAATCGAGATGTTCCAGAAAACAGAAATGTGGTTTACGGATGTGAAGGATTTGTAGTTCAGTAATCAAGAAGGAGCTATAACTGGGTAATGATTAGTTAGATTTTGCTGCAATAATAAACGTATTGACTGTATCTAAATCTGGATATTTCAGATGCAGTCATGATTTTTTTCCCCTCCCTCTCTCTCCCTGCCTTCTCCATCCATGGAGTATGTATGTCTGTTACTACACTGTATAAAAATAGCTAGATGAATTTCACCAAATTTGGAGGATATGTTTGGGATGGTCAGATTTAAAATGTAGGTTATACATCATTAAAAAAATCAGTTTGAGGGGCCCTGAAAAGAGCAGCCCAATTTTCTTTTCATCAGACTTTTACCAAATTAGGAAGGTAAGTTTGGTATAGTCTCAGGCTCCAAGCTACATCAAATTCATTTGGGTATGATACCCCACTTATGTTTTCATTGCATTTTTACCAATTTTGTAGAATGGTTTGGACGGTCTGAATGAACATACTAGTCCTGGGCCCTTTTCGCACGTTTTTTTTTTTGCACGAGCGCCCCTTGAGCACCGTGCAAATGGGGCGCCGCTACGCATGACGCACTCCCACTTGTGCAGCGCTCAGGAGGCTGAAGTGGGGCCCGGGCGTATTTTTTGATTTTTGGCTTGAAGTCGAAAATAGCCCGTGCTCGCGCAATGCTCGCGCTGCCCTCGCGCTGCCCTTACCTCCGTGCGGTGCGTCGGCGAGCCGGGTGGGAAGCACTTCCTTTCCCCACGGAGCCTACAGCTCCCACAGTGCCCTGCAGAAGGAAGGGGCGAGGCGCTCACGCGACGGTCGCATCATCACGAAGTGCTCTGCGGAAGGAAGGAGGGAAGAAGCAGCAGCCTTGCGAAGGAGGCTTCTCGCGTGAGACACCCTCCCCTGTCACGGGAGAAGGTAAGATGCGAAAAGGGCCCTGGACTGGGCATGTGGAAAGTAGCCCTTGACAGGTGCAGTTCCATGCTCTCCCATCAGCATCTTTCAAGCACATTTGAGCTACTTCTTCAGCCATTAAATGACCAAGGGAGGGAAAGGGAAGTAACCAAGCAGTAGAAACAGCAGCATATCCTAAACGGAACTTTCCAGATAGAATGATGACAGAGCTTGATAGATGTCAGGAGTGAGATTTTGGATGCTGTGCAAGGGACAACTGAATAGGTTCTTGTTTGTTCTTGTTATGTGCCTTCAGGCCATTTCCGACTTACAGCAATGCTCTCACAGGGTTTTCTTGGCCAGATTTGATTAGAGAGGGTTTGCCATTGCCTTTCTCTGAGGCCAAGAGAGTATGAAATACCCAGGCTCACCCAATAGTGTTACCAGGGTGTATACTCCTACTTCTTGATATAGTTTAATTGGCATGAAATATAAATTACATTCTGCTATGATTGGGAAGCTTGCTGGCAAAGACGAATTGTCTGAACATGTGTGTTGCAAAACTAGGTCAGAATGAGACTTCAGGGCATGGCTAGGTCATAGTCAGGGAAGCCCTGGACAATGAATTTGCAGATGTCTTCCAACAAGTTAACCTTTAGAAACAATAGCTCCTGAAAATGCCTCTATGGAAAAACTCATTGTCTTCAACCTTTTCCCTTTGTCCTTAGAAACTCTCCTTTTGTCCTCTCACAACCATTAAGGAGCTATCATCCCACCATTAAGGAGCTAAAACAATTCCCATCAGTTTCTTTGTCACGTAATGCTAAGACTGTTAGCTCATTCTGGACCCCATTGTCTGCTCTCTGGACCCCATTGTTTACTCTGCACACCTTCCCACTCAGGGCAGAAAAAGAAAAAACCCTGGCTTTTAGCTAGACAACTCGTAGTACTTTTGGTGTACTGACCATCACTCAGTCTCTCCAGTTCCCAATTTGCACTACCGTTGTACTCCTAGTCTAAGCCACATTGCTTTGCTTCCTCTCTGTTGAATTGGTAAATATCACCCACTTTGCCTCAAACTCTTGCTATGCAAACATTTCCTCTGTTTTCCTTCAGTCAACCTTGTATGAGTATGAGACTGCTTGGATCTTGTGTGTATGCAATTGTTAATTTCCCCAACAAAACAAACGGGCTTACTGGTTCTTCCCTGAACTAGTACCAGTATACACAGGTGTAAACAAACTCATAAGGTTACCCCCTTCTTGCAGGCCTCCTCTTTGAGCTAATATTCCCCACTGTTTCATGGAGGCACTGGCATCACAGGTGGACTCATTTGTCACCCATGTTTTGGGGTAACAATAGGTTTTCATAGCTGAGCGGGGATTCGAACCTGCTCTCCTGAGTCATAGCTCAGTGTTAACACTACACCACACTGACCTTCAGTGTCTTGTACCCAATTTAAAAGAAAAAATATACTTATATCACCTTAGATTATGCATGTATACATCACAAACAGGATTCTGGACATAGTCTATGTGCTGTACACAATGAATGAGAGGCCTTCACAGTGTGCGTGCGCACACCCACACCCACACATCAGTACAACAACTAGTCACTCATCAAATGCCTGTCTAAACAGAAAATTCTTTACTTGCCTGTGATAAGAAAGCAAAGAGAGTGCCACTCTGGGAAGAGAGTTCCAAGTCCTCTACCATGTAGAGTTATAGCACTATGATTCCACTTTAACTGCCATGGCAACATCCTATGGAATTCTGCAGTTTTTAGAGCTCTCTGGCTGAGAATTTTAAGTACACCTCCCTAAACTGTAAAATCTCAGAATGCCAGGATGCATGGCTCCTGCCATAAGTGTGCTGGGTACGTATATGTTATAGATGTTAAAGGCTTAATAGAAAGGGGGGATATAGGCTGCTAGCACTAAAATGTATCAATTAGCAACTGCTGCTTGCAAGCATGTATCTGTTTGGGAGTATCCCAAGGTGCCAAATGGTTAATTTCTGCAGTGTTTGATGTCACTTTGTATCCGACAAAGGGGAAAGATCAGAAAGGGGAATGAAAAACTAGCAAGAAGGTATTATGGGAATGGGCATGGCAAAGATACTTGTCCTGGTTCCCAGGATGAAAGATACATAAACAACAGAAAGGGTCTGGGAAAATCTGATACTTCTGGGGTGATGTGACATTTATGACTTTCACTAGTCATTATGATGTGTGCCTGAATTTGTATGACAAGGTTTAAACCTGTAACCCTCCAACTCTGAATGCTGTTTGTAAGCACAAGTTATCCAGGACATGACACAGGATTTCATAGGATGCTGCCATGGAAGCTAATGTGAGATCATAGCACTATAACTAGTGTGAAAGGGCCCTGAGATACTCTATTTAACAGTTTGACTAGTTCCTTAACTATTAAGCCACTTTTTCCTACAGTTTCCACTATTATTAGGATGCAAAAACTCTATTGTCAGTCATCTCCAAAGTCTGTTGTAGACCCTTAAAAAGATAAGGCTGTTTTAAAGCACAATCTGGGCAATCTGCTTAGACAAGCAAGATAAGTATGGTCAGTTGCTTCTGTGCTTTTAAAAGTATGTTGTTATGTTCTGAATAACCCATTTTGGCATTCTTTACACAGCCAGATATGAATTACAGCTAGGGTTAGGGCATCACCTTTAATTTTTGAGGACAAAACATAAAAGATGTGAGCAAATCTTGTAAAATTAAACGAAATATAATTAGTTGGATCCAAACTATTGTGTCAGCCTGTAATCCTATATTGTACTGAGGTGGGCCTTGTGAAATTCTGTGGGACCTAATTTTGAGTAGATACATCGAACAGCAATATTTATCTCACTGAAATCAACAGGATGAGATAATCCTGACTGATAAAGCTCTCAGTGATTTCAGTAGGACTAAACTGGAGCATGACTGATTATTTGGATCCAATCCATTCTATATTGCCTTAAATAGCATTTATGAATTCTCTAACATTCCAGCTAAAGCTGACATTATTGAAGTATTTTTACACCACAAATGAGGTTTAGGCCCACTTTGAATGCATTCAGCAAATTTTTTTTTTTAAAAAAAACGAAAACAGTTTGTAATGTCCACTTTATTTTCTTAATTTTAAACTGTTGGGCAATGGACACCCTCATTAATTTTTACCTTTCCTGCCTATCACCCACTGAGAAACTTTATGCTCCCTCTAATCCATGCTGTTTGTTGCTGCTGTTGTATATATTTTAAATGATACTCCCTGCTGAGAGTGACTCTAATGGAAATCACTCACTGCAGTTTAATTGTATGTCTCTCTACACGAAGCACACTTATGGCTCACAGAGGTAAACAAAATGAATTGCAGCTTTCTAAAAACCCATCCTTCTCTTCTCAAAGGACACAAGCTTCGCATAGCTTTGGAACTATTTTTCTCCCCAACGCACCCCATCACAAAGGGGAGAACACTGACCCTGAGCAATTACAAAAACCTGCAGGATCAAGCTTAAAAGAAGAGGATTATAATTTTACAACACTCTAGGGAACAAATGGGTTGAGCAAGGTCCACTTCCCACACCTTCTTACATTTTTAATAGTTGCAATGACTGTCATTGGAAAATACAAATATGCAAATTCCACTGGTTGTTTATTGCTCAACTAACAGCATAGCTTGGGGGGAAAGTACTTTTGTGAACAAAAACATCTAGAATCCTCCATCCAACACAGTTGATGGGGGAGGGGGCAGTCTTTCAACTTTAGTCCAAAAAATTAACTTAACTTAACTTAACTTAAATTAAATTAACTAATAATTAACATCCAGTCACATAAAATAGTATGTTCTCATTTGCCTGAATGTGCCCTCTGTTATCTTTCCTGTTTTGTTCTAAAGGTAAAAAACTGCATTCTCCAAGATCAGGCTAGTATCGGTTTCCTACTCCAGTTCCCAAAGGTTCTTCAAAGTCTCACACACATATTGGCTACTTGATCCCTTTACCTGAGGATGCTAGAATATACTCTCCCACTGAACTTTAGTGCTTTGCCATAGTTCTGATCATAAGAGATAGGTCCCTACTAAGGCTGGATGGGTAACTGTTCTTCTATGACCTACCACAACTAATTTTTGTGAGAGTGTATTGATAGATCCAGGTGTTGAGTTTGTCTCATGTAGACATGCTTCCTATTTGTTTTGACTGCTCCTCTGATAGAATGTCACTTTCCAAGGAGATTTATCCTTAGAAATACAGACTGAGAAACATAACCCACTCACTTCATAGAAACTAATTAAGCAAATAGGTTGCATCCAATGTCATGTCAGTAGATATCTGCTCATTCAATAAGACCTTCCCATGACTTTTTTCTCCTCACTGCTGGCTTATTCACTGCCACATCACACACACACACATACATATCTGATCTGAAGGATCTCCTAGATTTTAAGTATTTGTTTCACCAGTAGTGCCTGTCCACTAGCATATCAACACCATTGGACACAACTCATTGCATGAGTACCACCTTAAACTTATTCAGAGGTATTCCCTATAGGCTACGTTATGTGTTTATTGATAATATTACAAGTGATTACACACTGATAAATCAATTGTTTTGAGTTTTTGGGAAATGATTCCCTGTAATTAAGAAGCTTCCTTAAAATGCCACATCTGTAAAGCAAAAGGCCAACAGTTAATGGATTGAATAACTTGCAGCGGAAAATCTGTGCATCTGATCTCTATATTGTGGATATAAACATGCAAATTGGGACGCTAGGCAATCATTACTCACCACATTGGTAATTATGCTAGTCCCACACAGAACAATAACTCTACCAGTTCTCCAGTCATCTTTCTACAACAGCTCAGCAGCTGCTTTTCACACATGACTGCAGTTATTTTTCAGCTGCAAACCAGAACTCAAAAAAATAAAAAAAGCAAAGCCAATGAATGAATAGGGCAAGATATGTGTTATCTTAGCCTTTTACCTTCTTTACTGAATCGATACTAAATACACTTTAGGCTAGTGTCTTGTTAGAGGCACACACAAACCTAAATCGTATGCACATTTATATGTCTTTTTCTTTTCTTTTCTTTTCTGTCTTTGGAGAGGTTGGTATTCTCTTCCACTCTTCACAGCAACCAAAGCCCATGACCGAGGCCTCACTTTTCATGGCAATACCACTTTCCTCCACAGCCATTCAGTGGAGAGCAGGGGAATCCAAGAAGAATCTGGCTATGTCCCCATAAACAGACACAGAATGATAACATCAGCAGCAAGACCTACAGAAGATCCTAGCAGATATTGGCAGATGATGTCATCGGTCTTCAACTAGCTAAGGGGACATAGCCAGATACTTCCCTGATCTCCCTCCTGCTGTTCTCTAGCAAGCAAAACAGTGAATCCTGCAAAGAGAGCTATTGTGTATTTCTACCTGTGGAACTTTTTCATTATGCCAAGTAGTGTAGGAACTTGGCCATTGTGTTGTTCTAAGTCAAAATGAACCCTGGATCAGTCTTGGAGTAAACTGAGGGCAGACCCATCTTGATAAGATGGCTGCACTTTTCAGCAGCATAAATCAGTCTCTTATCCTAACTTGGTATCAATGCAGCAATATATAGCTACCTAACTTGGCATTAATTCATCAGCTACCAAAAACAATAAATACTGCAATCATTAACAATATGCAGCTCTTCTATGAAGAGTTCCCAAACAACTTTCCCTTCAAGTATGCAGGAAAAGGGCCAATTACCACACAGCAATGGCCTAGGTTTGAAAAAAAAAATATTTTTAAATTATAATAGCCAGAATCTCCCTGCTAGCATAGCCATTTCTCTGAGCTCTGGTAATATCAGAGATAAGAGCACTTACAATATGACCCCACATAGTGTACTCAGAAGAAAGTCACTCTGAACTCAGCTACACAGTATTGCTTTGTACATGTAGGAGGTCACCTAAATCTGGCAATCTATCACCCATGCATAACCCTCAAACAGCAGCTAGTGCAAACTGCAGTGCCGAAAAAAGCACTGTTCACATCAGCCCGGATACTATATTGATGTTGGAAAGATATTGGACTAGTTAAGATGTAATACGAGATCTCAGGCTGGTAGATAGTAACTCTGGTGGCCATAGTCCTTTCACTGTCATGATTATGTCCATGTAAGAAACTGTATTAAAACTTTGAACTGGGGCCATTTCTATACTTCAATGTTATAGTCCTATTATTCCCCTTTCAACATTCTGTGGAATTCTGGGGTTTGTAGTTTCCTGAGGCCAAAGAGCTGTCTGGCTGAGAATTCTATAAAGGGTCTTCCCTAAACTGCATACCCCAATATTCCATTGGATGTTGAAAGTGGAATAATAGCACTATAACAGTGTAATGCAGAAATGGCCTTAGTTTGGACCCAAAAGGGGACTCATAGCAGAAAACTTGTATTGACTGCTTAGATCAGAAATTAGGCTTCATCTGTATCATCTCTCAACTTTTATTTGTTCTGTTTGTGTAGTCTTCATCTTTCAGAACATACAGTAAAAAACACAGTCCAACATTCTCTCCACACTGTGGCCAAGGCCAAACAGATGCCTATGGGAACTGTATCAGTCTCCTCACATTTTCGTAACTCAGGAGATTCTTTTTAAGTCTAATGACATCCTGAAGACATACATAACTGAGGGTAGGAGGATGACGCTCTGGGATCCAAAGCATCATCTTACTGCTGCTCAGTTGTTAAATCTAGGACACGCTACAACTAAGCAAGAATTTGACAGAAGCTCATTTCATTTCATCCAAGAACTACACCGCTAAAGATAATGAAATCTTCGCCACTGGTTTCTGAGGAGATCCTTAAAGATGTTTTCATTTCTGTATTTGGACAATTTGATACAAGTGTATTTAAATCAGGGATAAGCAACTGTGGCACTCCAGAAATTTCTGGACTATGACATCCATAGCTCCAAACTATACAGCACTGGTCATACAGGGTGGGAATGATGGAAGTCATAGATCCCAAACGATTGGAGACTGCAGTTGTCCACCTCAATTTAAATAAAATTTGACAACAGATGCGAGGTCCGGGAGGGTACAATAGGTGTGTTTGTTTCACACCCCCCCTTATTTCTTTTGTTTCCTTTTTCCTCTTGAGAGCTGCCTAACCAAAGAGGATTTTGAAAACTGGCTGATAACTTTCTTTTCTTACTGGAACCTCAAACTTTGAAATCCAAATTACTAATCAACTAGCACAAAACAACAGCATCAAAATAATACACTGAATAAGCAGCAGCAGATAAATTTTTTACTTATTTTTTCTGTGATAAGACAGCTGTAAGTTGATTTAGCAGTGCAGAATTTTTTTAAACCAACAGTGGTCTATTCAACTTCCAGCTTCAAAGCCATTTTTGCCCTACACTGTTACAGTGCTACTATACCACTTTCAACATCCCATGGAATTCTGGGGTTTCTAGTTTACTGGGGCCAAAGAGCTCTCTGTCTGAGAATTCTGAATGCCTCTTCTTAAACTGCAAACCCCAGGATTCCACAGGATGTTGAAAGTGGAATAATAACACTATAACAGTGTAGTATGGAAAAGTCCTTAGTGAACTACATGTCTGTTTTAAGCCTGGCCCCCACATTTACCAGTAGGCCTGTTTCCAGATTATGAAATGGCACAGAGAAGCCATTTCCTTCTTTCCTGGTTTATCTTCTTCCCAGGAGCCTTTGCTCCATTTCATGGTCCTGGGAGAAAGTGGCCAATCAGATGCCTAACAAGGCATGACTCCTTGACTTTGACTCACCTTGACTCACTCTGGTCCACCCAGGGGGTATTTAAAGGCTTCCCATAATTTTTGGGAAGTATGGACTCTCTGCCCACCCTCACACCTGACACACTAGACTTTGGAGGTGATGGCACACAAAGTCAGGCCCAGTTTGAAGACCCAGATACCTATTCACTTTCAGGTGGCAGGGAATCCACACAGAGGTCATGTGCCCATGTGGGTTCCTCAATGGCCATGCCACCTTATCTCTGACACTCATCTCAGAGCAAAATGAGTGATTAGATGGCAACCAGGTCCTCTGATTTCTGTGCCTACTGCCAAACCTACACAAACCATCTGTAACAATAAAGTTATTAAAACTCCAACCAGGTGTCATGAGTGTTTCATGTAGAAGCTCCTTCTCTCCACTCCAGCCTCTTGATACTAAGCACATAAACTCACTTTTAAGGACAGATGCTGTGAAAGACAAGATAAAAATCTATAAAAATAAATGAAAATGAATGTAGAGGTAGGGCTTGAGTTCCTATCTCCTCTGTTCTTTGGGTCTTTTCGCATGGCATTTGCCTGGAGCGTCAGGCAATTGTGAGGAGCGATCTGCACAACACACTCACAATCACATGATGCTCCAGGGTTTGGCAGGTGCTGCTCATGCATTTTTTCACTTTTGGCTTTCAGCCGAAAGTGGTGTGTGATCGCGCATTGCTCCAGGGCCCCATGTGCACTCGCTGTGTGTGCAGAGCCTCCAGAGCCGTGGCAGTCGCACTTCCTGCCCCAGTGCAGCCTGGGAAACTCCCAGGCTGTGCTACAGAAGGAAGAGGCAGGGCTCTCGCACTACCTGCTCGGGAGCAGACAGTTCGTGAGGAGCTGAAGCAGTGGGAACACAAGAGCCTCTTGCTGGCGGTTGCGCACGCAATCTCCGCACCCCAGCGCCGAAAAAAGGTAGGTTGCAGAAAGGGCCTTAGTGATGGGTTCCAAATCACTAGCTATATATACAACGAGGGCTACTGAAAGCCTAGAGGAAACTTCTCATATACCTCAATAATCCTCCTCACCAAGAGTTGGAAGAGAAAGGAAGCAGAGAGGTCTGCTGCTTGCCCCATGCTCATCATCTCTGGGGCTTTCATCGTGCATATATTCTCAATGTGCATAGAGCAAATATTGTTTATGGAGTTCTGTTGACATTACAAGAGTATTCCCATTTTGCTGGAAAAGGATCGTTAGGATGATGCTATGATTTATGGGGTTCCTGTTTCCTTAACAACATCATTAGTGTGTGATTGTTTTGCTCCTGGTTACAGAGCAGTAACTAACATGTGCAAATGTACGCAGCAGCTTAATGTCACTGTACAAGCCATCTTAGCTAGGCCATTGGATTGAGCCGGCCCGCAGTAAAGGTCAGGATGGTCACAGCTCTACAATTAAAGTGTTCTATCAACAATGTAATGGAACATATCCTTCTACTGTCACAGCCACTGTCATTTAATCAGACATTTTGCTTGGACTGTCTCTCAGTAAGAGCTAATTTAGAACTACTGATATGTGCAAATGGTACATGTGGTTCAATCAAAGCTGACCCTATCATTAGGCAGAATGAGATGGTCACTTCAAGCATCAGGTTTTGATGTCACAAAAGGGCAAGAAATTATGCCCTAGTGATTCTGCTTCACTTGTCCACATGGAATGTCGTGTATTTTCTACTGTATTGTCTAAGTTGATATAGTTATCTAATGTTTTCAATAAAAGCATGAGATCTAGAGCCCTCTATGACAGAGATGGGTAATGTGTAGCCCCCCAAATGGTGTTGGTCTTGCAACATCTAATATAACAAAAACTGATGATGAGAGTTATAGTCCAGCATCGTCTGGAGGAACACATGTCCCCTGTCCCAGCTTAATAAAAGAGTGGAAATACTCATGTAAGTTACAGAAACAGCCTGAAAGTTTTATAGTGCTCAGACATCCAGACACAGTTACCATATGACCTGTGTTCCTTTGTACCCCTGCCTGGGGAAATGGCAAACTCAGCAATGGCATTCTTCAAAAATGTAAAGTTTCTAAAAGTACTTGGAGTTCAAAAGTGGAAGAGTAATCAGAGGAAGTGAGAGTACTGAAATCACATGCTGAAATGCGGAAAGACACCTATTTAAATAAAAGAGAAATATGGGATGATGAAATAGTGATGTCTCTGTTGTGAGATATTCACAGGGAGGGCTAAAGACAAGATAGGAATGACCAGATTATTTGCTACTTTTAAAAAAGAGTTAGTCAATCAAAGCAAAACCCAACAAAGACTGAAAGGCTACAACTGCCATCCTATATGAACTTACCTTGTCATAAGCCCATTGAACACAGTGGGATTTTGACAGGCCATAGGAATGCACTATAACTGATATTAAAAAAAAGTCTTCTCCCTATAATGAGGTAACAGCCTTACTTAATTATCAAAAGAAAAGAAAAATTTAGCCTCTCTAGTATTGAAAAGAAAAGGAAAAGCAATGATTAGCAATAACAATGATAACATTGAGTCATGTAGCTAGGGGGGGGCAGTATGCCCCAGGCAGCATTTTGGGGGGGCACCACCAAGGAGGAGCCCTAGCCATTGAGATGGCGAGGGAGGGGCTGCTGAGTGAGGCATTGTGGGCTCTGTCCACAAATTCTGCCCTGCAACCAGCCGCAGCTGGGCAAAAGATAAGCCACTCTCCTCTTTGGTTGTTTGTCAAGTCCAGCTCTTTCCTTGGCTGAAGAGCAGACTCTCGAGCACCCTCTCAAGGGGGGCCACCTGTTGCCACAGAGAAACCCCTTCAATTGCTATGGGGGGTGAGCACATGTTGGCTTTGGGGCTCCATAGAGCTCTGCCAGCATGTTGGCAATCTGGCTCCCTCCTCTGCCTTGGCCCTCTAGTCTAGCCACTCCATATTGGGGCAGAGGGGAAGCAGGAAACAGTTGTTCCTTTGGCCTCTTCTGGGAGCCCCAGGCAGGAGCTCTCTGGTGCTGGACTCACAGGACTTCTTCTTCACAGTGGTAGTGCTGGACCTTGGCTGCTGTGGAGCAGCTCAAGTCCAGCAAAGCCTACCCACACACACATTCAGATGTTTCTCAATTGATTGTGCCCCAGGGAACACACAAGGCAGAGCAGGGCAGGGAATGGAGGAAAACGACTCCAAAGTGACCTCTTATCAGTTTGGAGCAGGGAACAAAAACGTTGAGTGCCAGGTTTTTCTGGTGGGGAGTTCAACGTGGGGGGGGGCAGCTTTAGAGGAAGAGTCTGCCAATTCAAAGGTTTCTTGTCTCCAGATTGAAACCATTTAAAAACCAGAATTTCTCCAGCTGCAGTCTCGCTGCCCTGCCTCTCCCCTCACCCTTCACTTCCCAGCTCTGATGTCGGTCATGGGCTGAATTTTTAAAAATCCACGTGGCTCCTTCAAAGATTTCTGTGGCCCCCTCAATGCTTTCTGCCTGGGGAGGGACAGGGGACTCAGGGAAGCCACTTGAGGAAGGAGGCAGCAGCAAAATGTAGGGAAAAAGGGGGGAGCTAAAACCTAACAAATTCCAGAAACAAAGCAACTGAAGTTAGGAGTTATAATATTAAACTATGTATAAATTTTTTAAAAAAATTATTCATAGATATATATAGATATAGATATATACACATATACATTATATATTTTAGGAAACTTACTAATGTATCATATACAATAATTAAATCAATGAAACATTACATAAAATGTATAATATAGGAAATACAATAATATAATAAAAGAACTGAAGTCTTGTGGGGAGACCTCCAGTCCCCTGAAATGTAAAGGCCTTATTGGAGGCAATTGCTGGAAATGAATTGAATCTTCAAATGATGTGCTATTCCTTCCAAAGACAAATGACTGTGGTAAACCATTTGATAGGGAAGAATGAAGTTGACTGATGTCTGTTCAAGTCCACCACTAACTGCAGCCAAACGAGTTTCAAACATGAGTCTTCATCAGGGGCTGAAATATTTCCTCGAACTTCCTTATCACAGATCAATCATTCAATTTATAAAAAGGAGTATCCACAGATATTTTAGGTTTTAATTATGAGGGCTGGGGGCTTGGGCTTGGGCTTGGGCTTGAGTTGGACAACCTGTTTTGAGGAAAAAAACACTTTTTTAAAAAAATGCTGCTCCTGTAGTGGTTCATAAGCAGTCCCACCCCAATGCGCAGTTGTTGACATTGGGAGACTTCTTAGGAGCCTAGGGACTGCAAAACACAAATCCATGGGCTCACATGCACCTTGAGACTCCACTTTGCCCATCCTTTCTATATGCCTTGAATGAAAGTTGGAAGCATGTAGGTAAGTTGGGTGGTTTCCCTCAGAACACAGGAGGGGAATCTTCAGGCTGATGCCAGCTCATTGTTTCCATATCAGTTTGTGGTAAATTCATTGCAAGTTTCAACCCAAAATTTAAAGGAGCTATCCAAGGAGATGAACCCTTCCCCAAGACAGCTTTTCTAAGGTCCAGACTAAAACTATTCCATGGTTATGGGAGTCATCTGCCATCACTGCTCTGGTCTGATCTGGCCAGTAAAGATTCCCCATCTGGCCCATGGAAAGATATCCATACAACTATTTTGCTGCCCACAAAACCTACATCTCACCCTGTTACTCTACAGTTCTTCTCTCTTTTCATCACTATGGCTATTTCTGCCCCATGTGTTATAGTGCTTATTCCACTTCCAACTTCCTGTGGAATTCTGGGGTTTGTAGTTTACTGAGGTCAAAGAGCTCTCTGGCTGAGAATTCTAAATGCCCCTCCCTAAACTGCAAATCCCAGGATTCCATAGGATGTTGAAAGTGGAATAAAACACTGTAACAGTGTAGGGAAGAAATGGCCTAGGGGATAGCAGGAGCTCTGCAGACATGCTAGATATTTGTACATTAGAAAAGAAAACAAGAGAATCACCAGTAGTGTGGAGAAGTGATAGATCTTAGGTAAGTGCTAGGCTAACCCAGTGGCAACTGTTGTGGTTTAAAGGACTGTATTGCCCACCCCTTACTGGGGACCTCTGAGGATGGCAACCCCCTGTAGGGGCAGTTTCATCATGTTGGGAAAGGTCTTTCATTATTTAATTAATTAGTTAATGTAATTTATACCCCACTTTCTCCTGGCCAGGGACTCACAGTGGCTTACAAAAAATTAAAACAAAAGTCCAGCTGAAATTTTATTTCACAAAACTTTAAAAAACACAGTTAAGCAAGCAATTCCATCTGGAAAGCACATAACCAAAAGAAGTCAATATATGTTTAGAAGATAAAAGCCTGTCACATTGCTTCCAAAGAATACTTCTGCCATACAGTTTAAGTACTAAAGGCCAGCCTGCGATGGTGGTGATACCAAGAGAAAGCCTGAGAGAAGCCTTGCTACAACAGTCAGTGATCTGGACCATTTCTGCATGAGGCTGTTATAGGGCTATGATTCCACTTTCAACATCCTTTGGAATTCTGGGGTTTGCAGTTTAGGGAGGGGCTGGCCAGACATGAGCTTTTGAGTCACTTCCTGTTAGAAAAAAGTCCTCCACTGGGCCTAAACAAGTTTTTTTTTCCCAAAACCATTTCTCAAAAAAAGAAATTGTTTTGAACCCAAGGGGGCCTTGGGTGTTACATGTAGCCCATGGATCTTACTTTCCCTACACTTGGGCTGCTCTAACCAGCTATACCTCTGAATGACATTGCTATAAAACATTAGAATTTGCTACTGCACCCCTCTTCATCTCTCAAGTTCTTGATAGTCTGGAAATGAGCCATAAAAAGTTGCTGTTATGGAAGAATTTGCCCTACTATACATTCCTCAACGAGATACCTCTTTTCAGGTCCAAAATGTTATAGATTCCACTCAGACAACAGAAGGCAACAAAATTCCTCAGAGGCTGCAGTCATTTGTTTGTAAATGGTATTTCTGCTGAGAAAGAGTAGGCAACATAAAGTACGATTAAATATAAGGGAGGAAACAGATGTGACTCAAGCCATAAACCTGCAGTAGCAATAATGGTAAATTACTTTGAAGTATCTGATGATATCAGGCTTCTCTTTGGGGGAAGGTATAGATTTAAAGAACAGCCGAGAAGTCCTAATTTCCTTCAACATCATATGTTTTATTAATTCAGAGTGTAGCATCCTGGGACTAATCGTTTTAAAACCAAACACATTGCTTCATAAAAGTTTCAGCAGAAACATCTACTTTTGAATAGGCCTGTATTTTAAAATGAGTGATGTATAGTTGATGCCATTAAAAAGTTTGCTCCAAGAAAACAATGATTGCAAAGGCAATATGAATTGCAAAACAGATTTTGATTCTGGAACTTTTGTTCTCTTAAAACAGGAGTTGGCTACTGCCTGGAGGCCAGGGGCCAATTTCTCCCCTCCAAACCACCTCTGAACCCCTGGCAGTGCTTTCAAATACCTTTGTCTTTGTCAGAGTATCAGAGTTCTGTTACTGCAGTTCCTAAGCCGCACTTGGGGTGACCTCAGATATCATTTGATATCAATAATTTGGCTGTCTTCCACCTTCCCTCTCCATGTGTTTGCGAGGTCCCCCAGACAAGCCTGCAGTCAGGCTCGGCCCATAATTGCTGCAATATTCCACACAATACAGGCAAGCCAGAAATAGCCATCTCGCCGCTTTAGGAGATCTCAAAGGCAAGTACTCTATTATGTTTGCATGCTGCTTACAAAGAACTCCCTGCCCCGAGCAGGCAACTTGACAAGCTGGATACTCAAATGTCAAGCACTGAGCATCTGCATACTGGCTACTCTATTGTCAATTTGGACCTAATTTAATCATGTTAAATTCTGACCTTTCAGAGGCTTTGTCTCCAGCCCTAAACTCATTGTTTTTCCCCAAGTATGGAATAGCCTGTAGCTCCATTCCTCCCTATAAAAACCCCTGGTTTTTTGAGCTCCTTCAGATCGCTCCTGACTTTCCTCCCCCCTTGCCATCGCTTAGCTTGCTGAGCCTTCCCCTCAGTTCCACGTACTGAGATGCCATACCAATGAACTCAATCTTCAGACTGCCCAGGCTTCAGGACAGGTGTAGTACTGCCCAAACCAACAATCCCTCTTGAAAATTCCCTCTATCCCACTCCAACCTTTATTTTCTATAGTTATCTGTGTGAATGTGCTGCATACACTGTTTGTCTGTATTTTAATAAAGATCACAATTATTCTTAAACTCTGGTTTGCTTCTTGGCTTGGCCTGACCCCACAGACATTGGATAAAAGATTCCACTCCATTGCCCTGCCTCTTGCAGTGCTAACTTGTGCTCTTGCTAATTTCCACACCATTTGATATTTTGAGAGTGCACTTTAGTGTCCCTCACGGGACCCCCAGTAAATAGGGTAACAGTTCTTCCCCAAATGGTAACTGGAAGACATGTTGCATCACTTTGAGGACTCAAACAAAAATAGAGGTATTTGGGGCTATTGGGGATGCTGTGTGGACCTGAGGGTGTTATGGTATGTTTTGGAGGGGTTCTGTGTGGTTTTTAACAATAACAAAAAAAAAAAAACCACTAAAAATTACACTGAAAAAAAATTGGTGGCCACATAAGCAAGGAGATTCCAGGAGCTGTAATTTGGGTGGCCACATTAAAAACAAGAAAAGTCTTTAGCATCTTCAATAGATAATAATAGGAGAGAGAACTGCGCATTTGTAATAATTATTACTACTGCTATTAAAGTAATATTTATACTATTAAAGAGCTGGACAAGCCCTGCCCTATTTTTCATGTGGCCATTCTAGTTGTAGTCCAAAGCTCTGGCCCGGTGCATATTAAGCAAAACAAAGAATGAGGAAGGCCTCATATGATTTAGTCCATAGATATACTTTGGTCAGATGGACAACACAAAGCTAGCTACATAATGATTATTCAACTTCATATATCATTAGTGCATGCTTCACTAAGCCAGTGGTTGCTAAACTTGAGTTCATAGATACTGTTGGACTTCTACTCTCAGAATCCCTGACAGCCATTCTGGCTGCAGCTTCTTGGTGGTGAAGTTCAACAGCATCTGGAGACCAAAGTTTGGCAACCGCTGCTTTAAACCATTTATTAAAACAATTATTTCCAATGTTGGTCTTGGCTTCTGCATCACATGTACATGTATGCTGCTCACAGTTAAATTTTGTACAGTCAGCCCTCCACATTTGCGGGTTTCACTTTTGCAGATTTGATTATTCACAGATTATTTGCTGTCACCTCTGCTGCCTCCCTATGCTATTTTTAATAAAAACTGCAAGCCTTGTGAGACTCAGAAATTGTGAATGAGGCTTGAAAGTCTCTATTAAAAATGGCGTGGGGCAGCAGTGGAGGTGGCAACAAGCCCCACCAACCAGCCACTTCTGCCTTGTGAAGGAACCTTGATGCCTCTAAGGAATCCATTGTGGGTTGAACATGGTGATCATATTTTTTTGAGTGTTACATATGGTTTGGGAGGGCCTAGAGTTATTAATGGTATTTCCACTTTCACGGGGGTCCTCTACCCCTAACCCTAGCGAATGTGGAGGGATGATCATATTTCTAGAAGCCATATAAACAATATAACTTATGAAATTAGCCCTTAGAGGTTGGATCCCATGTTGTTCCTGTTAGCACAGTGTTAATGTGCAATGGCTACTAATTATATTCAGCCTTCCACAGGAGCACACTTGGATTCCCTACAACACACTTGGATTCCTGGACTCTTCAATTAGCAAAATAAAACAACTATTTAATGCTGGAAATACATTGTCATGGAAAAGAAGTTAGGAATGCCTAATTCTGTCTGAGTTGGAAACCCAGAGATCCATGCTTATTTCCAACATCTTCAGAAGATGATTCCTCTGTTCATGCCACATGATTGGCAATCTAGAACTCCAGTGCTAAAAGCTGCTTTTACTACTGAGATTTGCAAGCAAACTATCTCTGTGGAAAACATAAGAAACATAAGCTACTATCCAGGAAGGGCAGAAAATAGCCATAATCTTACGAGAAGATTAAAGTTAATACAGTTCACATAGCTGGATATAATGAGTTTGCAGAACTCCCATAAATTTAAGGCATTAACATGAATGGTAGAATTTGGCAGGAGAGTGACAACAAAATCCAGTTGAAATGAAGATGTTTATTTGAAAAAGGATAAACAACAACTTTCCTATGTTCTTGGTCATGATAACTTTATAGTAGATGCCAAAGACTGTATTAGGGTAAGACTTTTCCCAGGCCAATCAAAAGAGCACAAAAATGCACGCAAGTTTCCCAACTCCCCAGGGCCTTTTTAACACTAAACAACTATAGCACTATGATTCCACTTGAACTGTCATGTATGGAATCCAGGGATTTAAAGTTTAGGGAGAGGTACAGAAAACCCCATGATAGATATGCACTGCCATAAGTTGAAAACAATTTGAAGGCACACAACAACAACTATTTAGAATTCTTCTAGTGCTCCACGAAACAACAAATCACATAAGATGGAGCCATGACAGTTATGAGTGGAATCATAGTGCCACAACTGGGTAGTGTGAAAGATAATATGTGGTGGGGAAGGCTTATCTATGCAGCCCCTGGAGAGCCCAAGAGGCAGAAGATTGGTCCTGGGATCCACCTCAGTTGCCAATGCTCCTAGCATGTATTGGTAGGAAATAAATCACTGAATGAAGGAAAAACAACATCGTTAAACATGTCTCACTAATTAAGCCAAAGAAAATCAGCTCTTCATCACAAAGTGCACTCCCTGTTCGCTAAGTCATTACTGATGGCCCAAGCAAGTGAAACATCGATGTACGTTATCACAGGAGACATTTCCCATGCAATCAGGCAGGTTATTTAATCAAGGTTGATGCAAATGGATACATAAATTTCTACATGTACAACTGAGGTCTGGGAATCATTGCACAGGTCCAGTCATGACTGAAAAATGGTGGGCTTTCACCAGCATATACTCTGGTGGAGTTCAATTTCTGTTACCTTGTCTTGAGAAAATAATCCTGTTCAACAGGCTTTGAAGCAGACTCAAAATAGAAGCTCATCTGCCAGTTTGTTAATTATCTCATTGCACATTTGCATCTCATGGCTTTCCCATCTATGCTTACTACTGCAATTGCTCTTTCCTGTAATAAATCAGAATGGGAACTAGCAAAAATATAAACTGTCAACGTTGCAGAGCAGAAAGTGCAGAATTTTAGCACAAAAACAACTGTCGATAATCCTCTGGTTGTTCCTAGAGTGTTTCTTCAACCTCTCTTGTCACTCTCTTCAAACAAGGACGGTGCAGTTGCTCTGTGAACTCCTGCCAAGGAGATTAGTTGCCAGGAAGCAGTCATCACTTAGTACAGGTTTTTATGTTAAACAAAGCTGCAGATATATGGGAGTGGAGCAGGGAACAAGATGAATAGAAGGATCCACAAGAGAAAGGAGCGTGTTCTATCACTGAGAGTTGATTTGCACAGGAGGGAAAAATCCCTGTTTTAGGTACTGAGACTATGATCTAGCCAATTCTTTTAATCATACCCATGAAGTGTTCCTGCAAATGTCTTGACATTTCTACACCTTATTTTGACATTAATCAAAATCAATCAAGTCATGATAATCCTATAGATGGCAGAGATAGACACTAATTATGCCAGCTCTCTGCCTTCACAGAACTTGCATAAATACCATAACAGCTGTAGCTCCCCCCACATTTATATGTTGTGGCAGTAGATTTCAAAGGGCAAAATACTAATTGGTAGCATCTTAAAGGCCAGTCATGTGGGCCTGCGATGTCAGCTACTGCTTATGCCAGTGTAAATTAGCCATGATTTTGTGCTCATCTAGCAGCAAAGCAGGAAGCCAAGAATAGCATTAGTAGGAAAGAAAAGAAGCCTGCTTGCCAAGACCAAAGACCACAGAGTTCTTAGTAATGTGTCACCATTCACTGTCCATGTTTTCCCTCATTGAAAATGCTGGCACATTATTCATGCATGGCTGGTAATGGCTGGAGTTATACAAACCAGGCCACACTCCTGCCCCACTCAAACACAATACAGCAGGGAATACAGCAATACAGGGAACAGCTGTGTGGAAATTGCTTAGAACAAGGGACTGGGACTTGAGCAATGCAAGTTCAAATGGAATTCACTGGGCAGCCTTGGACTAATCATTCTCACTTAGTCTGACCTACCTCACAGCTGTGGCAACTAGTGATTCCCATATCAATGGAGCAGTGAATCCACTCCAAGGCTTACAGTAAACTTTAAGGGCTCTGTCTAAGGTGCTGAACTTATCTGAGAGGTAGGATTGAGAACCTTGGACAGTTCCAAACATTTAAGGAATTCACCAATCCACTGACATGGAGACTACTATCCACCACTACCTCATGCTATTGCTTTCAGGCAAAGTAGTCAAAAAAAGAACCAGGTACATTGCCTTGATCACAATGGAGGAAAAGAGAAGTAAAACTGTAACTAAGAAATATAACTTAAATAAAAAAATAAAAGCCCCAGTCCCTATGCCATCACACCACCCCATGAACTAGTGAACGAGAGAGTGGCCATTAATATCTCCAGCCATATGCAGCAGGGCTCCCCTCAGACAGATGCTGGAGTCTCCTCAAATGAAAACATAAGCAGAAGCGAGCAAAACAAGACAAAAAACAAGTTTGACCACAATGTTCAGCTGCCACAAGCATTAGAAGGCCTTCATGTCGGCTAGGCCAACAGAGGGCAGAGGCCAATTTTGCCTTCAGAGATCACTCTATGAGCTGCATCCTACACACAGAAAAACAAGTTCAAACACCTCTGGTTTTCCTCTGTAGTTCCTCAAAAAATGGCATATGGAAGTGGGTATGTGTCATTTCCTGTCACCATTTTGTGAGGGACTACAGAGAAAATCAGAGGTATCTGGGAAGTTCTGGGGTTGTGAGGGTGGGCTGAGGGACTTGAAGGATTTTCTGCATGGTTTTCAGGCAAATAAATAAATAAATAAATAGGGTTTGAGAGGCTTAGGGGGAATGGTGAGATGCTCAGAGAGACACAAAAATTGAGCACAGAGGTTATATGTGACCCAGAGACCACACTCTCCCCATCCTTGACATAGGCATTCCTTCTATGCCAGTCTAGAGCTTGAAGGTGCTTCACTAAGATTGGCAGGCACCTGCAGTTCAATGGTCTGCCACAAGGAGGCGCTGTGCACAGATGTAGCAGCTCTTATGTTGGTACAAAATAAAATCTAAGCCAGAGACAGTGAAACTACACATCCTAAATGCACCCTGAACAGGAGAATGCCCCTGTAAAAATGAAAAGGCAGATGTTTGCCAGGATCAGCCTGCAGAGAACGAGATTCTGTCAGTCCAACACATCTGCCAACAAAGCTGATCGCTGTGAATGCACACAGCTCACTTTAATGAATCGGTCTAAATACATTTGCATCTCCAAAAATAACATTTCATTCTGAAATTTGCATATTTTCAATTAAGGCTTCAGGGGCTATTGTCAAATAAGAAGTATGACCATGAACCCGTAATGGCTCTGTCATGGCAAATTACATAAATGAAACTGACACACAATATGAACTTGTTTCAAGTATAGTCGTTTGCTGTGACCCCCCCAGGAAAAAGAGATGGGGGGAACTGAAATTAAGACGGACACAAGGACATCCTGTACTGAAGGAGTTCACTGCAAAATAGGCTCCAGATGTCAAGAATATGATTTTGATGATACAGCTTAGTTGACAGGTTGCCTTTTGGGGACAAACCAAGATATTTTGGAGCCAGAACTGAAGAACAAGGTGGCAGGTGCCGCTCCCATTCCGTGTACAAAAAGCCAACCAGACATGCAGTTAGATCTTTTTTTCTGCACAGGCAATGGGACAGAATTTTCCATCACACCTGAAAGCAGCAGGCTAACTGGGAGGCATAAGACATGGAACTCTCTTCTGGTCACTTACTGCCCCCTTCCAACTGAAACGACTGCAATGTGAAGTAAATGCCCATTTCCACACTAAACTGTTATAGTACTATTATTCCACTTTCAACATCCTATGGAATCCTGGGGTTTGCAGTTTTGGGAGGGGGCCTCAAGGATTCCATAGGATGTTGCCCCAGGATTCCATAGGATGCTGAAAGTGGAATAATAGCACTATAACAGTCCAGTTTGGAAATGGCCTATATCACTCTTGATCAGAATTCAGGAATTATTTCGTGCTAGCAAAAGGATTCTGGGAATGTAGTTCAGAAAGTAACTTTTCCAGAACCTGACTGTCCTTAATCATCAGATCAGTCTTTTTTGCTTTTAAAATGTGTATGTTTCATTTCAGTCATTAGCCAGTGTTGCCTGACCAATGTGAGCATTTTTGATATCAGTCCATACTGTCCAGTGTTGTCCAATCTTGTCCTCTGATGGGTGATAGGTTTTCATAGTCTCTTCCCTGCCCACCTCCCAAAGATCCCATGAGTGTGAAAATGCTTTGTCTAACAGAGATTGAAGATGAGGACTTTGTGTGCTTGGCTACCCAGCAATGGGTATACCCTTCTCTTCTAGGCATGTAACTATGGAGGGGGGAGTGAAAAATAAGAGTATTGACCCCGAAATAATAATTCTGCCCCTCCCCAATAAATGTTTCCTTCAATTCCCAAATTTCTAGCACTCCACTGCAGAAAGAGAGAAATGAAAATCCTCTCTGCCACATTTCTTTCCTTTCAAGTTACTGCAATGCTAGAAACTTGGAGACTGAAGAAAAAATTCATTGGGAGTAGAATTCTTATTGGAAGGGCAAAACTCTCCCCCTCCTCCCATAGCATCGTCTCTTGAACAATTTGGAGGAAATTGAAATACTCTTGCAGCCTAATGGGACAATTCATTGGCAGCTCAAGTTCAGATAATAACATTATAATCTCATCTTCATCGCTCAATAGTCTGTAATTGCTGTAACATTCCCAGAAAACATGTAAATGATTTAATGGAAGCTTTCTGCTCAAACCTGACCTCTTTGCCAATTTGTCTCTTTGGAGATTTGCCTAACCCGATTTCTGTTAGCCAAGCCAGATATACAATAATTCTTGCATGTATATCTGTATATATTTTGTATGTATGTATGTATGTATGTATGTATGTATGTATGTATGTATTTATATATAACATCCAGTTTGTATTTTCCTCTTCTCAGTACTAGGCATCTTATAAAAATACAGGAGTCTGTGGAAAGCAGGGTGATGGGATAAAAACCAGGAAACCAGGGTGATGGGATAAAAATAAAATCACTCTGTAAACCTGCTGTAAAAATAACATTGTGATTTTTTTTTCCAAAAAAAAAATCCCTGATATATCCAAATGGTTATGAACACAATGAACTGAAGTGATAATTTCATTTAAAATCTTGCTGGAACAAGTGTTTGCTACACTTGCAGTCTGCAGCCTCCCAGATGTTGCTAGAGTAACGTACCAGCCATCATGGCCAATGACATGGAAGGATAGGGAGTCTAACAAAATCTGAAAACCCTTTTCTTTAGCCGTTGAACTTCTTGGGGCTCCCTTCTCCCTATATGCGCATGTGTCTTCTGTCTACTTAAGGCAACCTTATGAATTTCATAGGGCCTTCTTAGGCAACAAATGTTCAGAGGTGGTTTTGCCAAGCCCTTCCACTGAAATATAGCCCATAGCACCTGATATTCATTGATGCACTCCCATCCAAATGCTAAACAGGCTGATTCTGCTTAATTTCCAAGATCAGATGGCACTTTTAGGGTATTTGGTCCACTCATTTCTTCCTATACCTGCCTACATATGCAGAGAATTTGTTTGTTTTTACCAAAATGTTAGAATCCATTTCAGTCATTCATGAGGTTAAATCAGAGGGCCTTTCCACACTACACTGTTATAGTGCTATGATTCCACTTTCAACAGCCTGTGGAATCCTAGAGTTTGCAGTTTAGGGAGGGCCATTTAGAATTCTCCAGCCAGAGAGCTCTTTGGCCTTAGGAAACCACAAACCCCTGAATTCCACAGGATGTTGAAAGTGGAATAATACCACCATGACAGTGTAGGACAGAAAGGCCCTGAGACTATTCAAATGTGGCAGCATTTTCATAGGCCCTTTCCGCACCGGGCTATTAAAACGGGGCAGAGCGACCTCTGATGGAGGTCTTCTGCACCATGGAGTGGACTGGGTCAGACTACTGTTCGTAGTTCCATGCCTCAGTCCACGCAGGAGCAACCAGAACTGGTCACACGGTGTGTTTTTTAGAGGTTTTTAAAAAGCATGGAGCGCGCAACCCTGTGCCACTCCGTTGCCCGGCTACGTCGCAGATTTGCAGGCACACACAAGTGCGTTCCTGCAGATCTTCTGGGGGCGGGCTTTTGGCTGGCGAGCTTCTCCGGTTGGTGGAGAGCCTCCACCAACCAGAAGCCGCCATTTAAGACACCGAAGAACTGTGGAGTGGCGAACTCGCACTGTTCCTGGTCGCGACGGACTCGCCCGGATGCAAGAAAAATCTGTTGAGTTGCGTGTTTGGGCGTTCCCCCCACACACGTCTGGAAAGGGCCATAGAGTGTTCTTCTTCTGCAGAACTGCTGAGTCCTATCACTTCTGTGTTTAATTAACAAAATCTTTAATGTTGCTGCATGTATTAGGATTTGGTCTTACTATTTAATATCAACTTTTGTTGCTGAGTTTTTACATCTGGTTACTATTACCATCATTTTTGTTAATAGTTTCATTTGGGTGTCTTATTGCACTACAATGCACCTTCCTTACCTGTAGTCTCCAGGTGTGCAAATCTGAATGTTTGCAACCACATCACATCCTATTCCTAAATGGTGGCAATGCTCAAGTGCATGTGCTGAAGAGTCCATGTGCATGGCAACACCATTGAATAAAAGGGGTATTGGGAGAGGGGAAGCTCCTTGGCCCACTACAGCTCCCCAAGAATCCTCAAAACCTGCTCAAGTGGGAAACCCCCCAGATCCATTTTTGAGGAGTAGTGTTGAGGGGCACAAGGGAAGGGAGGAAGAAAACACTAGAAACACAACACTAGATGTATCATTAATGCACCAAATCAGGAAAACTGTATCAGGTAGGGGGAGCCAGGACTACCCTGAGGAGTGGCAACTCTCTAGGACCCACAGCCCAGCTCTTTTCCAGTCTTACTTGGGAATGCTGGATATTGGATCTGCACCCTTCTGCATGCAATGCATGTGCTTCCTTGTAAGCTAACAGACTTTAATTTTTCAGAATCCTAGACTCTTTCTGCAACCTACCGTATCCTGGTGGTGTCTTGTGGGGATGCCAGCAGTGACAAGAGCACACCCCTCCACACCGGCTGCCTCTGAGATCCAGGAAGCATGATAGACCCACCTCTTCCTGCCACAGTGCAAGCATGTACTGTCCCAGGTTGCACTGGGGCAGGAAGCAGAGCCATTGCACTTCCAGACCCTCCACATACCAGGTAAGTGAGGGCAACGCAATCACAGGTCACTAATGGGAAAACCCATCAATGATTTAATCCATGATCGTACTGCCTGGGGACGGAAGAAGGACAGGACCATGATGACGTTGTGTGTAACCATCATCATGGTTTCATCCTTCTCCCATCCCTATAACGGGACAACATCCTGCAAAAAGAGCTCTAATCTAGGTTTTTGGGATGTCTTTGCACTTCTGATATTTACAGAGTGTGGGGATCTGAGACATCCAAATTTGGTTGACACTTCATTGTCTAACCCTCACTGAAAACATTATTTGTTGCAAATTATTTGCTGAGCTGTAATGATGAAGATAACCTTTAAGATCTCTTAGAATGGAAATTCTATTGAGGCTGATACTGATGCTTGGAAGAAACTTGCCTCCAAAAGGTTAATCTGTTTCCCTATTTTTTTTTTTAAATCCTCATTAGTAAGGAGCTGTCATTTTAAATCTGCACTCATAGATAAAGTTCAGCAGATCACCAAGTGGCAAGTCCCATTTGTTCATTAGCTATTTTTCATTCACTGGCTTCCTTTCCCTTCCAGTGCTTATCTGAGGTCTTGCATAAGTTCCATTGACTATCTCTGGTTCATCTCTGTTCCTATGACTTTCATATTTTACCTCCTCACTTCTAACTTATCAATCATGTGATTAACAATCAATATATTATAGCTAAGGCTTGCTGAAGTTTGTCAGTTGGATCACCTATGCAAATATTCACCATTCTCTTTGAAAATAGCTGCTAGCAGAGGTAAAGCAAGTTTCAACAATATCACATCACTCTTCTATCAGGTGAAATGACAGTCATTGCTTAATTCATTCAGCCTGTTATACTGAGGTGTGTATCAACAGCAGAGTAATGGCGTTCCACCACAGTAGAAAGAAACGGATAGGATACAGGAAAGATCCATGACCAAAAGCAGATAATAACCAAGTTTTTCTTCCAAATCTTTCATGCAAAATCCACATGGATGTTAGGGCTGGGGAAAAGCATTTGCATCAACTGTGTTGTTGTTCTAATATAACCTGAGCCAGATTATAATGGTTTAGCTGGTACAAATGATTTAGATCCCAGTGTTTTGGAAGAGCTCTTGGAGGCACAGGACAACGGAGAGGTAGTTACCAGCCAAGACAGCAATGGCTACAGCAAGCATGTTACTCCAGTGGCAGACGCCATCCCGAAGAGATATAAAATTGATATCAAATATGCCCGCCATGCCAGAGAGGTTGCCTGGCTGGGTGCATAGACAAATAGGTCGAATGACCAAAACTAGGTCAAGGCCAGGAAAATCCCAGCTCACATTTCCCCAAGGAAACCTCAGGCTAGACATGTCTGCACGAACAAAGGGTCCTCAGCCACAAATAGCTAACTTGAAGGGATTACTGGGGTTTTCCCAGGTTGAGCCACTCCAACTTTGGAAAATCCTACAAGGGCGAGGTCCATTTATACGAATCAATCATGCAAACCATCAAGTTGGTATTGTCCAGCATTTTTCCTTCTATTTTGGCCATTGTTTTTCCCAAGAGAGGGCTTGCCTTTGAGGTACATTCTGCCCTATAAGTAGTCCCCGTTTTTGAGGGTCTGTTTGGAGAACTCCCTGCTACGCTAGCAAACCGGCACTCTGTTAGTCAAGTGATCCCCTCAGGCACCTCTCGTCACTGAGCTCTGTCCTTTTCACCGCTTCCCAGACTAAAGACTTCTGGATAGGTGCAGTATCACTGCCTTTACTCCCTTTCCACTATATCCCCTATAATTTTTCACCTCTTTCCCTACTCAATAGGCCTTGTGTATGTGAGTGAGTGATTGCTTTGGTGTGTGAGAACATATTTGTTAATAAAATCCATTCATTAGTAAGATTGTCTGGATTTTTGCTTGGTCTGACCCCATAAAGCTGGGTTGTAGGTCTCGCTGGGTTATCCTGCCCCTCATTTTGCCATGCTAGTGCTCCTCTAATTTCCCCAGTCTTTGCATTTTTGAGCAAATCAAGGTGCCCCTTGGGGACCCCCAGAAGTCGGGTAACAAGCAACTCATGGCTGCCAGAGCTGTCCCTTCACCTAGCAAGCTAGATGCTTAGAGGGCAATGGCAACAACTCACCAGGTGGAGACAGATTCTTCAAGAAACAATGGTTGAGAAAGGAGGGTGGGAGTGTTTACTCCACTCCAGTCCTTACCACACCTTCTCTTTCCACAGAGCCAGAGGGCACATACGCCATGTGAGAGCAGCACTGGCATTCTCATTTCCCCTTCTTTTGCTGACCCATCATCTCTGCTGTGGCTCTGGGTAACATCTGTCTGAAGAGGGCTGACCAACCTGGGGGTGGGGGATTATTTTAGCCTAGGTGAGAAGAAAGAAGATTATGACAAAAGAAAGGAGGGAAAATAGAGAGGGAAGGAGAGTGTCCACCTCAGCTTCTGGGAAGCAGATCTTAATAAGCTTGAAGAGGGAATGGAAATGAAACCTGGAGTAGGGAAAGAAAACTGTGCTGTTAGATAACACACCACAGTAAAGATGGGAGGGACTTACAGGTTTAGTTGCAAATGTTAAACAAAGGGTTCATTTCATAGAATTGAAAATATTTGAGCTTTTATAAAATATATTTTGCCACATTATTAACTAAACATAAATTACCTGGCTTTGCTAAAAAGGCCCAAATAATTCATGTGTTTTACATTCAGTCTTCGTGCTTGTATTTGCCAAAGGCCATTTCCTCACTACAATGTTACAGTGCTAGTATTCCACTTTCAACATCCTATGGAATCCTGAGGTTTGCAATTTAGGGACAGACATTTAGAATTCTCAATCAAAGAGCTCTTTGGCCTCAGTAAACCCCAGAATTCCACAGGATGTTGAAAGTGGAATAATAGCACTATAACGGCATAGGGCAGAAAGGCCCTAAGATTTTGGTGTGTTGTATTTTATTCTATTATCTAGTATGTATGTATGTATGTATGTATGTATGTATGTATTTAGCCATTATTCCTCCAATAGCTCATAAAAAACACATACACAGAGGGGAGCTCATTTTTAAAATTGTTCCAGGCCTCCAATCTCCTGGAAACAGCTGTGGATTATCTCTAATTTGTGCTCTATAACACTGTTAATAAATGTGTGCCCGTATCTTTCAATTTCTCAATTGAAAACTTGAGTGTCAGATTCAGATAATTCCTCCACAACACCTCAAAATGTTCAAATACTGGGAAAAAACTGTGCCAGTTTCTTGTTGGTCTGTTATTCCTGCATGGAGCCCTGCACAGAATGATTGTTGAGAAGTCTGTTTTCAGCTAGGTAGTAAATAACATAAATATCTTTTCCATCCCTACATTGGATGCAAATCATTGGGTTGGATCCAGACATATTCATACTTAGAACACACTCGTCAAAATCCATGGGACTTGTTTGCATTATTGGGTGCCTTCAAGTCTTACTCTACTTATGGGTTTTCCTGGCAGGATTTGTTCAGAAGAGATAAGTGATTGCCTTCCTCTGAAGCTGAGAGTCCAAGGTCACCAGGGATGAACAAGGGTTTGAACTCTGGTCTCTCAGAGTCATAGTCTAACATTCACTACTATCCTAATTGATTTCAAGGTATCCGCTGTATGTATGCCTCAGCTTAGATCTAAGCTTTTTTATTAAGTGAACAAATTACCTCCTTCTTTCTGCCTAGTTAATTTTCGTCGGATGTTACAAATGGTCAAGTTTAAATGGCAGGTAAAAAAGACAGTTTGCTTGTTTGACAGAAAAGTATGATGGACTCTGGGAAGTCAGGGTCACCTTTAAGTTAGATAAGAATTTTAGCAAACCTCCTTATGAGGTGTAATGTCCACCCCAACCCATCCCTAGCAAACCCCAGCAGGTGCAACAGAACCAGCTTCCTATGCACTACTTTTTTGGAGCACACAATGGAGTAGAGCATCACTAATTAATCTCTTCCAATGCTTGATTGCAAAAGCAAGCCATGGCATTTATACTGATGCCTACACATCCTCCTCTTATGATGAGCATTGCCAAGTACTCATCTTTTTTCATTGCTCCTTATTTTCTGAGGAGTGGCATGGGAAACCTTATGAATCATCTTGATTGCTCTTATATTTCATCAAGCTGTATCTGAGATCTTGTCATTTCCATCAGATCTTTTGCATATTTTTTGTTTATGTATGTATAGTTCAACTATGCATATGGGAACAGTTTAACAAAATTGCATCCTTCATGGCTGAATATTAAAGTTTGCAAACCGGAATCCTCTATTACAGTGTATGTTACCTAACTTTACATAGGCTTAGTTACATAGCAGAAGTGATAAGGAACCCGGTTAGTGAATTCCAAAGATGCATAATGGATCACCAGTTAAGTCTGCCCCAATGTACATTCACACTCTCTAGCCAGTGTCCCAAAGCACATTGAGGCCAATGTACAACAGGACTGATGTGCACTGACCCAAATGCACATTGGTCACTTTGCTGGCCCCTCTACATAGTAACATAACAGCAGCCCTTTTTTGGATATGGACGTTACAGAACTGTCCAGTTCTAATTCCTACAGGTGTAAGTCCACTTAAAGAGATGTAACTCTCCAATAGGATACCAGCCTTTATCCTTCACTTGGTGGTAAAAGTCCCTGAACTCAGCAAGACTCATGTCTAGATAAGCAGGCCTAAGACAGGTTTTGGGAACAAATATAACCCCAATGGTGAAATCCAGCTTCCCAATAAGATGTTTTCTTTCTGCTTATCCTCTTCTGTGACTTATTGTTCATGAATTTTACTGAAGAAATCTCATGAAAAAGTTATTATTTTTAAAAATGGAATGTGCAACATACCTCAGCATCTCTCATCCAGAGGTACCTTAACATTCTCAAGAACATTGCCCACACTGAACTAAACACAGGACTTTCGAGATGGGAGACTGTTTTGCAATGAGAAAGAGGTCTGATACCCATTCCTGTTAATACTTCAGAGAAAAAGTGATGGATGCAGATGAGAATGCCCTTAAGATAACAAACCCCACTTTGACACTGAAGTTCCTCATCCACATTTTAGATTCAAAATTTAGCAAGAAAGTTGGAAATTCAGTGGTGTTTGTAGGATTGTTTTTAATTAACAGTTTCCAGATTGACTCAGTGAATGCATTAAGTTGGTGCTAAGCTCCATAAATACAAGTCATAAATGCAAATACAAGTACATTACAAACAGTCTCTTCCTCATAGTGTCAAATGTTATTTGTTAGTGTTAACAACTGCATGTCCTGGACTGTTAACTACCAACTGCAACTGCACATCCCCTGCCAAATACTGACTGCTGCATGTCAAGTACTGTCAAAGATGATTGCTGCTGCAAAAGCAACTGATGTCAAAGACATCACGCTGGCTGTCAAATATTCAGAAGATATTCACAAGATATTCACCAACAAATTTTACAGAAAATTCTACACTTTACTAGTGGGGAGCTTAAGAGCTAGCAGGACCAGGAACAAAAGCAAAAGCAGGGTCCCTTGTCTACTCATCACTGCACCCCCAAGAGTGCCAACTACTTTTTAAAGAAGAAGAAGAAGAAGAAGAAAAAGAAGTAGATGATGATATGATGATGATGATGATGACGACGACGACGACGACGACGAGATGATGATGATGATGATGGTTGTTCTTCAATGTTGATATCACATTCCCATGAACATGTGCATGCTCATGCGCACACCTCTACCTCCTTGTCCCAAAAAGTAGGAGGAAGGGAAGATGGTGGCAGAAGCAGCCCTGCTTATGTGCTTCCAAGAGCGAAGGAGGACAACACAGAGCCCAGCTATTGTTTCAATAGTGCCAAAGCAGAGGTGATTTCCCCAGTCTTCCTTTCCCATAGTACCTTTGCTTCAGGAGCCAGTCCCAACAATAGCTAGGCTTATATTGACCCTACCTCCTCCGATTTTGGTGGCATGCTGAAGCTGCTGCTGCTGTGGCTACCATAGAATCATAGAATAATAGAGTTGGAAGACACCCCAGGGACCATCTAGTCCAACCCCCTGCTATGCAGAAACACACATCAAAAGCACTCCCAACAGATGGCCATCCACCTTCTGTTTAAAAACTTGCAAAGAAGGAGACTCCACCACACTCCAAGGCAGCATATTCCACTGCCAGACAGCTCTGACTATCGGGAAGTTCTTCCTGAGGATCAGGTGGAATCTCTTTTCCTGTAGTTTGATGTACCATGTTTCACCTTTTCCCCCTTCCTCATTCCTTGGCAAGGGAGGGAGGAGGCAATCTAAAGCAGCTCTGATTGGCTGGCTGCCCAGAAGCCTTGCCTTCCCAAGACCAGTCTAGCTCCACTTCTGCTAAACATAAAGCAAAATATAAAGCAGCTCTTAAATAACCCCAAATCACACGTTGTAATATACTGAGACTATCATCGTGTTCCATAATATGGAACTATATGGTATTTTCGATACATAACAAAAAGGTTTAGGGTTATCACCTATGAGTAGTCACAACTAGAACAGACCAATTGAATCAATGGAAGTTACATAATTGTTGATTTAACTAGTCACATTAATTCAATTGAGCTACTCTTGTGGAATTACCAAGTGGATTTAACACAGTAGTCCATTTACTTAGCAGTAAGTCCAATAGAACTCAGTGGGGTTTACTTCTGAGTAGGGTAGTATCCTCTATAGAGGATTGCAGGGTTAACTGCTGATTGATATGATTTGTTCAAAATAACCATCAATGAAACTATATCTGCCAGATGCTGTACAAAACATTACACCCAATTTTTAAAAATCCAGAAGAAGAATGATCTATACTCAAACCATATTTAAAGTACAAAGACTAATCTTCAACCACTCTTCATAGAGAACAGTCACTCAAAAGCTCAGCCTCCTAATAAGAAAATCTTTATCCATGTTCAGCTTTACAGATATTTAATTGACATTCCCAGTGCAGAGCAAATGAGCATAAAAGATGAAAATTAAAAGACCCTAGTAATCTAGTAGCATGGAGAGGGATCATTACTCTCTGATGCTGAGCTGGAAAATTATTATATTTTTACATTTATTGACAATGACTTTTCTTCTTTGGCAGAAAGCCATTTTGACATTCTTAACAAAATCATCTTGACAACTCTGTTGCAGAAGAAGAAAAAAACCAAAATGATAATTTCCCTCTGATTTATAAAACCACCAACTGGAAAAAGATAATTTAGCAACGCCTTGCATTTAACTCTGTCACATAACTTCCAATGATTGTGCTAGTACATTTTAATATTCTTTCCTGTAACAGTGGTGAGACTGGAGCTGTGAAAACCACAGAGTTTATTTAGACATAAAACATGCAAGATGTGCTTTTGTACTATGCATATTCATTCAGTTTCTCAGCCACTGAACCTGTCTTTTAAAGACGAAATCAACAAGAAGTCATGGCGGCAATCAATTTTAATGCAATATTAGAAATCTAAAATTCACATTCCTAGTTCAAAGCCTTTGTTACTCAAGTGTGTGTTTCCTTTTCCTATTAGTATGGGAAGGTACACACATACAATTTTTTTTTTTTTAAGATCACAAAGTGTAGTTAGATAGAGGAAAAATATTGCCTTTCTAGTGTGTGAAAGTGGCTTAGAGATGTAAATCTTTGCAAATTTCATTCTTGAAGGCAAGAATGAATTAATTTACCATCTTTCTCCTCACTTTGAGAAAGTCATCAAATATTGCTGAAAATGGCATTTTCTCTGCAAAAACAGTTTCCTATGCTTATTCTCTGCACAGGAAACAACACTTCTGAAAAATGTTGTTTTGTGTGATGAAAATGCCACCCCTCTCCAAAAAAAAACCCCACATGCATTTTTGGGGCATAGAGTAAGTCACAAAACACAGTCTTCAAAAACTGTGCTAGTTTTGATGACTTTCTCTAATCTGGAGGCCACAAATTGTATGCGCTGAGTTACAATGCTCACAATGACTACTGTCCTACCTCCATCCAGAACTTGGAAAAGTTGCATTTGGGGGGGGGGCAGGGAATCTATCAGAATCCCTCAGCTACACCTTTCCAAGGTTTGCCTCCACAATACAATGAAGGAGAACTTGGGAAATGTAAGCAATTTGAAATTTATAAGGAGCTGTTGTTGTGCAACCAACAGGTGTCTGTGTTGATGAGGACGCCTCTTCCAGTTTCCCACTTTTCTCCATGAAGAACAACTGAGGCATTCAAGTGGTCTTCTACCACTATCTGCAATGAGAGGTTCTGTATGAATAATTAGCTCTCAAATGCCACAAGGGAAAAAATAAATAAAATTCAATATGCATTGATTCATATTAGGGATTTTGCCCTAAAACAGTGGTTCTCAACCTGGGGGTGGGGACCCCTTTGGGGTGTCGAACGACCATTTCACAGGGGTCGCCGCTCCTCAATTCTGCCCCCCTTTTAAAAGAAGGTGGCCTCACAGCCAATGGGAGCAGTGCTTCTGAGACCCCTGCGCTGGGGTTCAAACTGCAAACCCCAGGATTCCATAGGATGGTGAAAGTGGAATAATAGTGCTATAACAGTCTAGTGCAGAAATAGCCAGGATGACTTTCTCCTCTCGCTTTTGTTGTGCGTGGACCCTTGGCGCTTGCCACATGCACGTGTTGTGTTCTTCGCCCTGACTGTCTTGCATTCCTTGCTTTTTGTATGTTCAGCGTCCGCACTCCCTTTAAGGGAGGGAGGAAGGGAGGGAGTGAAACAAAACGCGTCTGCTTATGCCGCCGCCATCTTTCCTCTCTCCTTGTCCTTTCCTCCCTGCGCCTCATGTAAAATGTGGGCTGTTTCGGCATTGCCTTTGGGAGTGACTGGCTTTTTGAACTGTGAAAACCCAACATTCAGAACTAGAACTACTGCCTTAATTCTGGCATTGATGGATGCTCTCTGTGCTTAAAAAAGGGGGGAGGGTTACCAGTTTTTAGGCACTAGAAGTCTATCCAGAGCAGTGATTTAGGGCAGTGTTTCCAATCTATTTGATGTTGGAAATAACTAACTAAATAACTAACTCACTAACTAATAAATAAATAAATAAATAAATAAATAAATAAATAAAAAGAAAATTATTTTATGATTGGGGGTCACCACAATATGAGGAACTGTATTAAGGGGTCGCGGCATTAGGAAGGTTGAGAACCACTGCCCTAAAAGAATGATCAGATTATCATTTTATTGTATTTTTGCCCTTATAGTAGCAATTGAGCACACTATAAAACTACTGCTGAAGTGCAGTAAATCACAGCTAAAACAAAACAGAAACCACAGTTCATGCCAGACACTCAGCCCGTCAATATAACTGTTCAGGCTCATGAGCTGGTCTGGTTGCATGTTTTATCTTTGGCCATTTCCACACCACAATGTTACAGTACTATTATTCCACTTTCAACATCCTGTGGAATTCTGGGGTTTGTAGTTTACTGAAGCCAAAGAGCTCTCCGGCTGAGAATTCTAAATGCCCCTCCCTAAACCACAAACCCCAGGATCCATAGGATGTTGAAAGTGGAATAATAGCACTATAACAGTGCAATGCAGAAATGGCCTTTGTCTAATCTCACTTCCATTCTAATATAATCCTAAATACTTCTTTCTACCCCGCTGGCCTTCCTTGTTTCTATTGCTGTACTTGTAACCACATCATTGTCTTTGTTATATTATTATTCCCCCTTATGGTTACATAGCTGTTGTTTTTTAAATTTGGTTTTTGTTATTGTTACTTTTATGAAGAAGTGTGTTCCTGTGCTGTTGTGTGTGTGTGGGTGTGGGTGTGGGTATGGGGGACACACACACAACAGTATAGGAACACACTCCTTCATAAAAATAACAATAACAAAAACCAGTGAGACAGAGATACAGAGGGAGGAAAGGTGGGTGGGAAAAATTCTATGCCAGTTTTTTTCCTGGGACATATCCCAAAACATACTGGAAACAGCTGATATAAACTGCTTTTACCATTGAAAGTGTCTCTAGATAGAATACCATATCTTGCTCCAGAAAAAGCCAATACAGTACTTTCTTAAACCAGAAGAATTATTTCTGCAGTTATTTAGAAAATATAGTAAGGGGCAATAGCCACATTAAATGTGTTGCTTTTATTTCTATTTATTAGTTACACTTACATGCTGCATTTTCTCCTGTGAGTTTAAAGCAGTACATGTGGGTCCGACCTTATTCTTCCAACAGCCCTGTGGGGTAGGTGATACCACAAAACAGTAACTTCCCCACAATCACATAGTGAGTTTCCAGGTTCAGTAAAACCTAGATTTCCCAAGTCATAGATCATTACTTTAATCATACGACAACACAAAGTTTGGTCATTACAATAAATCAGGGGCAGTTTTGCCATCTCCAGAGCCAATTCTCCCCTTCCCACTTCTTCCACATTTACACAGATAATGTACAACACAATTGACCCTTTTTCCTCCACAGAAACAATAACACATGGGAACACATCTTGTTCTAAAAGAGAACTGAGCTTCCAGATGTGCAGCTCTCCTCATTTTAGCTCAGATATGCTGGAATTTTAACTGCTGGACCACTGAAGGTCAGAGCTGCAGAAGGAACAGCAGGGCCATGGGGCTACTTACATGAGCAGGGGGCAACATGAGGCCTAAATTCTACATGTTGCCCACCTCCTGTAGTAAAGCCATGTTTAAGAGAAGAAATATATATCATATAGAATATACTTCTTTTGCCCAAGTGGGACAACAGTATGGGGAAGCAGAGGTTGCTTCGCCCCTGCTCCTTTGTGGACCACCTCACAGAAATCCAATATACCTCTTTTCTTCTGTAGATCCTCTCAAAATAGCAACCAGGAGTGATGTTATATCACTTCCTGCACCATTTTGAGAGTGATACAGGAGAAAAGGACTATTTGGGGCTAACAGAAGTTCTGGAGTCATGTGTAGGTTGGTGGGATGTTGTGTATCTTTTCAGGCATTTGGGGGATTTTTGTGTGTGATTCTCAGGCAAACATTGCCTTAAAAATCACACTTTTTAAAAAACAAATGGGAGTTGATGCACTTCAGGGGCTGCTGACTTGTGATCAGTGGGTCTCACTCTGCTGACCCCATTTACTGTATTTGCTGGCATATAAGACTCACTTTTCCCCCAAAAATATACTGTTTGAAAATGGGATGCGTCTTATAGCTGGTGTGTCTTGTATGCCAACAAATAGTATTTAACAGTGTATAAATGGCATGCATCTTATACACGGGTGCATCTTGCATACCAGCAAATACAGTAACCTTTTTTTTTTCTTTTTATCATAATCTTTCAATGTGCATTTGTTTATCTAGCATCTACTCTTCTTGAGAGCTGTCATCCCCTTTCTTATTTAAATATACTCTGAAATAATAACTTCTTAATAGCTATCCAATTATACCCGCATTTATTCCCCCCACCCCCATTACTGTGGAGCTGGCTTTGCTATGAGTCACCTGGGTTCATTTAACAGAGTCAACAGCAACTGGCTTCATGTCATAAAACACTGAGTGAGTGATATTATGCAGGCCCTTTTTTTGCACCAAGGCTATCTGCCACATCATATCCTCCCTGCTCGGAATGACTAGGCAGCCTTCTGTTCTAAGAGAGAGGGGAAAAGAAATATTAAGAGAAAGAAATCGGGTTGCTAATTCTGCAGTGCACACTAACTAGAAGGAACAGGTGCGGTCGAGTAACTAAAGCAGTGGGCACCAAAATATATACTAAGAGTTGTTAATGTTGTACCTGTGCTTCCTTCTTTAAAATTCTTTGATTCTAAATTGTTTTCAAAATTCAACACCACTTGCCTGTTTGTTTTATCTTTTACTCCCATTTTTGTAGACTTCCAGTATTGACTCTAAGCTGTGAGTTCTCATGCAAAAAGATTTTGAGATATCTGAATAGCCTGATAATTTGAAATAATATACATCCAGAAAAGGTTTGTACAATTCCAAGGAGAATAGAATTGGTTTCCAGTTTAAGACACAGAATTCTGTTGCAGCTTTCCACTGGCAGAAATGTTGTCAAGTGAACAATTAGACCTTCTCCCTCTCCTCCACCTCCTTCTTCATCATTATATCCTACCTTTTTCTCTGGTTTAGCAGTCAAGGTGGCTTACAACAGTTACAAAAACAGCTAAAAATTCACCTCATGTAAAATTTTAAAATGCAGTTAAACTATCAATAAAAGTAAAACTAGTGAGAAACATAGCCCTTTTCCTCACAACAATGGCAGCCTGGCATGGGAACGTGAGAGGAGTGGGACCATGATGACATTTCCACGTCATTGTGGTCCCATCCTTCTCAGGTCACCAGCTGATGCGATTGCGTGGTAAATCATTGACGGATTTTCTCCATCAATGCCCCCTAATCACGTGATGCTTCTGTGATTAACTGCCATGCAGAAGCGCCAGAAGTGTGATGGAGGCACAGCATGGGAAAGAGCCTGGCTGCACTGCAAAAGAAAGAGGAGTTTCCCTCATGCTCTCTTCTGCAGGGAGACGGTCCAGTGTGGAGGAGAGCATTCCAGTCATTCTCCTTTCCTGCCAAAGGCACTGCTGGAATCAGAACTAGAGGACAACAGGATAAGGTAAGGTGTGGAAAAGGCCATAACCATTAATAAGAAAACAACGGGCAATACAACACATAACTCAGGGTCTATCCTCCCTGAACCTTCAAACAAAAAGGCTGTACCTACATGAGGAAAGGTAGCAAAAAGAACAACTGTCCAATCTCTTTAGGAAGGGAATTCCAGAGCTGAGGAGAAGCCACAGAGAAGGCCTTCTCCTGTGTTCCCATCAGATATACTTGTGAAGGGTGGTGGAACAAAAGATCTCAGAACATAGACAGGGTCATAAGAATGTTCTTTCTCAGAAATTTATTTATTTTTTTATTAAGATATGTCTTGGGCTTTATCATGAGATCTCAGGGCAGTGTATAATTAGAATCGATTTAAACAGTTGAGAATAATATAAAATTTAAAACAACAGAATTAATTTAAACTGACTTTTTAAAAGTGTTAACCAATTTGACAAGTTAAAACCAGCTAAGTGAATACAGTACACATGTGTCTTTAGTAAAGAACACTGAGGCCTCAAAAGTTTTAATGAAAAGCCATGTTTTTGCCTGGTGATGGAACAAAGCCAAACTAGTGCCAACTGGGCCTCCAAGGGGAGAACATTCTCCAAGTGAGGTGATACAGGAAAGAAGGCCCTCTTCCAATGTCTCCCACAATGCATTGTTCCAAAATGTGGGAAACAACTACTCAGAGTTGTACAAACTTTGTGATGTAGATGTGCAGGACTATCTCAGCAGTTCAGCAACTGTGGCCCTTAGTAATGGATGGGGAGCTGGATCAGTGCCTAACATGAAGCTGCATGGCCGTGCTGACCATTGTGCCATTGGTTGTACAAGTGCACAATTCAGGACTACAAGATATCTACATTTTTGTAATTTTACACTATGCAGCCAGGGAATAGGATCTTGACCTACATTTGCAACAAAGTGTACACTATAAAAAAAATGCACATCAGATTTAATTTAAAAGCCAGTTTTGGATACTGGCACTCTCATTGCTGAAATATGTTGAATTCAAAGTTTGATATCAATATTTATGATACAAAATGATCTGGACAACTACTTTTGGTGCAAGAGTAGGGAGACTCTTTTAACATGTTTCTGTTTGCTTGTTTTTATAGTAGCCCAGCCAAAGTGTCCAAGACAAACCAACCAAATAGAAAAAAAAAGTACCTGTATTTAAAGAAACAATAAGATTCATGTAATATTTTATAGGTCATTGATCTTCACCTGGTAACTTAGGTGACACAACTTGGTTATCTTCAGGCAGCAGTTATTTTTGTTTGGTTAGGAGAAGATAAGGAAAAGTAAAGGAGAAGATGGTAAAGATGTGATAGAGGAGAGAGCGAATGAACACATTTTTAAAAAATAAAAGTGACCGATCAACGGTAAGCCCATAAGTAAAATAAAGGAATAAATGTTGGAAAGACAAATAGTGAGATATGACTAATTTCTGGAAATGATGTTTTTTTTTTCAACAGTGGTAGATGGTGGCTTCTATGGCACTCAGTTTAGTCTGAATTTTGAAGCAGCTAACCAAGGTGCTGAACCTGCGTAGGCAAACAGGATTTACTTCTTTGGACAGCTTGTTTAAACTCTGGACTAAAACACAAAGCAGATTCACCTACCCCATTGACTTGAAGCTGCCTACTGTCAAGGTTCTTCAGTATGAAGAAAGTTTGTTTCAGAAAGTATGTTTGATATGTAGGAGATTATGCCTATGTATGTAACCAATGAAACTCTAGCCAACAAGTACCATTTTTTTGGTACTTTTTTTATTCTGCTCAACACAAAATCAAAACACTATAGGAGTTTAATGAGGAAAATCATTACAGAGAAAGAGTATATGCATTAAACTTGTTCTTGATAATCATCCCTAACCTTTCTTTTTGCCACTCTGATATGGCATGAGGACAGGCCACCACACTACTCTGAATGAGGAATGGAAAGAATATTTGAAAAATGGTTGAAAAACAAGGTTCTTGAGTGTCAGAAAATACTGACTAGGAGAATCCTAGATGGGTGAGATTCCTGGCATTTTGGGTGCAGAAAAAGACAACTGTGGTTTTTTGCACAGAAAATGGCATTGTGTTGTGCAGAAAAAAAGCATTTTCTGAGCAGAGAACAAGATTTCTGTACAGAAAATAACTGTTACATCTGGAAAAACCTTTAGCTGTAGTATGGTAAAACTTGCCAAATGTGCTCCAAATGAAAGAGCTTTACATTTGTTGGGGGAAGAAACCTCAAAGAGTTAAGTCTTAGTCCATTACCTCCCTCTTGTTTAAGATTCCCCTGTTGTAGCTAAATTTGGAATTTTTAAGTCAAGTCAGGGGTAGCCATATTGGCCATGCAGCAAAATACAACTATCAGTTTTTCTCAATGTAACAGTACAGAGACTTCTTGAGAAATTAAATGTTTCCTGCCTAAGAAAGGGACAATTAGGCTTACACTGGACAGAGACTGCCTAGATCTCAATGGAAGTTACTTTGCTGCTGATAATGGAGTTGACATTTTATTGCCTATCTTATACTGCCCTTTATCCCTGTTCCCCACATATGGCAAACAAAGGGAGTTGCCTCTGCCTGCATTGATATTCCTCTAGAACAGTGGTTCTCAACCTGGGGGTCGGGACCCCTTTGGGGGCCGAACGACCATTTCACAGGGGTCGCCATTCCTCAATCCTGCCCCCCCTTTTAAAAAAAGGTGGCCTCACAGCCAATGGGAGCAGTGCTTCTGAGACCCCTGCGCTGGGGTTCAAACTGCAAACCCCAGGATTCCATAGGATGGTGAAAGTGGAATAATAGTGCTATAACAGTCTAGTGCAGAAATAGCCAGGATGACTTTCTCCTCTCGCTTTTGTTGTGCGTGGACCCTTGGTGCTTGCCACATGCACGTGTTGTGTTCTTCGCCCTGACTGTCTTGCATTCCTCACTTTTTGTATGTTCAGCGTCCGCACTCCCTTTAAGGGAGGGAGGAAGGGAGGGAGTGAAACAAAACGCGTCTGCTTATGCTGCCGCCATCTTTCCTCTCTCCCTGTCCTTTCCTCCCTGCGCTCGTGTAAAATGTGGGCTGTTTCGGCATTGCCTTTGGGAGTGACTGGCTTTTTGAACTGTGGAAACCCAACATTCAGAACTAGAACTACTGCCTTAATTCTGGCACTGATGGACACTTTCTGCACTTAAAAAAAAGGGGGGAGGGTTACCAGTTTTTAGGCATTAGAAGTCTATCCAGAGCAGTGATTTAGGGCAGTGTTTCCAATCTATTTGATGTTGGAAATAACTAACTAACTAACTAACTAACTAAATAATAAATAATTAAATAAATAAATAATAATGAAAATGATTTTATGGTTGGGGGTCACCACAACATGAGGAACTGTATTAAGGGATCGCGGCATTAGGAAGGTTGAGAACCACTGCTCTAGAACATCTTAACTAACAACATTTGAGACAAAATGTAAGCCTGCAACTGTAACATTATCATTTTTCTCTGCCTGTATGATTTTTAGCATCTTTGCCTTATGAAGAAGCCAGAGAAGCTTTGAAAGTTTGAATGATGTATTTTGGCCCAATAAAGGTATCACTCTTTTGTGCATTTTGGAATTTATTGTATTTTGCTTCATGGCAACACAGCTACCCCAAATACACTTATATTCATTTTCTCTACTCATTAAAGTGAGTTTGTGTACCTTTTTTTTAAAGATATGGGTCTAATTTCCAACTTTTTCCCAATACAGGAAAACAAATCCAGCTTAAAAACATACATTGGTCCTGATATTTAAAATTTTGCATGCTAACCTCCTTCAGTATCTCGCAGCTCAACTTGTGTGGTAAGTTCCATCCAGGAATTTGAGGTCTACAGGCAAAGGATTATTGTCTGTTCCACCAATGTGCAAACCTCTGTCAAGGCTGTGAGCCTTTCAAGATCACTCTGCATTTGTGGAACAGTCTTTCTTTGGATCTCCTGCTGGAAAAGGATCTCACCCGTTTCTGTAAACAGTTGAAGACCTTCCACTTTGACTCACTATCTTAAGCCACTGAGTTGTGTTTAAGGTACTGAGATGAGTAGTGGCTGGAGGGGTTTTGAGGATTTCATTCACAAGACCCCTGTGAAAGTGGAAAAAGTGTGAATAACTCTAGGCCTTCCCAAACCATATTTAACACACAAAAAAGTATGATCACCATATTCAACCCAATGTAGATTCCTTTGAGGCATCAGGGTTCCTTTAGAAGGCAGAAGTGGGTGGCTGTTGGGGCTTACTGCCACTCCCACTGGTGCCCCACACCACTTTTAATATGGACTTACTAGTCTTGTTCACAGTTTCTCAGGCTATTTCTGCACTAGACTGTTATAGCACTATTATTCCACTTGCAATATCCTATGGAATCCTGGGGTATGCAGTTGTGAAACATAAAAGGGCGTCTCCAGAGTTCATCTTTTGAATTAATGAAGCTTATCCATATGTTGACTTACCATTTAACAATTTATTTCAGGTGTCTGTTCTAAGCTGGGACAAGCCAACATGATTTCAGCAATGCATTTTTGTTGTGTACATTTATTTATATAAAACTTTAAAAGAAGAAAGAAAAGACAATCAGATGCCACACTTTCCTCCTAATAGCGGGAAAGTGAAATATCATGCAGGCCTCTTCAGTAATAGCCTAGCAGATAAAAAAAAAAAAAAACAGAATAAATTAATTTTTAAAATTCAGTAAATGCCTTCCTAGTCAGGAAGCACAAAGTCTAACATTGAGGGATCAATAACCTTTCTGCTGTTAAAGTCCAGCATCCTATTTGTACTGCTACTCTGGCTGTTAAAAGGGCAAAGCTAACGATCAACTGACCCATTTTCCAGAACACGGGGTTCCATTACAACTACACTTAATGACCCATTTATTATTTCAATTGCCTTTCCAATTTAGGGCCTTTCCGCAAGATAGTGTCCTTCCGGCATGGAGACTCGAGAGAAGCAGGACTGCAACAACACTTCTGCAGGACGTCATTGTGGTCCTGCCCTTCTTGCACTGCTAGTTGGTGTAATCGCGGGGTATATCATTGAAAGAAAAACTCCATCAATGACCCCCGATTGCACAAGCCTGCCGCCACAGCTGGCCATGAAGAAGGGCCAGAAGCACAATCACATGCTTTCTTCCCCACTGCAGCATGGGAAGAAGACTGACTGCAGTGCAGAAGGAAGGGGTGTGTCCCTCACACTCCCTTCTGCAGGCAGCCAGCTGGGTGCAGAGGTTAGCACTGGAGACATGCTCCCATCCCGGCAGAGATGCAGCTGGGATCACGACAGGACGATGCATCATCCTGCAGAAAGGGCAAATTGGCTTACACAATGGGTTCTTATGAAAATATGATTATTTATTTATTTATTTATTTTTACACAGGAAAAACCCAGTTTAGAGCTAAATCCAAACTAGTGCCTAACCATTAGTGCAATGGGGCTTTCTCCACCTTCCTTCCTCATGGGAACCACTCCAGAACCTGCTACAGTGTGTTTGCCTTGCCCTCCAGAAAAATGTTTTTGAGAATGGTGAGAAGACACTGCAGAGCAAAGGAGGATCAATAGTATCAGCAGAACCTGGCTAGAAAAAAGTAAAATTTTTACCTTTTTCACTTTCAAACACTAAAAATAAGCAAAAGCTTTTCTCCTTATGTTTTTTGAACTAAAGGCACCGTTTCCCTCGCAAAAGCATTGTTTTGCAATGAAAGCAAGTTTTTCTGAACAAATTTTTAACAAAAAAAAAAAGAGGTGAAAACTCATTGAAAGATGCACAAAAACTCCTGTAATCTCACCTAGGGAGAGAAAACTTTTGAAATTATCCTTTCTTGCATGAAATAACAAAGCAAGCAAGGATTTACATCCTTACAAGGGTACAGGCAGCAGATCAAGATTTTTAAAAACAGGCTCAACCATATTCATACACCTTTCTATTGTAATGCACAACCCATCACAACCCAGAAACACAAACCAAAGAAACAAAGTAGTGAAACTACTGCCATGGATCATTACAGCATTGCCAGAGTGAAAAGTAGTGAGGGCTCCTGTACTTTTAATGATAGAAGAGGGAATTTCAACAGTTTTATCTTGTTATGTGGCTGCGTGATTTGCAACACCTTCTGAAAGATACAGGAGCCCTCTCCAGTTTTTAAGCTGGCATCTCTATCATCCCAAACTAAAACGGATGCACCAGGCTAGATATGGTGGATGGTCTGGCCAGAGGAATAGATAGATGCAGTTCTCCTACCTGCAATTATTAGTGTGCTTGCTCTTTGGTGGTACTAACCAGCTTCAAACTCTAAAAGTACCAGCTTAGAACAGTGGAACTGGCTGTCAGGCAGAATTAAATATTGCTTTGGATTTAATTATTCTAGGAATACTGGGACTTCCAATTTGAAGGTGTGGATAGTTTGGTAGAAAAGTGTTTACATAAGTCCCCTCCAGGAGTATAGCTACTGAATTCCCGCATCAGGAATTTTCCTTTAGTGCCTTAATTTCTACCATTCCAGAGCATTAGACATTGAAAATTACTCACACCTAGAACTCACATGTTTGCTATGGCCATTTCCTCACTAGCCTGTTCTAGCGCGATGATTCCACTTTCAACCTCCTCTGGAATCCTGGGGTTTGCAGTTTCGGGAGGGGCCGAGCGGCCCCTCCCGAAACTGCAAACCCCAGGATTCCAGAGGAGGTTGAAAGTGGAATCATCGCGCTAGAACAGGCTAGTGCGGAAATGGCCTATGTTTGCATTCCCTGCATGTTTTTCCCTGTCCCTTTTCTTTGAATGCCTAAACTGTAAATTCTTGCTAGGGAGAACATCCTCATTTTGGCCCTCCAGTGGCCATACCTCTGACCTCTCCCAAAAATAAGCAGCTGCACCATCCATGAGAGGTCCCACAAAGAGCCTATAAATGCTATGTGCTCATCCAAATGCACATGTAGTGATCACATTTTGGTGATTTGGTAAGACACAGAGATTGACATCACAGTGCTGGAAGGGAAAAAAACTCGCAAATCAGAACCCATTATGTTCTGGTGGGCTAGAGCAGCTCTCCAGATCATTCTTCTCTGCCGGTTTAAAGGGGCTAATTCAAGCAAGAGATTGGTTCTTTTCCTTTATTCCCCACACCCTATCCTCTCTTAGTCCCCAAGAGCTAGGGAAGATAAAGTTTAGAAAAAGCAGTTATTAGAAGAAATGATTATACTATTTAACAAGAAAGACATTTTGTCAAGAGAAGGGCTGTGTGCTAGAGGATTCAAGCCGCCAGTTAAAAATATATTGTTCTTTTGTTTTTTAAAGGAGTAGATAAGAGCTCTTTCAGACGGCTAATAATCATATTTTACATTCAAAAGGAACAACCCACTTGTCTTCTGACAGCTAGGCTAACCAGTTACAAAAATTTGAAAGCACTATTTGTTCACTTTAATATTTCAGTAGTTGTTTAATTATTAATTTACTGACCATATCTTGACTCCTTTTATTACAAGATTTAAATTCTGGGATCACATTCCTAGAAACTTAAATTTTCTTGAATTTGAAATTATCATTCAGTCAGCAAGAATGGTTGTTGTAGGTTGGGGATTTCCAGGATATCTCTGTGGGTATGGAAGCCAGAGTAAAGAAACCAGTCCTAACACTGCATCAGGATGGAGGATGCCCCTATTCTTAGAGGCAATAGCCACAATCTTGACATTTTGTGCTGGTGTGATGGCCTGGTATACCAGTGTAAGAAACTTCTGTAGCCATGCAGATGGAGCACAGGAAAAACCTGTGTCACACGCTCCTGATCAGTTCAGCAGCCAGGAAGGCAACTTTCATTCTTGACAGAGATGATCTTCCTACATGTCCCCTCTTACTGATGCAGCATCCACAAACCATTTTAGCCTTGCTGCTGTTCCATCACCTATGCTGCTTCCACCACCTATTTGGTATACTTTGCTTCAGGCATGACATCACACATTGACCACAAAAGTTTTACAAACAAGGCCTGGGCACAGCCTCCTAATTTGGCTCAGATCACAACTCAAGCAAATTGGATTTCTGGGCCTGTTCAGGATGTAACAATCCATATCTAACCATCTGATCCAAATCCCAAATCCCAAATTATATGTAGGCATCCAGATCACTAGCACTCCCCTATGGACTTGCATTATGACACCAAAAATCACTATAATGATTCCCCACCACCACCACATATCTGCCTAAAATTGAGAGATGCAGTATACCTTAGAAAGGGGATTAGCTCAATCCTATTTCATATAGGGAAATCCAGAGATTTTTGTTCTTGATTCCTACAATATTTTGCTTGTTCTCCCACCCTCCACCACCAAAAAAAAAAGTTAATTTTTAAAAAGGTATTGTTGACTATAACTATTTTTGCACTGCTTTTGTCCTGGCTCTGTCCGTCTAGAAGATCTATTAACTAAGGTCATTTCCGCACTACACTGTTACAGCATTATTATTTCATTATACTTTCAATATTATTTCATTATACTTTCAACATCCTATGGAATCCTAGGGTTTGCAGTTTAAGGAAGGGCCTTTAGAATTCTCAGCCAGAGAGCTCTTTGGGGTTTGTAGTTCACTAACTACAAACCCCAGAATTCCAAGGATGTTGAAAGTGGAATAATAGCACTATAACAGTGTAGTGCAGAAATGGCACAACAAAGTTTAATTAAGTGATATGTTAGTGATAGTGACAATAAAGTTAACTAGAAATTAGAATGTTCAGTTTGAAAAGTAATTTGATGGTGTTGAATGTTAGAAATTAAGATAACAGTTTATTGCCACTAACACTGATAACTGAAATGTATTGAATTCTTAAATTAATTCATTATTCAGAATATTAGATATAGGCAATGGAATTTTTAGGCTATGAGATTAACAGGGATTGGCATGGAAGTTATCACTGTTGGCCCAGTAGAAGCATATCTTGGGCCCTTTTCGCATGTTATCTGTTAACACTAATGGGTTGGGGTCCTCGCACGAGAAGCCTTGGAAGGAACACTCCTGCTTCCCTGCTGCTCAGGCTCCGCAGCTCCTTCCTCTCGCGTGAGCACCCCGCCTCTTCCTTTCACAGTGCAGCCTGGGACCTTTCCCAGCCTGCACTGCCCAGGAAGCGCGACCAGCCTGGCTCCCGACACACCGCACATCAGGTAAGTGCACATGGGGCGCTGGAGCAACATGTGAGCGCACACCATTTTCGGCTTTAAACCGAAAATGAAAAGATCCATGCCCACTCTGCATCCGGCCCTTGAGTGTCACATAAATGTGAGTGCGTCATGCAGACTGCTCCTCACATTTACGCGATGCTCAAGGGGCCCTCTCGCTTCCAAAATGCCATGCAAAAAGGGCCTTGCTATTGACACCTTAAAAATATATATATATATATTTGTAGTTTTAAACTTGCACTGCCCCAACCTGCGTTTTTGTCTTTTGTGCACCAAGATGGAAGAGATGGTGAGTGTGACACAAGAGATGGTTTCTATCCCCTCCTACCTTCACCAACGTGTAATGTTCACCTAGCCTTCAAATATATTCTTTGTTAATGGTTAACATCATAAGGAATGATGTTAAATTTAACAAGGAGTGATGTCTTCATTCCAGGTAGAAGATACTGATCAACTACATTAGTAAATGGTTGCCTAGAAAGCTCAATCAGTGAATCAAGGCTGCAGAATTAAGTCCATCTAATTATATGCAGAACATTTCTCTCCACTAATTCATTGTGTCCTTTCTTAGGCCATTTCTGCACTGCACTATTATAGCGCTATTATTCCACTTTCAACATCCTGTGGAATTAGAGAGTTTGTAGTTTACTGAGGCCAAAGAGTTCTCTAGCTGAGAATTGTAAATGCCCCTCCCTAAACTGCAAATCCCAGGATTCCATAGGATGGTGAAAGCAGAATAATAGCACTGTAACAGTGTAGTGCGGAAATGGCCTCATTCTGCATTCACACCTAAAAAGCATAATCTCAAAGATTATAGAGCACACAGCTTGCTCACCCAGGACAATAGGACTTACTTCTGAGTAGGCTTTTTTTTAAAAAAGGAAATATGTATGGGCGGGCAGGTGTGGATTTGTAAGGTCTGCCTTTTGGATTCAAGCTCCAGTCTTACCAAATCCCTCAAAGTGTGTGACCCACTGGAGAAAAGTAACTTTTCTAGCCTCTGAGAAAAACTTAGGTCCTTCCACTGAAATAACAATGCAAATGCTTATGCTATTGAAATCAATTGAATTTAAGCAATCAAAAGGATTTTGCTCTAAGATCTTTCCAGTTATTCCCAAGTACTGCTTTGGGGGTTGTGTTGTTGATGATGATTTCCCTAAAATTTTAGACACAGCCCATTTTGCATTTGTTCATTTGGAAAAAAATAATAATTGTCATTTGCATTTGACAACTTCAGTTCTGCAATACATAGCACCTTTTGCTGCCAAAATAGCTCTGTTATGTTCTAGCATCATCAGTGATTTCAATATAAATCCGGGTTAGTTTGCTAAAGTAGAATTTTATTTTTAAAAAATGTGTTGTCCTTGTTCTTCCTCTTGTTTAATTCACAGTGAATGAATAGGAGAGTTGGAAAGGAGGTGGAATCACCAGTGAGGGTAGAGATAAATTTGCAGGCCTAGCATTAAGAAGCCAACTCAGGCAGAGTAGGGGGAGCCAGAGAAACACACAAGCTATGAATGGAGAGAACAGAACTACAACTTTATTAGATACAACTGAGTAGTGTTGGCATGGGAAGATGCACAGGCCCAAGTATCAGACAATTGCCTAGCATGTGATAAGCCCAGGGAGGTTATCAGTGGGATGACAGTTGAGGAAGCCATGTGCGCACACTGCCACTGTGTGATTTTCCTGACGTCTGGGAGCAAGACTAGTCCTCAACACACACACGCACACATGCACGCATGCACACACACCCCAAATATCTGTGCACTCCCAAGGTTCCTTAAGGGAATGAAAGAGTCTATAGGCTCCATTTTTCCCTATGGAAACTATCCCATGCCACATTTCCCAAGAAGTGACAAACAAAAACAGAATCTTATCAATAACATAAAACAGAGATTGCCAAGACCATAGGGTGGGAAGGTGGGAAGGCAGGAAGGCCCTTCAAGTCCAAATAACAAGAGACAGCTCTCTCTTGAGTAAGATTGACCTGTACTACAAAACCAAGCTGACCTTGCAGATTCAAGTGAAATTCAAACTGAATCAGTCCAACTACATACACTAGACAAGGTCTTTTCCATTTGGATACAACACCCAAATCCAGACACATTTCTATGGGACTTAACAGTCTCCTCCTCAAACCTCAAATTTCTACCTTGGCATCAGTACAGTATACAGAGCTCACAATCCAATTTTGAGTACTGATTTAAATCACCTAAGAACTTTTCCCCCAAAATACCCAACCAGATGTTTTGATTATTGGCACAGCAGCTTTCATTTAAAGAATGAGAATTTGGTTTCAAAAAATGAAAAAAATACTGTTTAAAATTCTGTTTAAGAAACAGTAGTAGCAACAGTAGTGGTTTCCATGGCTGTGTGAAAGTATTACCTCCAATTTCAAGTACAGTATACTTGTGAACACCAGTTGCTGAGGGACAGGAGTGGGAGGGTGCTATTGCATGGATGTCTTGTGGATCACAATGGGAACAGAATGCTAGACGGAGTTCACAAATCTCAGGCCTTGGTACTGCTGCTCTGTTACTCAGGAGGAAGGGAAGGAATTTCACGATGAGAACACTGCCTCAAAATGTTTATTTGTGTATGTGTACATATGCATCGGTGCCTATATCTTTTTTCCTCATTTGTTAAGTTTGGTAATTTTTATTTAAATGGCACACTTGGTGTGACTGTGGTTGATATTGATGTATCACAATGTAGTAGCAAACTCCCAATTAATAATTAGCCGATAACACCTGATCATAACAAAAGGGTTCTCTTTTATTTCGTTTGTGCAAGTGGGGAGTAGCTGTGCTCATGCACCCAAGACAAACCACTCCAAAGAAATGGCTGCATGCATGCAGCTATATAAGCATGAATATAGAATAAAAAATAAAGCTAGTTAATTGGCTAATCCAAATTACATCATGAATACGTTATTATGTCAACATTCAAATATTGTGCATGTCCATATGGGTGGTCCCAAATTATAATTCCATACCCCACCTTGGAGGTGTAAAAGTTAATATTAAAATGAGGTCTAATGAGCTAAAGGCATCTACAGTTCATGGCTAACTGCACTCCTCCTCCCTTCAATCTGGTTTCAACTGCTTCTTGATTACAAAGTTGCAAAGCTGACCATATTCTAGGCAACTTGCACCTGCACATCTGCCTGAGCCCTACAGACTTCCATTGTTCTCAGTATTGTTATCAACACTGGCAAGAATGAATTACAAAAACCCTCATGGCCAACTTCTCAGATCTTAGAATGTACAATAGTACATTTTTCTTTTAACTACAAGGATTAAAATAACCTCAAGGCTAGACTTTACTTAGCATATCTTTTAACATCTTGCTTTAACTGCAACTTAACAGATGTCCCCCCACAAAATCCACATTTTTATTTCACGCCATCAACACCAGGGAGTTCCCCTTCTAACGTCACCAGGGCCTGCCTCCTGCAATATCACAAGGGATTGACCTGAGGCTTCAGGTTTGGGGCCTGAAATTTCAGGGCCTGGGCAGTCCTGACTGGCCAAGCCTAACAGCTGGACTAGACAAGCCTCTGGCCCAATTAAGTCTGGTCCCTTGTGTTGGCATGCCTACAGCCCATCAAAAGATGTATTCCACGTATTTTTTCCCTTTGGTGATCCACTTTTCAGCCAATTGGCTTCAGCACTGGCTAACAACATACTTCCAGCCCAAATCTGAGATGAGGGAGAGAGAAGGAATAACATTTAAAGCCTAAATGGCTTGGGACCTTGATACTTGGAGAAGTTCCTCACATATACAGGAAGAGGAACTTCTCCAAGTATCAAGGTCCCAAGTCATTTAGGGCTTTAAATGTTATTCCTTCTCTCTCCCTCCTCTCTCTGTATGTGTGAGGACTCAAGTCTACTAGAGGGGGCCTCCTCTGCATCCCAGCAGTGAAGGCAATACCTTGTGTCCTGATTTAGGAAAAGGCATACTTTGTTGTGGAATCCTGTTTATGACATGCTTCAGTGTAGGATCTCAGAAAATATAACATATTTGTTATACAGTGAATTTCATTTGCGACCAGAATTAAGGCTATCACGCATCACATCCGTTCTCTCTTATCATCTTCACTGCCCCCCACAGATGGTTGTCTTCCTTTCTCCATACACATCTCCACAAGAAGGCAGTACAGCGCCATGGTCTTACTTTTCTTGCTCCTCTCTTCTATGTTCCTCTTCTTGCTGCTGGCAGCTTTATTCTTCTCACTGCAACTGTCACCATGTCTACTACGGTAAAAATTACCATGAAGAATGGCAGAGGAGGATTGAAATGCTGAAGAGGGTGAATATTGCAAAGAGACCCAGTGGCGGAGCTTGGAGTGTGGGGGGGTGGGGGCTATGGCATGGGGGAGGAGCTACAGTGCATGAGGTATGGCCACAGTGTGTAGAGGGGTCACAGTGTGAGGGAGTGGGGTTATAGCACGCAGGGGCATGGCAATGAGCTGGAACAACCCCCCAAAAATTGCTGCCTTCGGTGAACTGCCCACATGACCCACCCATCCCTACACGACTGAAGAGACCTTTCTTCCCCATATCATTCCTGTGAGAAAGCAGTAACATTGAATAATGCGGCGGGGGCAGAAATCATATCTTAATTTTGATTTATGTTTTTTTAAAAACCCTTTAACATAAGTAATATTGTTGTGTTGGTTCTGATCTCTGCTTACAGCTTCCTCAGCATATGCTCACACTTTGTCTTCGTCTTTCAGGTCCAAATCTAGATGGTGCATATGAATTCCTGATGAGTAAAGATCTTTAATTTGGTCCTTTTTTTCTTTATTCCTTGTTATGGGAGATACTGAAGGCACAGTAAGGAGGAAAAATGGAAGGTATCTGAAGAAACCAGAATGGTTGACTAAAGAACTCTCAGTTGAGCTAAGTGTTAAGAGAAACATGTACAGGAAATGGAAGAAGGAGGAAACCACAAAAGAAGAATTTAAGCAAGTAGCCAGGAGATGTAGGGAGGAGGTCAGAAAGGCTAAAGCACAGAATGAACTTAGGCTGGCCAGAGACATTAAAAACAATAAAAAGGGCTTTTTTAAATATGTCTGCAGCAAAAAGAAAAAGAAGGAGACAATAGGGTCTCTGTGCAGAGAAGATGGCGAATTACTAACAGGGGGAAGAGAAAAGGCAGAACTACTTAACACCTTCTTTGCCTCCGTTTTTTCCCAGAAGGATACAAGCACTCAACCTGGCGGTTGAGGAGCAGGTGAGGAAGCAGAGGAAATGAGACACATAATAGGTAGAGAGGTGGTACAGGAATACCTGGCCACACTGGATGAATTCAAGTCTCCAGAGCCAGATGAATTGCATCCTAGGATATTAAAAGAACTGGCAGGGGTCATTTCGGAACCGCTTGCTATAATCTTTGAGAAATCTTGGAGGACAGGAGAAGTTCCAGCAGACTTGAAGAGAGCAAATGTTGTCCCCATCTTCAAGAAGGGGAAAAAAAGAGGACCCAAATAATTATCGCCCAGTCAGTACCCAGAAAGATCCTGGAGCAGATCATTAAGCAGTCAGTTTCTAATCACTTAGAAAGCAACGCGGTAATCACAAGAAGTCAACATGGATTTCTCGAAAATAAGTCATGCCAGACTAATCTTATCTCTTTTTATGATAGAGTTACTAGCTTGATAGATGAATGGAATGCTGTGGATGTAGCATATCTTGATTTCAGTAAGGCCTTTGACAAAGTTCCCCATGACATTCTTGCAAAGAAGCTAGTAAAATGTGGGCTGGACAGGGCTACTGTTAGTTGGATTTGTAATTGGTTGACTGACCGAACCCAAAGGGTGATCACGAATGGCTGCTTTTCATCCTGGAGAGAAGTGACTAGTGGGGTGCCACAGGGTTCTGTCCTGGGCCCAGTGCTGTTCAATATTTTTATTAGTGACTTGGATGAAGGAATAGAGGGCATGCTCATCAAATTTGCAGATGACACCAAATTGGGAGGGGTTGCTAATATGCCAGAGGACAGGATCAAAATTCAAAATGACCAGGATAGATTGGAGAGCTGGACCAAGGCTAACAAAATGAAATTCAACAGAGAGAAGTGTAAGGTCCTACACTTAGGTAGAAAAAATGGAATATAGAAATATAGGATGAGGGACACGTGGTTGGATAGCAGTATGTGTGAAAGGAATCTAGGAGTCTTAGTAGACCACAAGCTGAACATGAGTCAGCAGTGTGATGCAGCAGCCAAGAAAGTGAATGCAATTCTCAGCTGCATCAATAGGAGTATGGTGTCTAGATCGAGGGAGGTACTGGTACCACTCTACTCTGCTTTGGTTAGACCTCATCTTGAATACAGTGTCCAGTTCTGGGCACCCCAATTCAAGAAGGACATGGTCAAGCTGGAGCAAGTCTAGAGAAGGGCGACCAAAATGGTGAGGGGCCTGGAAGCCATGCCCTATGAGGATAGACTTAGAGAGATGGGTATGTTTAGTCTGCAGAAGAGAAGGTTAAGAGGGGACATGATAGCCATGTTTAAATATTTGAAGGGATGCCATGTAGAGGAGGGAGAGGGCTTCTTTTCTGCTGCTCCAGAGACCAGGACAAGGAGCAATGGATTCAAACTGCAGAAAAGGAGATTCCACCTGAATCTCAGGAAGAACTTCCTGACAGTCAGGGCTGTCCAGCAGTGGAATATGCTGCCTCGGAGTGTAGTGGAGTCTCTTTCTTTGGAGGTTTTTAAGCAGAGGCTGGATGGCCATCTGTCAGGAGTGCTTTGATGGTGTTCCTGCATGGCAGGGGGTTGGACTGGATGACCCGTGCAGTCTCTTCCAACTCTACATTTCTATTTATTCTATGATCCTATGTGCCTTTAGGTTGATTCTCAACCCTATGATTCTCATCATAGGGTTTTCTTGGCAAGATTTATTCAGAGGAGGTTTGTCATTGTTTTACTCTTAGGCTAAGAAAGACCACCCAGTTAATTTCCATGGCAAAGACTTGAATCTTGGGCCCTTTCCACAGGACGGCATCCTCTTGGCATGGGGATGTGAGAGGAGCAAGACCAAGACAATACTTTCACAAGAGATCATGGTCCTGCCTTTCTTGCATCACCGACTGGTTGATTGCAGGATGTATCATTGATGGAAAAACCCCATTGATGACCCCCAATCACATGAGCCTTTGATCGCAGCTGGCCATGTAGAAGGGCCAGAAGCATGATCATGTGCTTCCTTCCCCACTGCAACATGGGAAGAAGGCCAGCTGCAGTGTGGAAGGAAGGGGCATGTCCCTTGTGTTCCTTTCTGCAGGCAGCCAGTTGGATGCAGAGAAGAGCACTGGGGACAAGCTCCCATTCTGGCAAAGGTGCTGCCGGATTTGATGCGCAAGAGTGTCATCCTGCGGAAAAGGCCTTGGTCTCCCAGAGTGCTGGCCCAACATTCAAACCAAGATGCCTAAACTTTTTTTTTTAAAAAAAAACAACAACATTAAAATAGTTAAAAATAATTCATCTCTAACAAATATAGAGCCACACTGCTTCTTTCAAAAAAGGATTTCCTATTCTTTATGGAACCAATTAATGTATTCACAAAGGTAGAAATGGAGTAGTTTTCATTAATTTATAAGATGAGCATTCCAGTCCCATACAGCAAAAGAAAGGCAAAACATCTTTCTAACATGTCAGGCTGCTGGGGCAATCCATTTCCTAATCCATAGTGAGACTATACAAGCCTAATGAGGAGCTATGATATAATTAGCATCACCTTCTGCTATGAAAAAATGTCTTCATCTGCTGAGATGGCCATATTTTTACCTCAGTAGGGACTCTTACTGCTTAATAATTAAAATATAAAAAGAGTATCTCAAATATAGCTGAAAAATAATTGCCTTTATGTATTAAACTAAAGGAATATCTGTGTCAAAAAACCTTCATCCATCAATAAAGTAACTATTTAAGAAGGTGGCATGTGTGAAGAACTTATCCAGGGAAGAGTTTAGCGAACACAATATCTTGCCCAGTTTTGTAGCATATTAGATACATATAACTAAGGTATTGTTCTACTATAGATTTGGTAGAGTTGTTTGGCCCCAGAGGTGAATACTGCTATCTGTGCATTTGGTGTAATTGCTGGACACACCTTTTCGCACGCAGTTTCTTTTGCAAGAGGGCCCCTTGAGCCATACGACACACTCCCATTTACACGATGCTCAAGAGCCTAAAGCGGGCTGCGCACTGATTTTTTTATTTTCAGCTCTAAGCCAAAAATACTGTGCGGTTGTGCAATGCTCCCGGGGCCCTCGCGCACTTACATGCCCTGCAGTGCATCAGGCAAGCCGGGCCGGTCGCGCTTCCTCCTCCAGTGCAGCCTACAGCTCCCAGGCTGCACTGCGGAAGGAAGGGGCGGGGCACTTGCACAACACTTGCGCAACCAGGAAGTGCTGTAGAACTCAAGCGGCAAGGAAGCGGCAGCGTTCCTGCTGAGGCTTTTCGTGCGAGATGCCCCCCCAGCTGCGCAAACGGGTAACATGCGAAAAGGGCCACAGTAAAACAGGTTAGGGGAAATTGGAGTCCTCCACATCTTATTGAATTACACTTCCCATCAACCCCAAGCAGCAGGGCCAATGCTGGTGGATCATGGGAAGTACAATCTAAAAATATCTGGAAGGCTACACATTTCAAATCCCCTTGGATAAAGTTTAGGGCTGCCATTGTACATGTATATAAAAATGTTTATGCCCATGGCCTTCAAGAAAAAGGAATGATTACTAAGAAAAGGGTCAAGAATTCTAAGATGGTTTAGAAATACAAGCTATGACATCATTACTGAATAGGGTCATTTGTGATACAAGAGGAAGGGCAGATCCCCTAGAATGGAGCATTGGCAGCTTCTGTGAGTGGAAGCAGAGGACTTCTTGCTCTACAGCACTGTACATCATAGTCTATTTTTAATTGCTCCCCCACCCCATCCTTTGTAGTGAAAAAAAGGAGAACAAAGTCTACTTTCCCCAGCCTAGATGTATACATTTAACCCACTGCTTCCTGTTGTGTTTGCAATGTCAAGTTTGTGTTCATTCACACAAGTATACATTGGCCTGAGAGCCAGCATGATATAGGGGTTTGAGTGCTGGACTACAACCCTGGAGATCAGGGTTTGATTCCTCACTTGGCCATGAAAACTCACTGGCTGTTGTTGGGCATGTCACATACTCTCAGCCACAGAAAACCCTGTGATGGGCTTACCTTAGGGCAGCCATACATCAGAAATGACTTGAAGGTACAAACCAACAACAATAATAATATACTGGCCTCCTTTTTGCCTGAATCCACATAGCTATCTTGGCTGTGCACATGATAAGCCAGTCACAAGAATCTGCTGCTGTGAGAACAAATTATTATGATTAGGGTAAATTAGCCTCTTATCTGTGTACATCCTTAAATACCTATCAACTTTTAGCCAAAGATTTGGCTGCCCATTGAATGAAATACAATCATCCCAGCAATGGTGATTTTCAAATTGGTAGTAACTCTGTAGGATCACGTTGTAGGTGGGGGGAATCATCTTCTTTTTTTAAAAAAATCGCTATGGCTTTGCTCAGGTAACATTAGCTCTGTACCTTTTCATAATTTTGTGTGTGTGTGTTTTGTGTATTTCCTGGTAATTCTAATGATAGGCCAAATCTTTGAAGACCTAACAATGAAACAGGTTATCTATTCAATTTTGTTAATTTTTAAAGATACTGCCTAAGAAAGACAATAAAATATTTATAGCAGTTTAATTAAAAGTAGCCCAAATGAGCTAAATTCTGGGTGACAAAAAAATTCAATCTCAATGGACTAATTAGTGTTTTAATAATACATGAAAAGTAAAGAGCAGTTCAAGAAGTCCATGCTTATTCTTTTTTTGAAATCTTAACAAGTTCCTGTGTTTGGGCAGAGTTCCTGTCTATTTGTTGGTGCTTGTTCTCCCAACACATATATTGTTCATTTAAGTCCCTTTAATGGACCATTTAAAAGGAGGCTTTGCTGCTCAGAATTTCCACTGAAACAATCTGGATTTAAGCATGAACTAAATGCTTATTGCTGTTTTCTTAAATCACATGCTTACTAAGAAGTAATCAATAAAATTTACTTCCAAGTAAATATAGTTAGCATCCAGGTTGTCAGGCAGTCCTTCAGTTGGATTTATTCAGATAGTACTAGTAGATTCTGCTAGTTAGTTAGAAAGATGATAGTGATTTTCAAAAAAACATAGAGTAGTGCAAGTACAACAGCCACTCTAGCAGTGTCCCTGACAGTCCTGTGAGAGCACATCAGTGTAAATACAGTGGTTTACTGGTCTCCATATTGGAATCTCTGTATTACAATTTGCAGAATCCTTGGCCATAGCAATGCTGACTGGCCTTCGGGGAACTGGAGTCCAAGAACAGCTGAGGATCTACTGTTGGGAACCCCATCCGCAGCTGATGCTATATTCTATATTATACATGAACTGTGATCAGGTACAGGTCTTATGATCTATCACTCCAGCATAGCAGGCCATTTCTGCATGATATCACTATAACACTACAGCAGTAGGTTGTTACTGGTCCAGAAGCCGTGCTACCAGCTGCTATCCCATCCCCAAGCATTGCTGAAGTACCATATGCTATTTCCAGTAAAAATCCTCCTTTAAGCACCTCCTTTAGTGCTTCAGTTCCTGTGCAGAATCATAATAGTGCTTAACAGCGCTTCCTGTTATCATGAATCCTGCAGTGGGCGGGCTGTGGGCAAGCCCAGCTTGTCCTTCCCTCCACAACTCCCATGGCGTGGTAACGTTGAAATCTATCATCTCTCCATGTTTATTTTAAATTTCTCCTTTGAGGTAAAACTTTTTTTAAATACATTTTTAAGCATCATAGCCTGAAAATGCAATAGTGTACTGGTGTGTCCTGCCCTTACCACATTGCTGTGCTAGTACAGTTTCCAAGGGGGGGGAAGCAATCGGAGTGGTGGGGCAGGGTAGAGGCAGGGTCAGTGAGTGGCCAAGGACACTGTAGTGTAGAAGGAACACTGGTGGCAATATCACTATTCACACACTTACAGTGGAAGGGTACAGAAAAGAACATTCCTAACCTGACCATATTGAGTGAATAGCAATGCCAGGATTATAACACTACAATGTGCTAATGGCGTCTGGTGTAGAAATGGCTGGAGTGATGGGTTTACTATAGCACAGTGTATTTTTTTTTTTATTGCTATGCATCATTTTCTTGGACATAACATTACACTAACATTAGGGCCAGAAGTAATGTTCAAAGGAGCTTGGGAATCAAATTAAAGCTGCTCTACACTTGCTACACCTCCACTGCCGCTCATTTTGACCCTTGCAGCTGTGGAGTTCTGCCATTTTGATAATATGATGGCCTGGGGTCAGATATGAGTTCTTTATGAACATGTACCTATCTGGTTTCACATTCCATTCAACTTTAGTGGCAGTCTCTTGTCATGGAAAATTAAACAATACTGCCCATAAATTCTCTTCAGTTTACCAGAAATAGCTTAGTATTCAGCATTTCTTGATTGGTCACCATTTACTTCTCTTATCCCTTCTTGTGAGGGACAAAAACAACAACAACAAGCATTTGAGGCACATCAGTCACAGAACTTCTTCTGCTCTTTGCCTTTTGGTGCTTGCCTCAGAAATGAACCCAGAATTCTTCTCTGGCTTGGAATTTAATCCGGTCTAAAAACTTTTAAGTTCTCCTTCCCATTTGTAAGTCAGGCTCTTTCTGCAACTCACATTTTCTTGACACTGGGGTGAGCAGCCTCCAGCGAGAGACTCTTGTGTCCCCATTGTTTCAGCTCCACAGCTGCCAGCTGCTCACGTGAGAGCCCCACCTCTTCCTTATGCAGTGCAGCCTGGGAATTTCCCAGGCTGCGCTGGGGCAGGAAGTGCAAGTGCCGCAACTCTGGAGCTCTGCACACAGGGCAAGTGCACGCGGAGCCCCAGAGTGATGCACAATTGTGCACCATTTTCAGCTTAAAGCAAAAAATGAAAAAGTGCATGAGCAGTGCCTGCCAGACCCTGGAGCGTCATGCAATTGTGAGTGCGTCGTGTGGACTGCTCCTCACATTCATGCAATGCTCGAGGGGCCCTTTCACATGGCAAATGCCATGAGAAAAAGGCCTCAGTCATGGTCTTGGTAACATAGGCCCTTTCCGCACCGGGCTATTAAAACGGCGCACAGCGACCTCTAACGGAGGTCTTCTGCACCGTCAAGTGGACTGGTTCAGACTACTTTTTGTAGTTCCGCACCTCAGTCCGCTCCAGAGCGACTGGAACTGGTCGCACAGCACGCTTTTTAAAAACCTCTTTTAAGAGGTTTTTCAAAAGCATGGAGCACGTGACCCCGTGTCGTTCCATCGCCGTGCTCCAGTGCAGATTTGCAGATCTGCCAGGGGCGGGCTTTAGGCTGGTGAGCTTCTCCGGTTGGTGGAGAGCCTCCACCAACTGGAAGCCGCCATTGTGGACGCTGGAGTAGTGCGGAGCAACGAGTTCGCACTGCTCCTCGTCCCGACGGACTCAATCGGATGGAGAACAAATCCGGTGAGGCCCATTTCTGCTCGATTCACGCCCCACGTGTGGAAAGGGCCATCATCAGGAGCACAACCAGGTTTGACTTGGGCTTGAAATAAACTGCAATATGTTCCAAATTTTGAAAAATAATTTGGTGGTGGTCATTTTTCTTCAAGTCTTGTTCAAAAACTTGACCAAAAGAGTTTTCACCATCCTAACTGTTCTGTGGACTCATTCTATGCAATTGCAGTTAATATTTAAAAACCTGCAATCACACTGGCACCAAGCCTCAAATGAAAGGCACTAACATTCTCCATTTGCTCCCAAAAATACTAGATACAAAAGACGCATTTTCATTTTTCATTTTTAGCTCCAATCCACACTAGTCACTGGAAATATCTTTTAAAATGTTTGCTTTCCTTAGTCCATTTTGGTTTTCAGTTTGTGGAAGTGCTTACTAACATGAGCATGCTTTCCCACAACAATAAAACCTAGTAACAAATCTGGTCTGAACATACACCTTAGAATAAAAGGTGAAGCAAAATCACTGTTTTGTTATTGCTGTGAAGTTGTTATGCAATGCAGCTCCTTCTGCAAGTTCATTAAGGTCATTTTCATTTTAGGTATAACCCTCAGTCATTTCAACAGATCTGAGGCTGACGAAATGCTTTAGCACTGGCCTTTGCATAAAATATATTGCTGCATAATGCATATGTCTAAATCTGCAAGAACTGTAGTGAGTACTAAAAATATCCTAACGAACCTTTCCGTACATCATTTCCTCATCTTAACATTGTTACCTTTTAATTTCCCTTCTTCTGCCTTTCCTTCTTTATTTCCTTCCATTCAATCAGTCTCCAAAGGGACTGTTGCATCAGAAAGAAAAGTCCTGTGATACCTTAAAGCTGCAATGGGAATTTTCCAGTTTTCCAGATGTTGCTGGTATGCAACTGCCAGCATTCCTCCCCAACACCTATGCCGGCTAAGGCTGCTGGGAGCTGCAGTTTAACAATATCTGGAGGCTCACATGATCCCGACCTATGCCTTAAAAACTAACAAAGTCCATTGTAACATGAGATTTTGTGGGCTATAGCTCATTTCTAGAACTTCAAGATACACATGATGGGCAGTGGGATTGCAAACAATGAGATCAAAGGAAAACTGATCACAGAAAGTTCTTATGCTGATCCATAAGGTTGGTTATCTTCCTCACTAGCCCTGAACAGGGGGCAGTTGAGACCAGTTGGTACAATTTTCCAGATATTGTTGGACTGTAGCCCTGGCAAGCATGACCAGTGATAATCAATGCTGGGAGCCATGCTTCAGCAACATGAATGGCTTTGCCATTCCTGCCTTCATTCCAAGGCCATTTCCGCACTACACTGTTCCACTGCTATTATTCCACTTTCAACATCTTATGGAATCCTGGGATTTGCAGTTTAGAGAGGGGCATTTAGAACCCTCAGTCAGAGAGCTCTTTGGCCTCAGTAAACTACAAACCCCATCATTCCAGAGGATGTTGAAAGTGGAAAAATAGCACTAGAATAGTGGAAATGGCACAAGATTTCTCATGGACTCTGCCCATACTCTCTTCATAGTCCAGGAAGCAGCAACAGAGTCAATTATCAAGTTAAAGCACAAATATTTTTCTGTTCGATCTGCTCAATTGATCTCAGTATTGGGAACTGTAAAACCAACCAACAAACAAACTGTAGCTCCAGTATACACACTAAGCCTTGGCAATACCCTGAGATATTTGTTTTACATACTTCCTCTATTTACAGAGTCTCTAACATTGGCTATTTTGGTCAGGACCAGCCCTGTCATTAGGCCAGTGGTTGCCTACCATTGGTCCTCAGTTGTTGTTTGTTGTTGTTTGGACTTCATCCCCAGAAGCCCCAGCCAGGTCCACCAACAGTTAGAAATTCTGGGAGCTGAAGTTCAAAACATTAAACATAAAGATGGCAAATACTGAAAAGGAGAGGATGAAAGCAAGCTGCTGGGAAGGTGGGGTTGTATTTAAAATACAAGTCTCTCCCTGACACCCTGTTAGCCTACTGTCTTAAGGTGGGGCAGAGGATGCCTCCTCACCATTAGCATTAAGATTCCACTTCCAGCCTGGTTAGCTTTTTTATAAAATGGAGTGGGTGCCATTGCATCCTTCACTTCATTATGTAAATTGTGTTGGGTCAGCCCTAAGTTTGATTCCACCTCTCCCAAAAATCTTTATTTTCAATATTCAATAGCAGAAGCAGAATAAAGGCCATTACCGCATTAGCCTGTTACAGTGCTATTATTCCACTTTCAACATCTTGCAGAATCCTGGTTTTGCAGTTTAGGGAAGGGCATTTAGAATTCTTAGCCAAAGAGCTCTTTGGCCTCAGTAAACTACAAACCCCACAATTAGACAGGATGTTGAAACTGGAATAACAGCACTGTAATCGTGTAGTGAGGAAAGGCCCCCAGATTCAGATCCTGAGACCTCCAAGGAAGACAGGATAAATTCCTCCAGGACATCATTGAGTGCTACTGACAGTCAGTGTGAATAATACAGAGCTATGTCAGTCAGTGGTCTGACTCTGTATAAAACAATGGCCCTTTCCGCACGCATTTTTTTTTTTTTTGCGTGAGAGCCCCTTGAGAAATGGGAGCATCGGTCCATACGACACACTCCCACTCACATGACGCTTACAAGCCTAAAGCGGGACGATCGTGCATTTTATTATTTTCAGCTTTAAGTTGAAAATACTGTGCGGTCGCGCAATGCTCACGGGGCCCTCGTGCACTTATCTGTGTGAGGTGCGCCGAACAAGCCGTCCCGGTTGTGCTTCCTCCTCCAGCGCAGCCTACAGCTTCCAGGCTGCACTGCGAAAGGAAGGGGCAGGGCACGAGCGCGACGGTCGCGCTACCAGGAAGCGACCTGCAGGACGAAGGAGCGGGGAAGCGGCAGCGTTCCAGATGAGGCTTCTCGCGCAAGACGCCCCCCCCAGCCATGCAAAAACAGGTAACATGCGAAAAGGGCCAATGTCTTATGTTATTAACATCAAACTTCAGGCAGAAGTATCACACTATGTAGAGAGAATGCTGTTTTCTGTGAAAAAAAGAATTGCAAATTTTATGTTATATAAGTCTGCAAAGAATCTCATCAGCCCAGGTTTCTCTTTCTCAGGTTTTAATGACACTCAGTAAACACTTTTCAAGATAATCTTTAAATCTAAGGCTCTTTCCGCACCTTACCTTCTTCCAGCGCTGGGGTGTGGGGATCGTGTGAGCAGCCTCCGGCGAGAGGCTCTCGCATCCAGGGTCCTTCGGCTCTGCACAAGCTGCCTGCTCATGCAAGAGCCCCGCCTCTTCCTTCCGCAGCACAGCTTAGGAGTTTCCCAGGGTGCGCTGGGGCAGGAAGCATGACCAGTGTAGCTCCAGAGGCTTCGCGCTCCAGATAAGTGCACACGGGGCCCGGGGGCAATGCGCGATTGCACACCATTTTTGGCTTCTAGCCAAAAATGAAAATGTGCGCGATCAGTGCCTGCCGGCCCCTGGAGTGTCGCACAATTGTGAGTGCGTCGTGCAGATCACTCCTCACAATTGTGTAACGTTCCAGGTGTCCTTTCGCATGGAAAATGCCATGCGAAAAGGGCCTAAGAGTGCGCTGGTTTTCAAAGCTAACCTAAAGAAGTGTATTTGGGCAAGAAATATTTTAATTTTACAACCCAAATTTGGTTTCCCTCCCCTCCATCTATGGCCCAATCTACTAAATTTCTAACTGTTTCACTTAGATGCCCCTTTCTGTCTTCATCTACCTCTCATCCTTATTGCATACCATGGAACAGGTTTCTCTGCCCTGCCACATGAGCTAAAAAAGTCTTGCTGAACATCAATACTTGGACACTATTTTGAGAAGTTTCTATTTGGCCCAACTGCCATTTTTAGAAGCACTTCAAAATATATTTACAGTATTTTTAACTTATTTATTTTAGGTATGTTTATATGGCTTCTGGAGTTAAAAGACACTAAACAAACTGAAACCATAAATTTTTAAAAAACCAGTAAAACTATTGTTTGTGGGCCAGCATGGTGTAGCAGTTTGAGTATTGGACTATGACTCGGGAGACCAGAATTCAAATCCCTGCTCAGCCATGGAAACTCATTGGGTGAACTTGGGTAAATGATATTCCCTCATCCTCAGAAGAAGACAAAGGCAAATCACCTCTGAACAAATCTTGGGGGGTGGGGGGTGGGGGAGTCCACAATAGGTTCACCTTAAGGTGACCATAAGCTGGAGATGACTTGAAGGCACACAAAACAATAAAACTATTTTTGAAATTGTCCAAGTTAAGAAGATATACATTTTCTGAAAGTTGAGAAAATAAGATCTCCTCATAGCTCTAAGAGGAGTCCACTTCACTAAGCAGAGCAAGACTGTCATATGTGTCTGTCACGCAGGCAGAAGCGTATCTAGGGTGGGGCAACTGGGGCGCGTGCCATGGACACCAATGACAGAGGGTGCAAAAAGCTGACCCTCCTCCCACCCAGGCCTAACCCACTGCCACCCCCTCCCGCCCCCACTGGCATCGTTCCTGGTCCAGTGTGGAGGCAGCAGCAGCAATAGCAGCCTTCCCATGCAGGGCTGGTCCACCACCCCACCCCACACACACCCCAGGGTCATTCCTGGCCCAATGCAGTGGCAGGAGTAACAGGAGCAGCCCTCCCACCCAGGCCTATCCTGCCTCCTCCCCCCTTCCCCACTGGAGTTGTTCCTGGCCTGGTGCAGCAGTGGCAGCGGCATTAGCAGCCCTCTCATCCAGGCCTGTCCCACTGTTGCTCCCCACCCCTGCCAGGGTCTTCATCGACCCGGAGCAGTGGCAGTGGGAGAAGCAGCATCTAGGGGCACAACTTCCATGCTTGCTTTAGGTGCTGTTGACCCTAGATATGCCCCTGCAAGCAGGACTCAGCAAACAATCATATCTACAAAGCCTAATAACTTAATAGCTCACTAAGGCGCTTTTTGCATGGCATTTTCCATTCGAAAGGGCACCTGGAGTGTCGCAAGATTGTGAGGAGCAATCTGCACGACACACTCACAATCGTGCGACACTCCAGGGGCTGGCAGGCGCTGATCGCGCACCTTTTTTGCCTAGAAGCCGAAAATGGTGTGCAATCGCGCATTGCTCCCAGGCCCCATGCGCACTTACCTGGCGTGTGGAGCCTCCGGAGCCGCGCCGGTTGCACTTCCTGCCCCAGCGCAGCCTGGGAAACTCCCAGGATTCACTGCGGAAGGAAGAGGCAGGGCTCTTGCGTGAGCAGGCAGCTTGTGTGGAGCCAAAGGACCCTGGACATGAGAGCCTCTCACCAGAGGCTGCTCACGCGATCCCCACACCCCAGCGCCAGAAGAAGGTAAGGTGCAAAAAGGGCCTAAGTCTAGTGAGAAACAGAAAACATTGCACAACATTAAAAGTCTCTGGGAAACCAACCACCTTACCTCCTCATTTAAAGCAAAATAAGAAGTTAATCTCAACTTGCCTCCAGAGGGAGTTTCACAATGAGGATGCTACTCTCAAAAAAGGTCCTGTACCCTTCAAGCAGACCTCTCTGGTTAGTAAGATATATAAACAAGGTTTTCAATGACGATTTAAATGATGGGCAGATAAGGTCCTTCAAGATTCAATGTCCTAAAACAGTTTAGAGCTTTACAGGTTAAAACATTGCCTTCAATTGTGTACAGAAAGAAACTGGAAGAAGATTAAGTGGAGGTTTTCCAAAGGAGAGTGAGCTCCTAACATGGATTGCTTGCAGCCCCCATGAAAAACAAAAATAAATCCATATTTTTTTATTTTGTTTTTATTTTGGCACACTTACAGTATAACCATTTTCTACTGCATTAGGGCTACCAGCAAGGCAAATAATTATACATAATCATAATGAACTGAAGTACCACAAAATGTTGTAGGAGGAATGTCATGAACTAGAAATGCGTTGAGTGTAATGTTTTCCTGAGGCAACAGCACACCCAGTAATTTCAGTCATTTGCTTCTGTGCCCTAAATACAATGTCCTAATTAGGTTCTCCTTCTAGTAATTAGTTCTACTAAATAGAATATAGTCCTTGCTCTTTGTAAAGTATTTTTTTAATGTTCAGGGACATCGTACATATTAACTTAGAATGAGCTGGATGACTTTGATGAAAGGGGCTGGTTATATAGCTAAAATTACAGTACCTCACTGTGATACTGGGGCAAAAGTTAAGTCTAAACTTTCCTCCTAGCAACTCAAACTTCTAATACTCCTGTGTTACTTGTCAAAGCAAACTATGGTGATATGAAAGACCAAGAAATGTTCATCATCATCATCATCATCATCATCATCATCATCATCATCATCATTTTCTCTATTATTTTCTTAATATTAGTGTTGCGCTTGATTTAGTCCTGCATGGTTTACATTTGAGTGAATAACTGTTACCCTTCAAATGTTGTTCAACTCCAGTTCCTACCAACTTGAACTAGAATAGCCAACGGATTTTTTTTGTATTAAGGGTTCTCTGAATCCCTCAGCAAGCAGGGCCACTGGACTTACTGGTCAAGAAATTCTGGAAACTGTTCCTACCCTCAATAATGTTTACAAGAACTGGGAGCACATTTACAAGACATCCTGGAAGGAAAAGTCTGACAACCTCTGGCAGACCACACATTGCCCAGGCTGTTTCTAAGTGTGTTTCCATGACTAGAGTCTTTCAGTCCGGTGAGATGTGGTACATATATAGAGCAATAGCGCTATGTTAAATGCTTCCAAATGTACACTCTTACTTAGGAGTTGTATCAATAATATGCCAAAATAGGCCAAACTGATTTGGATCAAATATTTGTGAAAATTCCGGCAGTCAACAGGGATTAGGTATCTATGGGAAATGAACCATTGCAATCCCATTTCTAGAAGTGTGTGGAGGGAAAATTGTTTTTCCACAGAGCTCAGAAAAGTTCCCTTTGACTACAGCTCCCAGCATCCTCCAGCCAGCATGGCTCATGCAAGCTGAGGAACACTGGGAAGACTCATCCAAAAAACAATTCTGAGCTCTATTTCTTTTCTTTTCTTATGGTAATAGATGTTCTATTCATGTTGTTATTTATCAGTTAGAAAAACATGTTTCTCGACATGATTTTGGAGAGGTTTGCTTTTGTGATTCCTGTAAACTTCTATTGCAATGAGAGAGTGAGGTGGTCTTATGGTGCCTGTGTGTTACACATTACATTCACTTTGGCATGAATTTGTCACTTAGCTTTAGCCATCGTTCAGGTCTGAAGCCAGTTCATAGTCTTGTGAACTACCATGTATTTGAGGAGCCAGAAGCCTATTTAATCTGAAACAGATGCAATCAAATCACTTAATCTGAATCATTCCAACAGTCTCTGCAACAGTGTAGTGAGTTGTTTGTTTTCTATCTCCAGCATGTTTTATAAATATTTATTTACAATTTCCAGCAGTGTAAAGCACAGCGGAGATATGGAAGTAATGTTTAATTACTGTTCGATGAGCTGCATTTCAATTAAGAGCGTGCACAATGGCTGGGGAAGAAATGCCTGTGTGTACCAAACAACAAACCCATAACAGCAGGGACTTTGAGCTAAGTAGCTTCTTGGTTTTTATGCTAATTGAAATTTAGGAGAGAAGGACATTCTTAAAGAGATGGAATATTCAGCAGAATTATTATTGCTGCTTTTATATAAACAGGGATTGCAGGAAATCAAGTTGTTCCATACTTTCAGGCTGATGTGTTATGTTTGGGTGCTTCAATCTGTCAAGCTGCATTTCGTAGTGTTTAAAAGGAGCACTTTAAGTAGAGATGATAGAAATGCACCCTCACCCACCTGCACTTAAGTTGCCTTTGATTCTAATCCAGCAGTGAGCAAATATGTGGTCCCCAGCCTAATTTCAAAAGTTGTTTTGCATGCAAACAGCTCACTGGGAAAGGAGCAAGGCAGAGGGAAAAAGAAGAAATATAAAGAAAGAGAAAAGGTCTATCAAAAAGCAAATGGGAGAAGGACAGACCCCACACACACTTTTGTGTCTCTTCCCATCCACCTCTGGCTTTTACCCTGCCCACCACTAGCAAATGGCTGCCAATATAACACTCATAAGGAAATGGGGTTCTCCAAAGGAAGGCCATTTCCACATGGCGTTGCAGTTCCACTATGGGGATGGAATGACAGCAGTCCACAGGCCGTGCTTTCATACGCCATTGCGGTCCTGCTGCCATCCCATCCCCATGCATCCCAATCGCAGGATATTCGCTCAACGGATTAAATCCATTACGTGCCCGTAATCATGTGACGCTCCCATACTTACCTGCCATGCAGAAGGGCAGGAAGCACGATGGAGGTGCTTCCTTCCCCAGCACAGCATAGGAAAGAGCCTCGCTGCACTGTGGAAGAAAGAGGCTTGTCCCTCATGCTCCCTTCCTCAGACAGCTGGCCTTGTGAGGAGAGGAGCACTGGGGACATGCTCCCATCTCAGCAGAGGTGCTGCCAGGATTGTGATGGGATGATGCACAAGAGCATCATCCTGTGGAAAGGGCCGAAGAGTTTCTGCCCCTGCATCTCAGGATTCTGGAAAGTTGTTCTTTTATTGGTCTAATGCCAATTTCCCAGCATCACAAAACACATTTCCTTTTTATCTTGTAGATTTCCCTAAGTTTTGGACTTTTTCTTTACTATCTTATACTGACCATCTTCATGGAAGAGCTTCTGCAGCAGCAAACTTTGAATGAATGGTAGCTGTGCTAGAGCAAATCACAAATTCCAAGGAGAGCTTCTCCCAAACAAATGTATATGTAATGCATTGTCCCTCACAAAAAACAGAGCACAATCCACTGGGAAGATTCTACCAGTTTTACACAAGAGCGCAATATTGTCTATGATAATGCTGTCATATATTTGTCATGAGAAGCATGGCTAAGCTTGGGTTCATGGGGAACTAGGCCCAGATCCATTTCCAAGAACCCCAAGGATCCACTAGTCCTGATGCTTTAACTAAATTGCTATGTGGGAGACAATTTTCAAAATGGGGTGGTAGCTGGAGATGGTAGCAGCAAATTTATGTTCCTTGCATACTGCAACACCCACACGCCTGGCATGGAAAATAAGCTTAAAGACCAAGCTCAAACAAGACCAAGTTCCCCCGGGGGGGGGGACAAAATAGAGAAACAAGATAAAAAAATTTTTTCCCCAAGCATAAAGATTAAACAATATGGGTTAAACAATAAAGGTAAGCATATTGCATTTGCAGTATTTGGGGGATGATGCAGGCTTTTCATGCCTTTCCACTGCTAAGGGCTAAGTGATTGCTAGAGAGAGCCTTTGAAGACAATCATTTTAGTCTGCTGGCTCCATTGAATGGCTACGATCAGGCGTTGTCCCAAGCCTTGCAAAAGGCCTATCACCATAACAGCACTATCATTCTTATTTTGCACAAAGTGCCTTAGAAGTTCAGAAAATCACCAGTTGTCAGAGCCAGTGGCAAACTGCTGGAGAATAGAACCACACAACTGTTGAGGCTGTGGCTATTTCTGGAACTAGAGATTCCATAAATTACTCTCAGCTGCAATAAAGGACACCTCCAATATTGAAAAAAATACATATCTATGCTGAGCATGCAGCAAAATACAGCAGAATCCAAAACAAAAACTTTGGAGTGTTACCTTTATTAGACCAGTCAAAAGGTACTAAATATATTAGATAAGCTTCCAAAGCTCATAGGCTTCTTTATCAGGTATGGACAGTAAAAATCAATTTCAGAGGAAGAAATGTGATGATGACAGCTATATCTTTCTTGAAATGTGAAAGCTGATTTTAAGATAGTGGAGTGAGCTTTGATGCTGGTAAAGTGCACACCTCTTGTTGACCATGAGGCATGTGGGAGACAAAAGCAAGAAAAGTCAGGAACCTTTTTTCTCTAAGGAAGAAAAGCAGTTTAGCGTACATCTGTAGAAGCAACTCTCAGTCAGCTCTCAGCCTAAGCAGCTTCCATACACAAAATAGAGAGGATTCTCTGTTGTGCCTTTTGCACAAGGCAGCAAACTGTCTTAGGCCAGTCATGTTGTTACCCTGTATGCTGGGGGTCCTGGGAGGGGCGCCCAAATTACCAAATAAAAACACAAGATGGGGGAAATTAGACTCGAGCACTCTATCGAGCTAACAAGAGGCAGGGTAACTTTAGCTGGGATCTTTAACCCTATGTATACAGTGTCAGGTCAGAGAGCGGTTAGACAGTTTAAAGTAACAAATAATATTTTGTTGAGGACAAACAACACGAAAGACCCGACATACACTAACTGACTGAGAAATAGAAATGGAGCGTTTTGGGGGAATGGGTAATACAACACCTGGTCTCGTAGTCCTGGAGAGAAACGGAAGTCGCCAGGGAAGAAGCTCAGCGTGGTTCACTGAGGGGAGCTCACTGGACAAACCGACAGCAAGGCGGGATGGAAGTCCAAAGTAGTCCAAGAAGGGAGGCAGACTCAGTTATTGGGAACTGAGGGAACAGCTCGCCAAACATAGCGCCAGCAAGGCTGGATGGAATTCAGGAGCGATCCAAGGAGGACTCAGAATTGGGGGGGGGGGTTATAGGGTGGATTTTACCTACAGGCCATGCCATGCTCGGTGAGAACAAAGGAAATTTGTACCTGGGCAAAGGCGTTGGAAAAGGTCAGGTTTTACATGATGAGCTTAGCGCTGGATGGCAATAGTATGGCCAATATGCAAATTTACCAACATAAAGGAATGGCTCAGCACTCAGCTGGGCGTCTTTGTGTAAAGTTGCGCTGAGCAAGGTGGTTTGTAAGAAGGAGTGGTCCCTAAAGCATCGGAGAGACATTAAGTTGCCTGCCTGAATGAGGTTTGGAATGTACAATCATTAACGGCTGCACCTATTACATGCTCGTCCGGTGGCCCTTGCAAACACATGGAGTAGGGTGGCAGAGAAAGGTCAAATAAAGGCCAAATTATTTGATATCAAGAGATATCTAGTGCTCTCACCAGGCATATCACAACTGTGGTAACAATGTTACTTTTCACACCCTGTCTTTTTCTGGTTAAAGGAGCCAACTGAAAGTGCTTTGGTCAAAACCCCAGAGCAAGCAGAGAATTTAGTATCCTCTTCAGCTTGTGTATACATGCGCGCGCGCACACACACACACACACATATATATATACATATGGCTTGTCCAATCAGAAAGCAAATATGGTAGTCTGATACAGTGGGAGCAGGAAGGAGCAAAGATATCTCTCAGGTTTCTTTCATAGGTCAATCAAGAAATATAGTGTTTCCCCCTCAGGCAGGATTGGCAGCTCTGAAATGGCACTTTGTACCATAAAGAGAAGGGTTACTTTCATCCTGGATTTTACAGGTGCATTTCCAGCACATGAATGTAAAAATAGCTTTCATATACATAAATTATGCATGGAAGCCAGCTATAAATTACACCTTCATTAAAAGAACTCCTAACCTCTGTGTAATACAGATATGTCTGTAATAGGCAAGGCTCTGTTATAATTTATATGGATGACATTTGTCACTTTCCATACCTTACAAATGAAATTAAAGATAGATAGATAAATCTTCCCCAGCAAATTAACTTTATTTAGTTAAGTCAAAGTCAAGTTCTTATCCAGTTTTGCTGCTGTAATGTCATGCCTGTCAAACTGTCTCTCTTCATCTCTCAGTGCATAACCCCCCTCCTTCTTTTTTCCTTCTCTCCCTCTCCAAGATTGCTTCCTGATACCAAGCTAATGGCTGGTCTACATCCACCAGACAAGTGGCTAACAAAAAACAACAAGAAAAACTCAGAAAATCAATATTGTGACTAATTGTAGCCACATCTATCTATCCCTAGATTATGGTCTGCTGGCCCTATCTCAATTTTAAAACAACAGCAAAAACAGCACACAGAACAACCCAGACAACAAAATTAATCTGACCAAAATCAATAGGAAGCTGTATTATCTTTCCGTTGAAAAGGAAAAGCAGTACATTCCAAGCATATGAAGGTGGCTGCATTTACAGAGACACCAATTTAATTTGAGGAGCTTGTTGCTCCAGGAGATCATCAAGGTGAAGACCTTCTAAACTTATATGAACAACCACCTATTCAAAGAAATAGTTCCAGTGCTGCTTTCTGGGAACAGCAGAATCACCCTGGTCCCTTGTCAATTTTAAAAAGCTAGGAGGATTCAAGGAATACATGTTAATCAGTATGGAAACGTGACAAATGGGTTCTTACTGCAGATGTTTACATTTGTCAGATCTGCATCCACACATTCCCTTTTCCTACTTTCACATCTGATCCATGTCTGGATTAATTTCTTTCTGTCATTGAACAAAATTCATCCCTTTTTGTGTATATAGTTTGTGTATTTTGTTTGGAATCTTTTTGCATGCATTTTTTTCCAAACCATTCACATTGCTTCTCTTCATTCCCTAAAGTATGTGGATGTTTGTTTGTTTGTTTGTTTATCCTCATCTAAAATATGTGTAGGGGTGGGATGAATCCATAATTTTCCGAATCCTTGGAATGTTCTGGGAATCCATGAATCTCACGAATCTAAAATCTTTGGAATCCTCTTTTTAAAAAGAGTTTAAAAAGTAAGGGAAAGAAGGATAATCTTGAGCAAGACATACTCTCTCAGCCTTAGCAAAAGCCTAGGCAAAGGCAAACCTCCCTCTGAAGAAATCTGGCCAAGACAATTGTCTTAGTTTTGCCTCAGGATCTCCCCAGATTGAAAATGGCATGAAAGCCATTTCTACACAGGCAGGAAATTGTGGCTTTATCCCACATTTTCCTGCCTGTGTAAACAGGTCAAAACTGGCTTTTCTTTGCATAGGTTATTCTGGCATCCTGGGGTTTGTAGTTTGACAATACACCAACACTTTTTGTCAGAGAAGGCTGTGATACCTTGTAAAACTCCAAAGCCCAGAATTGTGTCTGAAAGAGGTTTGCAGGGGAGCTCTGCAAACGAATGTTTCAACTGTCCTTTAAATCTCAAGCCTGTGGCTTCCAGTCAAGTACTGAACTTAAATCTTAAATGTTCAATTTAAATATCTTAGAATACAAGCCCAGATGTAATTTCTGAAATTGGTAGCAAAGGCCATTGTTACTCCAAGGGAAAACCTCACCTACTTACTTTCTTCCCTTGTATATATAGTCTCCCAAATTTTCAGGCACCCCGGTCTCCCAGGTTTGCAGGTGTCCCGGTCTCCAATAGTCTATTTAGTTGGCAGATTCGAAAGATTCAGTTTGCCTATTTTGGCACAGGGATTTGGATTCGGGAATCTCAAATCCTTACCCAGGATTCGAGGATTTGGTTGGCCCATCCCTAAATATGTGTATTTATGTACACATATATTTCAAATGTGCATTTTTTATTGGAAGCTTTTGTAACCATTCAGGAACATGTGGATTACAGAACATGGAATTCATTCAGTCCACTCCCAGGCTAAGCAAAGTGGATGAGGGGAAGTCCAAATTAAAAATCTACTCAAATGGATTTCTCATACATCCTTAGTCCTCACCAGTCTGTAGCCAACAACACAGAATTCTTTATGCCTATTATTTTCAGCAAAATTCCCGAAGGATCTAAGATAATTATTTATAGTTCCTAAGTCCCAAGCCAAAATCCAACAACTCAGTCACTAGCAGAACCAATGAAGTTAATACATAGCTTCAAACACTGCTATAAATGCTGGACTAGATGTTATGTGCTTATGGGCCATAGATCAAGGGCAACCCAAGACATTTTGCTGCCTAAGCAGCAAATGGCAAACCCATCTCCTGTTAAAATGCAGACTAAGGTATTTTTGGCAGCCGAGGCAGAAAATCTCCCAGATATCTCTCCCTGATTTCTGGCAGATAAAATACAACAATAATACAATAAAAAATAAAAAATAGGCTGCATTTTCATGACACCCAAAATGAGTTGCCACTTCACTCCTCCTTACAGCAAGGCTAGCCCTAGGAAACAACCACAATGATGAATTTTAAAATTCCTTTTCAGTTGTGTGAGTAAGCATATTGCATACATTTGTTGCCCTATATCTTTTGACATCCATCTCACTTCTCACATCCCATTCACAAGAGAAAATGCAACACATTGTTGTTGAGCAGAAACTTATGGGGCCCTAAGTTTCTTAAGTATCTCAATTTACCAGCTATTGGGGGTGTTCTGATGCTGCATTCATATGTGATCAGTTTGGCATTTTAAGATCATTTCCACCCTACACTGTTATAGTGCCATTATTCCACTTTCAACATCCTGTGGAACTTTGGGGTTTGTAGTTTACTGAGGCCAAAGAGCTCTCTGGCTGAGAATTCTAAAGGCCTCTCTCTAAACTCAAAATCCCAGGATTCCATAGGATGTGGAAAGAGGAATAATAGCACCATAACAGTGTAGTGCAGAAATGGCCCTAGACTCTAGATTTAATGGGCCCATACTCTTCCTATTTTCTGGCTTTTTAAAACCTGATGCCATCCAAATGTTTTGAACTGTAATTGACTATTAGCCATGTTGGTTAGACCTGATGGCTGTTAATGTCAAGAAAAGAAAGAAAGGAAGGAAGGAAGGAAGGAAGGAAGGAAGGTAGGTAATGCATATATGCATATATAGTAAGTAGTTCCTGCTAAATTTGGGAGTTCTTCTGCTAAATGGGGCCCAAATATCTATCCCAAGATCCTGTCTTGATGGTACCACTGGTTGAATTGGAGAACAGAACTCCTGTGCCATTAAATAATGGCTGCTTTGATGTGTCTAGAGAAGTGAATGTGTTCTGGCATTCCCTCCAAATTTTAAAGGACCTATCAAAGGTTCTGAAAACTAAATCTAAAATAGTTCAGCATCTTGTAGTGCTGTTAAAACTCAGAGTAAAACCAGGAGTATATTTATTGTACAACTGCCATGCAAGCTACCTGCTATCACTGTGGTTAACATTTGTGCAGACGGAAAACAATGAGCAGGTATTTGTTTTTATACTTATTAATTCCTAGTTTACATATTGCTTTATAGGAGTTTAAACACAGCAACCGTTTAGACTGTTTTTCTACCCACTCTCTCTTCCTGCATCATTCTAATCTGCAGTCATTTTCTTCTTCACTTTTTCTCTCCTCTGTTATACCATGCATTTGATTATGGACATATAATTGAAAGTAAAGCTGATTTTATATTATTTTTACAAAGATGACTAAGGCCATTTCCACATTAGACTGTTATAGTGCTATTAATCCACTTTCAACATCCTATGGAATCCTGGAGTTTGCAGTTTAGTGTCTAGTGTGGAAATGGCCTAAGCTTGTTTCTTTTCTCTGCTAGACCATGGGTGGATGGATGGGCACAGGACTGCTTGCTATTAATCCTCAGCCTTGCCAATTTGCGTACTTTTATTGAAAGATCCAGTACCATCTCCCACGTTTCCCAATAATTTCAGCTCCTCTCACCTCTTGTAGCACTATGAATCAGAAAGCTGACTGACTAGAAATACTTCTTTTCTATACTACAGTTAAAACAGAGCTAGAAAATGTGCTCTTCAGATTTCATTCGGCTTCAGCTCTCATAACCCTCGGGCACTGCCACAGTCCAACATCATCCACGAGTTCCCCACCCCATCTGTCTCATCCAGCACTCAGCCTGAGGACTTGTTTCAGTGTTCTCAGTCTTGTGGGCAGATCTTACAATCAGGAGGGAAAACCTTTGTTGATTTTATTCTTCCATGCAATAATGAATCATTTCACATGATTTCTCACCGCTACATGAGATTTACAATAACTTTTGCACAATTTTTGATGATTTTCGATAGGTCGGAACCTATTTTTGAAGAAAAAAAATCACTTGTGCATAAAAAAATGCTCATTTTGTGTGTGTACAAAGCAATTTGTGTGTTGGCTTTCTACTCAAAAAATTAGTTTTGCTCCCCAAAAAAAGTCCAAATAATTTCTGTACTGAAGTCCAAAGAATCTTCTCCCCATTCTGTATTTCTGACAGAGTGTCTCAGTGTATCAAGGCACCATTTCTCTCCAAAGACAAGAAAATTAGTGATTGTTCTTTATATCCTAACATAGAATGCATCCCATATTTGTCTTATCAACAGCTTTAGGAAGCACTCATAATTCTATAGCACAGTACATTCTCCACATGTCTTAGCTGACTTTTAAACTATCACATCCTCTTCTGGTTGCTAGTCGCAGAGACTCAGAGGGGAAATATATATGTCCGCTTTTCTTCTAATTAGTTTCTATTGTACATGTTATTAAAACCAGCTCTCCAAGGGAAGGATTAGATTTATATTCCTAAAGTAATTGCTCTTAACACATATTTTAATTGGAGGCAGCAGGGGGTTCTATGTGACTGGCCTTTTTCTTCTGACATATTTAGAAATCAGAACACACTCTCTGAGTCTCCACATGGGAGCACAGGGGAGGCAGGACATGCTAATTGCAATCTTACATTGGCTTTACTGTGTGTAACACAGTTTTAGAAGTCAATAGGGTGTGGGGACAGATTTACAGGAAATTCCCATTGAGAACAAGGTGGAAAATGTTTCAGTTCTGGTCACTGAAAAATATTTCATCTCATTCAGCTCAATTTTCTCCAAAGAAGAAGGTGAGTGTCTCTTAGCTTCAGAGCTTTTCAAATATTTCATTTTGTAATTCATCAGAGTGAGAAGAAAAAGGCAATTTCCCTCGCTATTAATCTCTTGAGCATTAAATGTTATTTAGTCATCCCTTTGTTTAGTGGACAAAATAAGAAAAGAGATCAAAGATAACCATGACTGGTGTAGGAAGACATGTGCAGTTGTTGTTGTGTGCCTTCAAGTCATTTCTGGCCCATGATCATCCTAAGCTGAAGCCATCATGGGGTTTTCTTGGCAAGATTTGTTCTGAGAGGGCTTGACCTTAACCTCCTCTGAGGCTGAAAAAGCATGACTTGCCCAGATCACCCATGGCTGAGCAAGGATTCAAACCCTGGTCCCCAAATTCATATTCCAACTCTCAAATTACTACACCATGCCGGTTCTCTGGCACCCGCAAGGGGATATTTAACATGATTCCATTAATTTTTCAAAATGTAGCTGTTGCTTTTTTCCTTCAGCCCTGGAGCAGCCAGAATATGGCAAATGGGCTTGATGCGGCACAAACACACCCCACATCATATTTGCAGACCCAAGCCCATGCTTCTAAGTCATGCTTCTAAAACTCAGCAGCAAATTAATAAATTCCACTTCAGTCAAGCAAGAAATATTTAGCCCATAAATTTTAGCCTGTAAAATATAATTGGGGCTATGATTCTGAAGAGTCCTAAATGTAAATACATCTGAACTCCCGAGCACTTTCAGCTTTAAACAGATAGACAGGAGGATATTTGAAGCTATGCCCCCAAAATAAAGGAAAGGTGTTGGTTAAATTAGCAAGGGATGATCTGAAGCAGTGAAAGCTTTAGTGCTTGCTCAAACTCTCATCCCCTGAGGTAGGAAAAGAAGGGCCACCCTTGCTTATGCCAATCTGTCACTACCACCACAATTGCTGTCACCCCATCCCTCCACCCACCATTTGATTCTGAGCTTCCAACCTAATCTTATTAACATTTTGGGAGACGGGGGACAAATATCTGATCATCTACATGAAGCAGGTAAGTCTCATTACATAACCTAGCATTAAATATCCATAGGAGCATCTTCTCCCATTCACTCATGCTCCTATTCTGAGATTATTAACTAAAGGTCAGCTCCAGATCTTCATCTATAGAGGATAAGGGAATACCTACATGTTTTTTTCATACTATCGTAATGAAGAAAGATTCTGGACTAGCCCATTGACACAGTACCTAATTTATCATCTTTTAGGTGCCCAGTATGGCTTCATCTTCCTAAAATTTTAGTGGTAAAAAATCTTAACCTTAACCTATTGGTTGTTGGTTTCTTGTCTGATTCTCATATTTGACTGTTTTGATTGTGTTTGTAAACCAGGGTTGTCAATGACACAGGAAGCCCCCACCTTTCGATTCCCCATTATCTAATGACTAGTCTTTCAATATTTCCAAATTAAGGACAAGTTCCATTAAATTAAAGTACTTCCATTCTTTCATCCATTCTTCTTATCTACACAGATTCATTTGGGACTGCTTGTATGTGTGCGCTGCTTGCAAAGCGAGCTGAGAGGGGAAAAGAAGATGCCAAGCTGGCTGAGAGACTTTTCAGTCAGCATGCACATGGTTAGTCCCAAGTAAACCTCTGTAAGTCTTTCATATTTTCTACAGTACAGTACATGGGTTCCACTTTTCAACCAATTCTGTTTTCTGACAGTGCCACAGTCCCTAACTTCTCAGATAAGTGGTGGGGAGCCTATATGTACAGATTGGTATGGTATAAACATCTTATGTGAACAGTCCACCATATGATTCTGCTGATAACAGAACTTTGCTCTTCCAGTGCAATCCTATGCCTCTCAATTCAGAAATAAACCCAATGGCTCAAACAGCTCTTAATCTTGGGTAACTGAATGTAAAAGTACAGCCTGAGTGTTTCAGTTTGCAGTAAATTTTGGATGCAGGCAGTATTTGAGTAAGAGAGCTACAGGTACTCCAGTCTTTCAAAAAGTCTTTGTTAACATGGTTAGCCCAGTTTCTAAAACCATAAGCAAAAGCTACAATGTAGTACAGAGGTGATGAATATGAATTGGATTCAAACCTGTAGAAAAGGGCAACCAACCATCTTCTGCAAAATGAAGCTGTATCCCTAAGTCAATCTCGTCCCTTACTGAAGAAATTGATTTTCCACCAAGACCCCAGGTAGGTTATTTTCAGAGAGCTACCAAATTTGCTGTAATCATACTTTCAAAAAGTGATGTTTAACCAAAGACCTGTTATTATCATCTGGTAGTGCTTTAACTCTGAGAGGAATATTGAATCAGTGCTTCTGGAGAAAAGCTGGGGGAAAAGAGATACTGTAGATAACTGCCTACAAAACAGCAGGTCTTTACTGTCACTGGCTCTTGAGAAAACTGAAGGTACCCTTCATAATAATGTAATATTCCTGTGGAAAAGAAGTAAATAAAATTGTTTTAGCAGGTCATTGAGAATTCTCATATCCAGTTGCTATGTTTGCAAAAAAAGATATTGAATTTAATAAGAAAAATAAAACACTACTTCTTCACTACTGAAATTGTATCTTTTAAGACATCATTCTGACCCACTTAAGACCAGTGGCAGCTGGTGGCTCCCGTGTCAGTGGGGTGATTAATCTATGCTAGGTTTTGGCTATCCTTAAGGGAGTTCTCCAGTGTGCTGGGCCTATCTTGGAACAGGATACAGCACCTTGGAGAGCTCTTTCAAGGGGTGGATTCATACAGAGTGGATTCATCATCCACTCAGAGGTACCAGCTTGATTCAGTAAAGGTTGCATCCCATTATGTACATAAACACAGGACCAAAGGTAGTCAACCCAGCACTATCAGGTGTTTCTAACCACAACTCTCACCATTTCCACTATGGGCAGTAGCTGAGGTGATTGGAGTTGTAAGCCAAACAACTAGAAAGTATGTGGTTACATACCCTTGATGTGGACCATGTACTTGCACACATCTCTGCACAGTGGAAAAAAGGAATGAAAGAATCCTGGCAAATGTACAGAATTCACACCTGTAAAACACAATATTCCTAACCACCAGAGGCATACTTGCATTAATCCAGCCTTTCTCATAACTGGGTTTCTAGAGGTTGTTGGACTACCATGCTCATAATCTTATGTTGGCTAAGGTGATGGGATTCGTAGCCTAGGTACATACATACACAGAGAGAGAGCATCCAGCGCAAGGTTATGAAAAGTAGGATTAATCTGTTACAAGAAAAACAGCTGAAAGTCTTATACTTTAAAGCAGTCACAGGCAACGTTTTCAAAAATGAGGGCCACATTCACTTGGGAGAAAACAGGACAGAAGTGTGTTGATCTGGAGGGCTTGATCCACTCAGGTCCTGCTCAGTTTAGGTTCAAGGATACACAGCAGTAAGACTAAGTCACTGAGAGTACAAAACATAGCTTTATTGGTGACAAGAAGATGTAAAAGGATGTAGAAACAGAAACAATGAAAGTATACTCATGCCATTTTGGCTGAAATGCTGACACAGCCTCAAGCACAGACGGTTCCACAGTCTGCAAGGCTAGATGTCACATCATTCTCTTAGCTCCAGACCTTCAAGCTATTTGATAAGATGCCAGCATTTCTCCTTCCCAAGAAAAAGACAAAGGAAGTCCTCTCAAGTGGGGGTTGTATACCCTGTCAGGGCTGGCTTTCTGGAGGCATGGAGGTAATACTCAAAGGTTCAGGAGAGGTTTAGTTCTCCCTCCTCCTTGTGCCCTGAAATTGAGAGAAGAGGAAGATTCAAGCTCTCAGAGATGGAGCTTCTTATCAGCCCTAGGACTAGTATAACCAGCTTGACTGCATCTCTGTTTACCTTTAGACTCAAGGTCTCTTTACTCAGTAACTCCAGCAGAGTACAATGAAGCTATGAAACATGGGCATTAAAGCAAAACAGTACATATATATGTGTAGTTAACTAATGTATATGGACAGATGAGAATTCCAGTTACTAAAAACTCCTTGCCAATCTTCCACAAACACAACTTACTGCAGGGGTCAATGTATAAACATTATACAAAAATCAAATCAATGGAAACTTAGCAAGGGAGAACTTCTGTGAGTTTCAGTTGGTCTGCTCTAGTTAGGACTAGCAAGTAGATGGAGGTCATCATCTTTAAGGTGCCTCTTGACTCTTCGTTGTTTTGCGTTCTTTGCTTTTTATCAGATTACGCATCATCGGGTTACTCAGGGAAATTGCCTCCTCTTTCATGACCTCAATCCTGTTTCAATCTGCTATCAAAAACAAAAAACAAAAAAAAACAAAAAAAACTCTGAAACATTTCTGCTTGCTTCCAACCATGTTCAAATTGAAATACACTGCGGTGATCCATGAAGCTCCTGTACATGGAGAATAAAGCTCATTTAAATGCAGTGCAAATAGCACTTATTCTTCGTCTAATAAGGAAACCATCACCTGCATTTAACCTGGAAGAGACAGAAAAAGCTAAATTGCCTCCATGCCTTACATTCATTCATACATACACACCCGTACTTAGTGATCAAGACAAAATGTTTCTTGGGACTAAGAGGCACCAACATGTTTTAAATAATATATGATCTGGAGATTTGTCCTAGAATATATATTCTGCTGGTTGGGGAAAGAGAAAAGGAAGCACAAAAAGAAAAGAAGTCCTTTGTAGTAGTTTGAAAATAAAATTAATTAAAGGAAATTAGTGTTCATTTTGTTCAAATAAAAAAGCAGTGATTATCTGATTTAACATATTCACCCATGTTCCCTGGGTCTCTACCAGAAAGAAAGGCAGATGATTTTAATGAAACAGCAATTGCTAGGGAGTTTTTGTAATCAATGATTTCACTGTAAGTTAATTAAGAACTAGTCCCCCTTCTTTCACATCTGCCAAGGCTTTAGTGTCAAAGACACAGAGACAGAAAAGGTTATAGTTTTTGGAGTATAATTCCCAGAGTCTCATATATAGCATGGAGTAGCTGTAGTCCAAAATGAACTTTTCCAAGCTCTTTGTAGAGCTTGATCATTTATCATTTGTGCTCTATTCATCTTTGCTTAATGGTCCGTTTCAAAACCTCTTTGCTTAATGGTCCATTTCTTTGGAGTGTGTATTATACAGCTCTAGAAATTTCTGTGTAAAGTGTAGCCCCTGAGGAAGGCTAACTTTGACCGAGGCCGAAACACATTGGGCTTTTTAAAACAAATAAAGCAAGTGACCATCTATCAGCCTATGGAGCTTTGTCTCCTGTTTTGCATTTCTTTTTCATATGTGCTTACCAGTTCTCTCCTCTGGAGAATAAGGAGTCTGGGAACATCTGCAGAACCACAAGATTCAAGATCTAGAAAATTCTATTTTAGAGAGCTGCCGAGAGTTGCTTAAAGTAATATCAGGCTCCAAAAGCCAATAAATAAACTGCTGAGGGTATCAACTGGCCTACAAAACTGTGTGGCTTTCTTTCAATGAGAGAATCTATTCACAGCAAAGTACCATTGATTCCACACTGTACCCTAGTTCAGAGAAATTCTGTTAGATTCCAGGTGAAATATCAATTAAGGCTCATACTTTCATAGTCATTTAAGAAGTTACCAGTTCCATTTTATGTTCAGTTTTCATGAGATTTATACATAGACACAAACACATCAATTTTCTCCAGTATAGGAGCTGTAGAATTACTGGTTCTCATTTAGTTTTTCTTACAACCAAAATGTGTCTGTTGAGAAATGGCCACACACAGAACCATTTGACAGGCCTAATTCTGAGGGAGACCTCAGTACAGGAAAAGACGCACAGTGAGAGTGCCAATCGGATACAGGGAAATATCAAGTGGAAAATCACCAAGGTGACTAATTAGCTTTAAAGCACTCAAGCTGATTTCCTACTCTGAAACGGACAGCACCATTTCCAGGACACTAATGAGGAGGCAAAAGAGGGACATAGGATTTAAGTTCACCCAGATTTGCTTAGCTTGGGATTTGAATATTTTCTACAGGACAGAATGTTTAAAGAGCAGAATTGTTTGCTGGAAACAGGACTCCTCCCTACTGAATACAGAAGCTGACATCTCAGAGTGAGATATGCAGAAATTAAATTTCAAAATAGCAACAGTTTTTATGTCAGGTTTCTCCCTAATGCGCAAGCAAGTATTCACAGAAATCAATTCAGCAAGCTGGTTCTTATCCTTAATGCCATTTTCATGATCTGATTGCACAGTTAGGATCCTGGGACCTTTTCTCACTCACAAATATAGTGCTATGATGTGTAGTTTGGTGAGTCACTAGAGCTTTCCAGCTGAGAATTTTAAATAATCATCCCTCAACTTCAAATCCCAGGATTCTGTAAGGTGGAATTTTGGCAGATAAAGTGGAATCATAGTGCTGTAATTGTGTAATGTGAAAGGGTACTTAGAATCACTGAGTTGAAGGGAAGTAGCTGGTCTAATCCACTGCCCAAACCAGGAGAACCAGACTGAAACCATTCACAACAGATGGCTGTCCAGCCTCTGCTTAAAGGTCACCAGTGAAGTAGAGCCCACCACTTAAATCCAAGCATTAGTTTTAGTGAGAAAAGATGCATTGAATCAACAGAAACATGGTGAATCAACACTTATGTAAGCTGCACTAATTCAAACACTCTATTATAGTTGGGACTAGCAGTTGGGTTTAGTATATTGTCAAGAAGTGCCTCCTAATGTCCATCTGAAATTTACTGTCCTGCAGCTTAAGCCCTTTAGATCAAGTTTTGAGTCTCTGGCCTTTTCCGCAGCACCCTCCCAACCTGCCATGGGGATGGTAGAAGGACAGGACCACAACAACGTTTCTTCATGATGTCATCTCAGTCCCATCCTTCTCCCATTCCCAGGTGGCATAATCACGGATTAAATCATTGATGGGTTTTATCTGTCAATGACCCGTGATCATGCCACCATCACAGATTTACCTGTTGTGCAGAAGCCCAGAAAGTGCAATGACTGCACTTCCTGCCCCAGTGCAATGTGGGAAGGTACCCAGCTGCTCTGACGGAGGAGGAGGCATGGCCATCGCACTTCCTTCACTATGAAGCCAGCCGGTGTGGATGGGGAAGCGCTTCTGTTGCACTCCCCTCTCGGCAGAGCCGATTCCAGGATCCCCACCAGAGGACTCCATGAAAAGGCAGGGTATGGAAAGGGCCTCTTACAACACGAAACAAATCTTTATCATTCTCTGTGTTACAAGCCTTTAGGTACTTGAAGAATGCTATCATGTCTGCTCATAGCCTCTTCTTCTCCCATCCAAACATACCCAGTTCCTTCAGCCTTTCCTCATAGCACCGCTTAGAAAATAATTATTTTCCTAATACTCATAGTGCTTACAAAAGTAATTCAGTTTTGCCAACATGCTATAGTTTTTCTGAAAGTAACTTGTGATGTTGTTACTTTTCCATTGCTTTTCTTTTTGTTCTTATTTGCCCTCAAGTCAATTCCAACTGATGGCAACTCCAAGGCAAACCTATCACAGGGTTTTCTCGGGCTGAGAGTGTGTGGCATGCCCAAGATCACTCACTTCTTTCCATAGCCAATCAAATCCTGGTATCCAGGATCATAGTCCATAGTCCAGATCACTACACCATGATAGCTCTTTTTCTTTCTATTTTTTTTTAAACCTTTGGATTGAAAAGAGAATGGCACAAAACTTGGCTAATTCTTATCAATATGTCTGTGATGCCTAGTAACTTTTTCAAGTGAGTAAAACCTGTTATATGAATGAAAGAACTTCATCCCACTTGTTATGTTACTTTTAAAATATGACTTCACGTTAATGAAGGAGTGTCCCTAATCAGCAGAAAGCGTTCATTCTTCCTGCTTTGGGATGTACGAATCTTCACAGACAAACTCAAGCTTGGGGTAAGGTCAATGTGAGATTAACAACATTTCTACTGTCTCGGTTACCTCACCCTCTACATATTTCATGGCAGCTCCTTGACAAGAGTGCCTTGCCTGTAGTGCATTGCTGCAGTTTTCTCTTGCACACCAACAAATCAGGTATTTGATGTTAGAGTAGGAATCGAAGTAGGATGTCAAATATTTTTGGGAAATGGATGACATACAGACAGAATGGGGGCGGAGAAGAGGCAACACTGGACTCCCAGTACTAAATTATGATAGGAGTTCAGTCTATCACATTAAATATTCAAGAGTTACTTTGAGGAAGCTGAAATAATACTTATTTATTTAAGGGTTGATATTAATATTGCAATATTATTTCTTTTAATTCTCTTCACTGAATGAAATATCTTTTGTTTAATGCTACGTCAGAAGTGTGGCAGGCAAAATCTGGATGATCCTCCTTTGAAACTTAAAAAAAACAACCACCACCAGACATACAACTTCTTTCAATGTCTAACTAGCATCTCAAATTAGGGATTAATTTGAATATCCTTACGTCTCTTCACAGCTTAAATTTTAATATTTCGAAGACTCTTGGCCTGCTGTCTTGCATTCACTTTCAGCAATTATGGGATTTATTTCTGGGTAGGTATGTATTGCACTGTCTGTCTGCATGTGCCATCAAACCATCAAAAGTTGTGTGTGTGTGCAGCATTTTTGCATGGTAATGACACATGGCTCACATGGTTGCTGTATTCACCAGCAACTGCATGGGCAAGATCAGGACTTGCCTTCACAGAAAGGGTCTAGATCCTCTGTAGGCTCCATGACAGAAGAAGAGAGAAACATAAGGCCATTTTATCCTTCACAGTTACAGTTCTGTGATTCCATTTTAATTGTCATGGCTGCATCCTGTGGAGACCTGGGATTTGTAGTCTGAGGAGGCACTAAAGCTGTCTGAAAGAGAATTCTGAATACCTAACAGAACTACAGTGGAATCATAGCATTATTACTGTGTCGTATGAAAGGGCTCATGATTTGGACCACAGCACCACCACCTTCACTGTATTACAGCAGCTGTTTAGAGACCCACAAGGAATAAGAGAATTTAACAAAAGCAGCCTCTCCCCTCCCTTTTGTAGAAGAATTCTATTCCATGTTTATTGCATCCAAACCCAGCACAATACGTAGGCTAAGGGCATTTCAATGCTATACTGCTATAATGCTATTATTCTGCTTTGAACATCCTATGGAATCCTGGGATTTGCAGTTTAGGGAGGGGCATTTAGAATTCTCAGTCAGAGAGCTCTTTGGCTTCAGTAAACTACAAACCCCAGAATTCCACCGGATGTTGAAAGTATTAGAATAGCACTATAACAGTGTAGTGAGGAAATGGCCTATGTAACTTTTGAACATGATGCCAATCCTATGAAATGCTTGCCAGAACAAATGCACATCATATTGTATTTATCAGTGCAAGTAAAGCAAGTTCCTTCCAGTGAACCTGTTAGAAAAGTACTTATTGGCAGCAGTTGAAAGTCTGATCCACAGCAGCCACGAAGAAGTGCATGTCTACTATCAGCTACAACAGAGAGCAGAAATTCAGCCTTTGAGGGCAGATGGAAATCCACAGGCCAATATTCTTGAAATCCTCAAAAGAAACCAAATTTACCATAAGAAGCTCTCCTCAAGTTCAGTGGCACTTGTTTCCAAGTTCTGAAGTATATAAGACTATATACGTGCATGTATATATGGCCACAGGTGCTTTCCATGTCAGTAGAATAGGAAATATACTCAGAGTTGTACTCTGAACTTTAATGAAGTTATTTATGGTGCTGTGCATTACTCTCAAAACAAGTTTATCACAAGTTTCGACTAAAACCTGGGCTTCACTGATATGGGAGCCACCAGCTGTCACTTTCAGTTTACATTGTCTCAGGATTTAATAGGTTGAAATTATTTTGTGTCAACTGATGGGGTGATATGTTCTCTCACTGAGTGTAAGGCCTATGTCCTGTTGGTTAGTTCCACTACAGGAGATCCACTGAATCAATAGGATTCTTGATGTATTGACTCACAATTGATCCAATGAGTCTACTTGAGTTGGGACTAACCAACAGGATTCTGCCCTAGGACTTCTTTTTCTCCTTTGTTTTTGTTTGGCGGGGAGGGGTTCTCCATTGGTTATTCACTGTATCACAACTCTTGGTTAATTTTGTTGTAAATTTAATTTTTAAAAGGGAATTATTTCCAGCAAGATACAGAGGTGCAGTAGCTGCTTCAGCAAAAATAGCAAACAGTCCTGCATAGCATCTTGAAGACCAAGGCCATTTCTGCCCCACACTGTTATAGTGCTATTATTCCACTTTCAACATCCTGTGGAATTCCGGGGTTTGCAATTTACTGAAGCCAAAGAGCTCTCTGGCTGAGAATTCTAAATACCCTCCCCTAAACTGCAAATCCCAGGATTCCATAGGATGTTGAAAGTGGAATAATAACCCTATAACAGTACAGTGTGGAAAGGCCCTTAGTTTCATAATCCCTTTATAGTACTATGATTCAGCTCTGGAACATACAAGTAGTAAAGAAAGAAAAAGGCTCTGAATATATACAACATTTTCTCAGAAAATGCAATTTGAACTCACCTTTGAAAACATCTTTCTTGCTTTGTTTTGGTCCTTCCTGTATCCCTATCTCTTTTTTTTAAAAAAAAAATCTCTGACCTTGCTTACATTGTTCTTGTATATGGATAAATATTTTAGATTACATGCAAGGTCACAAGGTATTTGTAAACCAATAAAGGCAAACGTGTTCCACTCTCTGCCTGCTCTCTGCATTATGAATGTGCTCCAAATCCTATTTCAGGTTCTAATTTTAGTAACCACCAGATATTGCTCAACCTAAATTCACTTTGTTTTTTCCTATGAAATATGTAGTCTCATTTTAAGCCTCAAGGCCTGCTTTGGTGGCCAGCCATGATATGTCAACTAATCCCTTCCTTAATGCTCAGCTTCCTGCTTGTAATATGTGAGGTTATCCGGTCCCCCCTCCCCAACTTTTAAGGCAGGTCACCCATCTAAGCTGACCATCTGCTTCTTTCATAATTACTGCCTACTCACCATCATCATTTAGAATATTCATTAACATTCTAAGGTATCACAATAATTCAGTCAATGAGCAAAGTGGACAGGTAGGTGACTGATAGGTTTTTCTAGCTGGGCCAAAAGGAGAAAGTAATGTCATTGAACAGGATCATTTATGTATAGCAGCAATCTTATGAAGAACCAGGAAAATTTTGCTTTAAAAATAAACATCAATATCATCTGGTAACGCATGGTGAGAAAATAAGCAGAGATTATCTTACCATTAGGCAGTGTGGGGCTGCTACCTTAAAGCAGCAGTCTAAGTAGATCGGTGGTGTTATAAAAAGGCAAGAAATTGTTGTGTATTTATTTTGTTGTTACTGTATTTTTACTAGCAGTTGTGGGATAGGTTCCCAGGATATTTTACCAAAAGTTGAAATTACAAAAGAACCTATTCAAAGCATTAAAACAAAACAGTGTAGAATTAGTAACAGCAGCTGCTGGCAGAATTAAAGCAAGCACCAAGCAGCATAAGAATTCAGGGAAGTTTAAATAAATTAAGAGCTAGCACAGTTAGTGAAGTACATGCATAATCTGATACAATAGACAATCTAGGTTAACAGCCAGCCTCTAGCCAGGTACTTTGAGTTGCTGTCGCCTTATAGAGTCCTCAGATCTCTGGGCCTGGCTCTGAGTCTCCCATTGCTGTGGCTCATCTCCAGGTAGGCGATAAAGGTGCAGTCTCTCCAGTCTGGAGGGCTCAGCTCTGGCCAAGAGGAAAGTCTGTGTGCAAATCTCCAGGTCAGTTAGCAGAGCATCAGCTTGCTACAGTTTGCAAGCCTTAATTCTTCTTTTGATGCACCTTGAAAAAATTCAGCAGGGCTTCTATGTATTTTCTTCCTTCCATCTGAATCCTTCTGGCACCAGGCCTCACCCTCTGCTCAGCTTTGCTTTCACATTCTGGCTACAAGCAGTAGGTTAAATTAAATGTTCCTTATCCCATCTTTCTAAGTAAAAGAGAAAGAATAATTCCCTAATTTCACCTTGATCTGGGAACAGCCCCTTAGCTAAGATTTCTGTCTTAATTTCCAAAACAGGAAATTTCTTGTTTGTGTGTGTGCTTGAATGACAAGTTGTGAGTAACTGTAGTTGGTACTTAATGTATAAGGCTTAATGACATTAGCGGACTCTGTCCTTAGGTCTCATGCTTCAGCCTGGAAACCTCAGAACCTGAGACAATCCTGAACTGCAAAACTTATACCTGAGTATATTGATAGTGGCCAGCCAAGTTAAATGTAAATACATTGTGTACAGTTCATCTAAGTAGCTCCACAAGAAATAAATGAACGTACAGTCATGGCCAAAGGCAACCTGGTGATAACAATGGCCAATCCAACAGAGGAACATATGGGTTGGCTGAGCTTCTCTGCCCCCTCTTCCAGCGTCAGGCCTGGTTAGCAATTCTGGAACTATATTTTGTACTCGTGATTTCTAAACCATATTTCTCAAGGGTGACACATTTCCATAGCTAGGGGTGATCAGAGCATAGTTTACTGAGGTCAGGCTATCTCTGTCCAGGTGGGGTGTCATCATAATGGTTGGAGTGGAATTACACCTGGTTCAAATCAACATTTTGTAACGAAGCTTCCTGGATGACCTCAGTCTGATCTACTTTGCAGTGTTATTGTGAAGACAGAATGAGAAAATAATGATATAATCACTTAGAGCTCACTGGAGGAAGAATGAAATGTGAGTGTAATAAATAAATGTGTCTCACTCACCAATTCTCCCACATGCCTAGAATGTTCCAAATCATGCAGGAGATTGTCACTACATAGTTTGAATGAACAGGGAAGGGGAGCAATTGGCCTCAGAGGAAAACATGAGACCGATCCCCATGTTTCATCTCCCCACTAAAAGAAAAATTCAAACCATACAAAGAAATGTTCCTTGCAGTTTAGAGGGCCAACAGGTAAATCAGACACATATCTGCATCCAGTTGCAGGCTGTCTTCATGGTTTTCAGTGCCATGCACATACTCCCATCTACCTCTCAGCCTTGTCATTTTTCTCTACATTCTACTATTTTTTTTTTCCTCCACGGATATAAGATTAGAAGGTTAAGCTGTTTGAAACGAAGGCAGGGATAATAGTACATTGTATTTATCTGATCTCTGAGCACACAGTCTTGTTATGCTTTTTTAGCTTATTACATTGCTATCGAATAAAGAAGGGTGGAAAGACCTTTGAAGAGTGGAAGTCTTGAGTCATCTTTCCTGGGATAACTGTCAAGCAACAGACAATTCAGTCAAAGCTGACAGATGACTAATGGGAAGGATGAGAGAGAGCAGCGGGTGCCAGTACTAATTTGACAATTATTATTTTTTTAAGCCTGGAGAATTGTATGATCTAATCAGTAACACACATCCATGATGTGCTGTATTAAAAAAAATGAACTTATCTGGCACTATTAAAGCCATTAACTATTCGGCTGCCGTCTTCAAATACATTTGGGGCTATTTTCACAGGGATATTTTTTTAAACAGAAAAAGAGATGGAGAAAAAGAGAGAGAGGGAGAGAAAACGCCTGTACAGCGGGGCTGTGAAACTTAAGACACTGTGGCCCTCAGATAATAAGAGAAGGTACCTTGTTGGCTGTTTAATTCTCTCTTCTTAACCCATTCAAGCCTACCTAGGTGGCATTATGTGAAGGACAAACCTGAAAGCAAAATTGAGGAACTGTGTATGAAACAAGATGCCAAAAAGTTTCATTTTTATACCTGACTCATACCCTTAGAAAATTGAATTTGGCTCTCTCTTCAGCTTCTAGAAGTCCCAGCCAACAAGGCCAAGGGCATTTGACTGTAGGAACTGCAGTCCAAAACATCTGAAGGACCAAAAATTTTCCACCCCACTACACAGTTTCCAGACAACTTTAGGATGAATATGAGTTTAAACTTGGAGATTTCCCCTGTGCCACTGGATTGACCTTGAATTGAAAGATGAAGCAGCAGAGGTTTCTCCAGCTTAGATTCACTCTAGCCCTTTTGTTAATGCCTCCACACACCCTTACACCATGTAGTGAATAAATTTCCATCTGTTGTGCATAGGGACAAGAAAAGGAAAGTTATTCAAGGCCCATGCATTGGAATAAAACAGGAGAAAGAATCACTACTTTGTCTCCCGGTGTTTCCAGATGATGATTTTATTCTACAATTGCCTAGAATCAATAACAGAACCTAACAAGAAACCCAAACATCAGTGTGTTCCTTTTGTATTGCTCCTGCATTTTCCCACCATTTTTTTCCGTCTCTTTTCACTCTATATTTAAAAATCCATTAAGGAAGGAAATATAGCTAACTGTACAATAACTTTAGATGGCTAATATTAGGAACTATCTGAGCAAATCTGTCAGTTTTACTTCCTCCCACATCTGAATTCTGAAAATGTTAGTAAATTCTTTTTTCCCCTCTTCCATTTCAGTCCCACAATTAGTTCCATATCCTGTATCAGCCAACATTCTGTCCTTGCTTATAGCGGTTTCTGTGGACCAAAGCAACAGATGCTTCAGTTTGGTTTATATTACAATCAACAGACCAAAATTAGAGAAGTACCAATTATTTTTCCACTGTAACATTTTAAAAAGTACACATACAACAGAAAATGAACAAGGGTCCTCTAGACCACAATCCTATCACTGGTAAGCCATGGATACCTTTAGCATATCATTATATTATTCTCCACAAGCATCACTTTGAAAGTGCGTAAGGGATCATGCACAGGTTGAAATAGAGGAGGCCTCCAAATTTCCCTTCCCGCAAATATTCATCCAGATTCAAAAGTTCCCACTTATTTGATCCCTGGTATCGAGCAGTGCCCATATATTTGTCTTCTTCGTAACTTGCTTTTCTGGAATTCATAAAGAGTGCTATTTGCCTTAAGCAAAATCTAAGAAGTCTCACAAGACACTGGCAAGAGTGGTGCTAATACCTAAGTTCAAATTAAATTTGGTCTATGCACAACCCTTTTCAACAACAGTAACTTCCTTCAGTTGTTTGGCAGCAAAAGTAGGCGCACATACTCTCTTGAAACAAAGGCCCTTTCTGCAGCCTACCCTTGTCCTGGCAGCATCCAGTGACAGTGGCAGCAATGGCTCTCCTGGGAGGGGTGGTGCGATGGAGCCACACCTGCTGCAGTGCAGTCAGGTAGTGTCCCAAGCTGCACTGGGGCAGGAAGCACAGCCATTGTGCTTCTAGGACCTCCACAAGCAATACAAGTGTGGGTGAGTGGCAGGAGGGCAGTGCAATCACCAGTCATTGACAGGGAAAACCCGTCAATGATTTGTGGCACAATTGCGCTGCCTGGGGACAGGAGCAGGATGGAGTCATGCATAAGTGTCGTCCTGGCCCTGTGCTTCTTCTGTCCCCATGGCAGGTTGGGTGCATCAAACTGAAAGGGCCAAACACTGCATCTCCATGGATCTCATAAAGAGTTCAAAGTTTTTTCAGTCGCCCCTACCACACTTTGCCACAATATCACATCATCCCAGCAGGATCCTGGCAGTGCCATCGCCAGGATGGGATTGGGACCTGAATGCTCTCCACCGCACCTGGCCAGCTGCCAGCATGTGGGTAGCTTTGGGGCACTCGTCTTCCTTCCGCAGTACAGTGTGAATGGTGAGTCCTTTTCCCCACTTTTCCTGTGCTGTACTACGGAAGGAAGCACTATCAAGCACTTCTGCCCTTACTGCATGCCTGCAGTTGAGGGGATCATGGTGGGAAAGGGGGCCATTATCAGATTTTTTTTCCCAATAATGGTATACCACATATTTATAAGAAATGGGGATGCAACAGCACCTGGTCAGCAATGATGTTGTACAATAGTACACGTCCCAGACCAGGACCAATGTGTTGCCATGCCAGGATGGTGATGTTGTGCGGTGAAGGCTTGAGTCACTGCTACCATTTATTTTTGTTTATTAACAGCAAGGATGCATTTACAAACCCTTAACAAAATAAAATAAAACAGAACAAAACAAAATTACCCTAACAGTCTGGTTCTATCTTTTGCTTGTTAGCTGAAATCATTTTCTTTTCAGTGGGTCTTGAGTTACAACACAAA